>VZRS01005518.1:155245-301362 GCA_013398055.1 Ifrita kowaldi
ATGAGAGATCAAGCCAAAACCAGAATTATAGCTCAATGATTCTTTTTTCATGGAAGGCATGTGTTTCTGCTCTCCTGTTCTGTGATGGTGCTGCAGAACAGGCTCTAACAGCAACTAAACTCCCATGGTCCACTTTCCTCCTGTCCATGAATGGATGAACCCATGTCTGGCTATTTCTGGCTCTGCTGCTCTTTGGGTGGTGAGGGGAAAGGGCAGTGCTGGCTGGTCCCAGCCTGGCTGTGCTGTTCTGGAGGGTGCACTCAGCTCCTCCTCTCTGCCTTGGTTTGTCACGGTGCTGTGGGATACTTTGTGTGGAAGCTGACCCCCTTCCTCAGATCCTCATCTCTCCCAGAGTGAGATTTTGCTTCAGGATCGGTCTTGCACTTTGTTTTCTGTTTTGTCAGAGGTATGCCCTGCCCAGATCGGATGGCTGAGGAGCTCTAATGGCTTCCTTGTGTAATTGCTTTCCTCAAGAAGTGAGAGGAAAATAAAATGTGCAAGGGGATACACCAAGACATCAATGGTTAAAAGAAAATTAAAATCTTGAGAAGGGTGTATTGAGTTTTAGGCAAGTGGTAGAATCAGGCACAGATGACAAATGAGAGCTGAAGTCTTGTGGCAAGTGCATTAGAGGCAGCCTCTAACGTGTTCTTTAAATCAACATTTGTTGCAGTTCAGTCCCATCCCCAGACAGCAGCTGAAGTGAGCAGTGAAATGTCTCCTCTGATCCCGCGCCCCATCGCTCTCACCGTGGGGCTCTGCAATTCCTGCAGGCACCAGCACAGAAAAGGACAAAGTCTGAGGTCCCAAGGGAGCAGTGCCTGATGCTTTGGGCAGTGTCAGCTTTCCTGCAAAGAGTGGAAGGCTAATCACTTCTCAGACACGTCCTGAAGTTAAGGGAGACTTTGACTTCCAGCCTCAAGTGACCTACCCATGCCTGTGAGACCTTGGCTGTGCCAGGAGCTTTCTCCTGTGTGTGAGACTGCATGTGAAGGGTGGCTTTAGGGAGAAGTTATAATTTAAGGGGGTTTGGGATACTGTCCCATCCTGTTGTCCAGTTTTTGGGTTGTTTCTTTTTGTTATTTTTTTCCCAGTGGGTCTGGACAGGGCTGTTGATGAGGCACACCAAGGCCAGCATGAGAACACCTGGATTCTCTCTGACTCAGCTGGAAAAGGCTGGGTGCTCAGAAGGTGGGATGTGCTCTCTGTGCCCTACCAGGGTTGATAAATAAGGGAGGAGACCTGAGTGAGCGCTCGCCCATAGGAGAGGACACGGCTTTGCATTTCTCTTCAGACAGACACTGGCCTCATTTTCTTGCTTAGGCTCATATTTATAGTTCCTGCTCTTCCTAATGAATCTGATCCCTCTTTGTGTAGGTCCACAGATCCTTGGCAAGTGGGGATGGCTGGCTGGTGGATACCCAGAGCTCTCCCATGTCTGCTGGCACATGAGCAGCAGCCTGTGATGTCTGGGAAGTGATGGGGGAACTACTCCTCTTCTCCTGGAAGTGCCAGGCAGCAGCATATGGGTAAAGGCCACGTAGGTGCTCTGAGCGGGTGAGCAGAGACTACCTCTGCTTGAAAGATCCTTGGGAACCATTCTCCCCAAGCAGACTCTGTCGTGGAGCAGCGAACTGGGAGTGCCAAGGGGCCACGCCGAGTGGCCAGAGTGCGTCTTTGTCACCATCTGCTCTCCCTCTGCTGTGATGACAGCAGGAAAACGTCCTTCACGTCGGCAGTGGAGGCTCATTCATCCCCAAGTGACAAGAGCACAAACATGAATCACCAGCTCCTCTCGGCCTTCACCTTCCTCCCCAAAGGTGGCTCTGGGCTCCAGCCCGTCCGGCCGGGCAGCTGGGCTGGCACCCTGGCAGAGCTGGGGCAGGGCAGTGCTGGGGATGGACAGTGACATGGATAAGGCATTTGGGGAGAGGAGGGAGTGAAGCAGCTCTGCTTCTCTGCCACTGCCCACAGGGAAGCGTTTAATCTCCCGATGGGAGGAAATTGAGAGAGATGCATTCAGCACTGACCCTTGCACAGGGAGGATGGCTTCTCTTGAATCCACTTTTGTGTAGCACCAGGCAGCACTGCAGTGGGTGAAGGTTTCCATTCAGCTCAGACAATGTACCTTTAATTTCCCTTTCTGGTCTTTAAGGCCAAAGAAAGATTATCGATGATTTTCTATTGAGTAAAGCCTTTCTTTTGAAATTTCCTTTGGAAAAAAAATAGGTTAAAGACCACGGATACTCTGCTTGTCTGAGCCAAAACTCCCATCCCACTGGGATTAGGTCTTCATTAGATGAAATGTTAGCGGGCAAGTGGCTTGGCTTGTTCTCTCCATGGGTGTTCTGTGCTTCCTCTCCCCTCCATGTAGGGAAAGCAGTCTGGGGACTCTTCCCTCCCTCACCAAAGTGTTCAATTTGTTGTGACTGGAAACTCATCAGGCCTTTAAGGAATCTAAGTGGACCATGAGCCATCCTTAACCTAGACAGAGTCCAGGAGATATCTTCATGCCCACGTTAAAGAAATTTTTTAAATCTCAATTCTTTTGGGCTTACATCTTCCCATGCAGGACTTTCCATAACCAAATGGCTGGATGCAGGCCAAATTTCAAACCCCACCCAAATTCAAATTTCCCAGCAGACCCAATGTAAATATAATGGAGGCATTGCAAATAAGGAGAAATGTATATTCTGTTTTGTTTTTCCTGCTGTGGTTTAGTAGCTGTGATTGTGGTGAGACCTGGAGTGTTCCAGTCTGAGCTTGGCAGAGAAAAGCAGAATATGTCTAACTACCGCAAGGATTATAATTATTGTTAGGCATTTCTGTGGTTTTATCAAAGTAGGAAGTGAATTCTGGGAGGGCTGTAAATAAATTCTTTCTCCCAGGATGTCTCCTGAGTGGACAGACCCTGGCACATGCAGGTACTTCCCAGAGGGACTCCATTCTGAGTTGCAATCCATAACAAACTTGACTGTTGGGACAGCCAGATGCACTGAAATCAGTGTACCTGATGCAATGGCCTCATCATCCCTGTGTGGGAAAACAGCCACTTATTGCCTATAAAAATTTTTATTTTCTGAGGATATAAGAGGTTCCTGTGTAGGTAGGGGCATTAGCTTTATTTAAATGCTCAAAATATTTATTGAGGACATGCTTCCTCTGTATTCTCTCTTGATAGGATGCCCCAAATCCAGTGACATTAATTAGCTACTTAAACTTTTTTCCCCCCCAGCTATGGCCAAATCTCTCTGGATTTAGCAGCACAGCAAAGATTTAACAGAAAGTTTAAATGGGAAAAGCATATGAGAGGAGAAATTTAGGATAAGATTCTGTGCCTGTTAACTGATGGCATTTATGAATTACAGCTGAGAGATGTCATATCAGTGGAAATGGAAAACAGCTTAGTGGATTATAAAAATACCCTCTATAAACCATTTTAATGCCTAATTTTTTTAAGTCTCTTATGGTAGGTGTCATAAAAATGAATTCTAGCAGAAAGGATAAAATTTTTCCCTCGGTAAACTGGCTAACTGGTGATTAGAGGCTGTCAGGGAGAACAAACTCTTGTCAAGGCTGAGGTGGAGTTTGGCTGAGGACAGCAGTCTCGTGTTTCTGGGGAGGTGAGTTTGCTTCAGGGTGAAGCAGATCCAAACCTGCAGGGGGAATATCCCTGCAGCCAGATGTCCTCCCATCCCAAGGAGGCAGATTCTGATGGATAGTAGGAGAGGAACAGTGAGGGGTTGGTGGTGGGGGCTCACTGTGGGGCAGGAACTACATCAGGGACTGTTTTGGGGCAGCCCACGAAGGGAAATTGCAGACTGGAGGGCACAGCCAGGGTTTCTGGCACCTGCAGTTGTGGATATGAGATAGGGGGGTGCCAAAAGTTGCCTGTGGGATGTCTTGGAAAGAGCCATGAGGTGCTGCTGGACAGAAGGATCCGTCCTGGTGTCTACCAGGCTGCAGTGACTTTGATTCCACCACTTTCTTGAGTATTGAGTGTATTTAAAATCAAACCTGTAAGAAAGAGAGCTGCAGCTCTGCTGTGCCCTGTGGCAGAGGTGTTTTAGCTGCCCAGTGCCCGGTGTTGTCTGGTCATTTCACAGAAGTTCCTTACTCCTCTGTGGCCCCTGGGTGCCTTCTGTCCCCTCCTGTGCCTCATTTTGAAAAGCACAGCCCAGGCTCGATTCTGGGTTAGGATATTTAAGGCTGCTCTGTTTTGCAGCTCGTTTCCAAGCTGCTTGTGTAGGAAAGGGTAAATGACCTGCCTCTCCCTGTGCTTTGACAGTCTGCTTCCTGGGATCCATTCAAAGGCGCTTATTCTCTCACCACCTTTGAAGGCTTTGTCTCAGTCTCCCCCATAAATCCTTGCACCTCAGGCCCCTTTTGTGGTTTTTTTTCCAGAAAAAATCTGCATGTGGGATAGAAATGGCATTACCTTTCCCAACGTGAGCTCACAGCTCATAGCAGAGCTGCATTTGCAATGTGTCATCGGGACTGTCAGGCTGTTTCCACAGGGAGGCAGGATTTAGTGTCTGGGCTCCAGCTGAGCACCCTATGGCACCAGTGCAGGAAAGGCAATTTTCCAAATTAAATTGCACAATACAGGATGCTGAGCAGCTTACTTTTGGGTCCTGCTCTCTGCAAGGGACTTCATCGTGACGTGAGCTGAAGGGATGAGTAACAGACTTCAAACTGAAAGCTTACCAAAAAAATCTCCTGCAGAATAGTCCAAGGGCAACCTGCAACCAAGTTCCCCAAGATTCAGTTGGGCTGGGAGTGTGTTTTCAGTCACAGAGAGATGAGCTGTCTTGCCTCTGGGCTTTTTCTATTCTCTTGTATAAATCAACCAAGGGCTGACTATAAAATGAATTGGAGGGGAAAAAAGTGGGATTTCTCTGGCCCCTTTCCTTCCTTTCCCATTACCTTTTTCCTGTAGATGGCACAGGTGTGAGTCTTCATCTGTCCACCCTGCACCAAAGGTACCCAGAGAGGAAGAGATCTCGGGGACACTTGATTCACATATAAGCGTTCACAGGGAAAAGCAAAGGAAAGAAAAGGTGGGAAATGTCTTCTGATTACAAAGCCGTCTTATTAAAAACTGGGGGCATTATTCAGAGACAGTCCTGGAGTAGTGACTTTTTGCAGTTCTGTAGTATCAGAGTTTTGGGGGGTTTGCTGGCTCTGCACTCAGGTTATGCTCTGGGAGATCATTCTCATTTTTACAGAGTGTTCTCAGCCCAGCTCTCTTGGAGGCTTGAGTAGATGGTGCCCTAAACCTCTACAAACCAGACAGTAAATAAGTACATTGTGCAACTTAACAGCACTGTTAAGCCCATCAGGTGTTTATTAAAATTCAGAGCTGCTGCTTTAGTCAGGTGGCTTTGCTGTGCCTGTGTCAGAGCCTGGCTCAGAGTGGAGGAGAAGCAGCTGCTGTTTAGGATTTCAGGACACCTTTTGCCTTGTCATCACCTGGTGAGCATGATAAACACCCACATTCTCTTTGCTTCCAAGTGAATACACACAATACCCACTGCTGCTCATTCCCTGCTCTCTGCCACATTTCTGTCAGAATCTGAGTGGGTTGCAGAGCAATTCTTTGCATGTACCCATAGTTACCTACCAAGCCAAATGGGAATCCCTTTAGTACCTTTTTGTTTGAGGAAGGATTCCAAAATGATCCTGTGGACTATCAGTTTCGGAAGAAAAAGAAAAGCAAAACTGTATTGTCTGAAATTTCTGTAGGAGATTTTCTGGTGGGGTTTTTTGGTGGTTTTTTTTCCCTGCTGGATGCCTACAGTTCCCACCAGAGGCATGGCACATGTGTTTTACTACACATTTGTGTTGTGCATTAGCATGCAGGGATATTGCAGGAGGTTCTCCAGCATGGTGAACAGGCGTAGGCAGAAAATTGATTCCTCAGGAGATTTCAGCAAAATGGCATCTTGGGAGCTGATCTCCCATCAGATGTAAAATTTCTTTGCATTGATGATTCTGATCCTCCCTCCTTTGTCAGAATAACACACAAGGGTTATTGCTGTTTTTTTCCAAGCTTGTCTTACCTGTCATAAACTTCTGAAACAAAACTGGGGGCAATTAAATGTGGAAACTACAAGGGTGGTGGTAGAGAAACTAATTCCCTTTGCTTTTCAGACATCTCATTTAACAGCTGTCTTAGAAAATCTCTCCCACAGGACAGCTCCATCATGTGAAATTCCCAAGGGATATGACAAGTCAAAAAATAGTTCATCTGCTAATTAGGTGGCAGATGGATGATTGCCTTTCTTTCTGGGAGGAGAAACCTTTTGGGTGGAAGGATCTCATGGACATGGGGGATGGTATTTTTCAGGTGTGAATGCAAACGTCCATCTGTGTCTCCCAACCAAAGCAGAGCAGCGCAAACCACCAATGGTTACTTTTGCTAAAGGTGTTTCAAAGGCATCATTGCACCCCTCTCTGTGGGGAGAGCTTGCTCTGAGTTCACCTCTGTGAGCAGGAGAGCTGAAAGGAAAGTTAGCAGCAGCAGTAGGTACTGAGGTCCCAGCAGAGTTACACACAGAGGGGAGGAAAAGCCCTGAGGTGTTTGTGCAGTGTCAATCAGCTGTAAGTCCTGTCCTTCAGCCCACTTCAGCCCTGGGACAGACACAGACCAGTGCATCATCTTTACTTTGACCTACAACTTCACTGCTATTATTTTTTAAATCCGCTGTACTTTGGGTCTTTGTGTACATTGTCTTTCTTTTTATTTTTTTTTTCCTCCCTGTGCATTATTCTACTGTGGAATTCAACTATTTCTGCAGAAATCACTTTTTGGCCTGGATTGGGCTCCCCTGCAGGAGCACACAGTGAGTCCAGGCACTGGGGTGCAGCAGGATCAATGGCGCATACCTGGATTTCGGTGGACGGAGAACATCTGCTGCAGGGATGTCCAAGCTCTGTTAAAACACCTAAATCCTGACCAGCACCATGTGCTGCCATTCCAGTCCTGAGCATCCTTTTGGAAATGCCAGTGCCTTTCAGAGTGATTTTGCAGTACTGACTCCAAAGGAAGCATGAAAGCAGGTGATCAAAAAAGGATAACATTCTCCTTGTTGAGGTTTTCAGTGTAGTAGGGCTCCAGTCTGATTTATGCTTTAGTGGGTTTTTTTTCTACAGGTCATGGGCAGCCCTCTGTTTGTCTCCCACTCAGAAGTGTGTTCTCCATAAGCACTCCAGAAGAAATGATGTTTGTTGGAATCTGCAGACAACTTGAAAAAGAAAAAAAAAGCTCTCAGAAGCATGATCCACATCCTATTCCTCCCTCTCCCCACACACTCATCACTGCATCTTCTCCCAGCGGAGCAGTGCCGAAGCCTAAGATACCACGTTCAATGTCAGTCATTTAACTACCAGTTATTTTAGCAAATGAGAGTGGGACTGTCTCCCTGGGGTTGACTGAAAATTGTTAAAGGAGGGAACAAAAGGCAAGGAAAGAGAAAAGAAAAGGAAGAGAGAGAGAGAAAGGAACAGAAAGGACAAAAGGAAGCACAAGGCAGGAGGATTCGTGATGCCAGAATCTGAGAGAGATGGAGTCAGAGGAAGGTGCCCCAGTGACATCAATGGGCTGGATCCCACCGAGCGCTTCAGGAGACAGTAATGAGCCCTTTGAGATGCACCTAAATTACCCAGTCTCATCCTCAAGACTGTGTTCCCACTCGGGTCTCTGATTCTCCTGCTGGTGTCAGCAGCAGCTCTGCTGCTGTCTGCACTTTGCCAGGCACTGCTTTGAAAGGAAACTTCTCCAAGGTGTGGGGAAGCCCCTGTGTTTGGGAGATGGCAAAAAAGCTGCTGATTAATTCTATGAGAAAGATGGGAATCCTCCTTCCTTTTGCCTTCCATCTTGCTCCACATTCCTTTCTCCTTGCATATTGATCTGGAGTCCAGTTAACCCTTGGTAGAACAGAAGTGGAGCTGATATCTACTCCTTGCCTCTATCAACAGGGAGATTTTCTCATGGAGAATCGTATTAGCTCCCTGTGTTGGCCGTGTGAGTTTTCTCTGCAAGTAGAAAACATTCAGGATGTATTAATAAGCTGTCATCTGGTTGTTCTCATGAGTTGTGTTTGTTACATTCCCTGAGGCTCTGGTGGTTCTGGCATGGAGGGCTGTATGAGTTTTAAATCTGGAGTCTGTCCATGCACGACTTTCAAATTCTCATTGGAGAACAGTTGAGGAAGGAAAAAGCACTTCTCAAGTCAGAAGAGCACTCACTGTTGGTGTGGGCAGAGAAACCCACAGAGCAGAAAATCCCTCCCAGGAAGTTCTGTTCTCATCCGCAATTAACCAAATTAACCATTTCTGCAGAAATCACTTTTCTTTCACTTTTCAAAGTGTGTGTATGGACTGTGGATATCCTCAGTTACATCAGGTAATAGTCAGACACAGTTTTTAATGGCATTGCTCCAAGTAAGCAAGAGCAAGATTGGCCCCTTGCCTCGGGATCCCAAACCTGACCACAGGTAATCATCAGGAAGAGTGTGTTTTTTCTGAGGATAAACGTGGAAACTCCACTGTAAAAATCAAACAAAAAAATCCTCAACAAGACCAAACCAAGTCCAACCTTCCTCAAATCATTGGAAAATAATAACTAGATTATTATCTTTAAGATATCTCTATTTAGCTATGTTTTAAAAGGCACACCAAAATTTTAACCATGCAGAAGATAAAGCCAGTGTCTGCATTTTGTGTGAATAGTCCAATTACAGTGATAAACCCTCTCCCATTAACACCTCATCTGCTTGTCATTTTTAACGTGGAGGAGGAAGGGCAGGAAAAGTGAATTTGTGCATGGAGTTTGTGTAATATCCATCAGAAAAAATAATGCCTGACAAGCACAGCAGCCCCTTGAGAGCTTAGTCATCATTGAAGCCAAGTACAAAAGGAGGAAATCAAACCTTTTGTGAAAACTAGGTGCTTATTTAAAGAAATGAGCCAAAGCAGACTCATGCTTTGCCTAGTTTGAGGCTTTCCTGTGTAGATGAGACCAAACTACTGCATTAGACAAGTTATTTCACATCATTGTCCATCAGGGTTTGGGCTTCCAGTATGCTGCTCTAATATCTTTTACAAACTACCTGTTTTCCCCCAGAAATAAGGAAAGGTCTGTTCGCATGCTGCTCTAGAAGGTCAGAGTGAAAAGGAGGCTTAAGCTGGCTCTAAGGTTCACACCTTATCTTTTTAATACTCTTTGTATGGATTAAAAAAAATGGTCAAATGCAGTTGGTACTGAATTAACCCTTGTCCCTTCAAGGCTGAGCATGCAGAGCGTGTTTGTAGAGCAATAGCTGAAAATCCCAGGCTGTGTAACACAAATGCCGAGTGATAAAAGTCCTTATTTGCTGGTTTCACTTGTCCTGAGCTACAGAGGAGGCACCTCTTTTTGAACATAGCATAGGAACACAAAAGGTGTTACACTGAGCACAACCAAAGATCGAGCTACCCACTGCACTGTCTGATAATAGGGTATAGAAGCCATTTAAGGGACAGTATAAAAGATACTGCCTCCTGCTTTGATGCTGTGAAATGTAACGTTTCCTCTGCCAGACTTTGCATCTAGAGTATCGTGTTTAATAGCCAGCAGCAGAGCAACCCCCTGAATATTAGTGGTCTCAAAATTCATTTATACTGAGAATCATCTGGCACAGAGTTCCAGGACTTAATGCTGCGTCACTTGGGAAAACACGGCTCTGCTTTTAAACCCACTGCCTGTTCATTCCTGGGTGTTCCCCCAAATCTTGGCTTTTGACAAATAAAGAACATGTATTATTATTAACCTTTTTCCCCTCTCCAGACCATTCCTGATTTTATGCATTTCAATCAACCCCCTGGCATTCATCTCTTTTTTTAGGCTGCCCACTCCTGGTGTCCTTAGTGTGCCTCAAGGCTTCCATGACCCTGAACATTGTTTTAACCTTTTGATGCCTTTTTGCATTCCACAGTATCCGTGGGACTTGTGCAAGGGTTTTATCTGCTCTTTGGCCATTTTATGGGTTGGAAGCTCTCTGACCTTATGCCTTGCAGGGCTTGCTGCTTTCTACAAGTTCCTCGTGGTCCTAATTTTGAACAGCACACAGTTCCTATCTTCAGGATCTGATCGAATGGGCATGCAAATGGAGACAGATGTGGCACCTGTAATGGGCTGTTTCAGCCATTAGATCTGGAGGAATCGTTTTTCGAGGCCTCCTTCTCTCCAGGGGGAGAACTGTTGCATAATTCATGGTCGCTATTTCCACTGTAAACTCTTGTCTCATGATTACAGAACTGCCACACTTTCCCCCCTCACTTTCCTCCCACAGTCCCTTGCCCTTTCATGTCTCTTGCTCATTTGCAAAGGTAAAGGTGTGCCTTTTTGAAGTCCCCAAGGAGAAAAATCTCCTGTCAGGACAAGAACACGGAGCCCCAAGAGCTCCAACAGCCTCTCCTGTGTCTGATGAATGAGGCAGTCCCTCCTTTTTTGCATATGCATTTTGTGCATTCTGCAATGGAGCTGATTTTACTTTCATGCTTAAAAGAAAAGAAAAAGCACATCCACTCATCTCCTCTCGCTGATAGCCAAAGGGAGTGACTTGGTAGCTGGTTTGAATATCTTGTATCACAATAGTCTACTGCTTCAAATTTTATGCCATATGGGAGTAATTCAGATATCCTGTAACTTCATCCTGGGTGTAACAAGAATAAGAACTTTATAAGTCTCTTTGGATTGCCTTAGCCTTTTGCATGATTTCTTACAAAGTAATTGATTTGGAAAGCAGCAGGAATGGCAAAATATGCCCCTAATGGGAGAGCACTGCATTTTCCATGTCGTTGTTATACACAACTTCCATGTGTATTTAAATGAGCATCATCAGCATAAAGCCAGGAGATATTATGTAGAAAAATAAGCGTTCAGGGAGTATCTGGTGAATAAAAATAAGAATCATTTGAAGATCTGACCTTGCAAACACTTAAGCACAAATCTGTTTCCATAACCTTGTTCAAGCCATTTCCTGGGGCTGTGGGGTGTTGGGTACAAACCCATCTTTTCTTGGTGGCAGCATCCCAAGCCATCCTTCCAATCTTTCCTCAGCTCCATTCCTGCTTTACTAATAAGACAAATCCAAGCATTAAAATAGAGAGAAAGCAGTATTATGGGAATCCGAGGGGATTGAGAAGTAATTTTCCATTTCTAAAATGATTTTTATTCTGACATTTCCAGAAACATATGGCCCCATGTTCTGCGAGCGGTTTCTTAGGATGTGCTGTCCCTCTGCCTTGCTTCCCAGAACTCACAGTCCCCCACACACATGCTCACACCAACGTGCAGTGATGCCCAGCGTCGCACTCCAGTCTGTCGGCAGCAGGGAGGTGGGATCTGTGCATCCCATCCTCTGGGTCCCTCTGGAGTTCAGTCCTTGTTGCTTCAGAAACAGGAATTTATTGAGAGACACCTCTGTGCACTCTAATCTGCTTCAAAGGAGGCAGATTAGGGCTAGCAGCCCCAGTATCCATGGTTTTGAAGACCCTGTGCTCAAGACAGGGCTCAGGTGCCCCCCAAAACCTGCTCCTGTGGTGCTCTGGGCAGCTCTGCAGCCTGTGCAGGGCTATGAGATGCCACCTCTGCAGCTGCTTGCAGGCTGGAAATTGGACGAGATTTCACTGAAAACCTTCCTTTTCCATCTTCCCTCATTTGCACTATGTCTCATCGGGCTGAGTAGCTGAAAGAATGGTAAGAAGAGGGGTTCACAAGGGTTTGGTGGTTCTGAGCAGGCAGAACTGCAGATTCTGTGTGCTGCTGGTGGCAGAAAGGGCAAAACCAGCAGCAGATCCTGCAACAGGAGCTCTGTGGCTGAGGAGAACCCTGTGCAAGGTGGGAGAGAGAAGTGTCCAAAACGTTCACAGATATGCAGGGTGTCCCTCTGTCTGCACAGAGCTCCTATGCCCTGCCACTGCAGGCAAAGGGGATTGGGGTAGAAATTTAAGCAGCTTCTTGCATCCAGGTACCTGTGTGACCTGTGCTTTTTGTGGCCCATTTGGATTTTGTGTAAATTCCTTCAGTCCAATTACTACGAATATATGAGAAAATGCATGTTTGAAATGTCTTAAAATAATCAAACCTGGTTTAATATTGATTGTCCCAATGACCATTTTATACCACACCAACCACCCCCTTTTTTAATTCTTTCTCCTGTCCAGGCTGTTTTCTCAGGAAAAAGTGGTGTGGGAGTCAGAGCTGAAGGAGAATCTTGCAATGCTAAAGGAGTTGGAGCACAGGTGATGAGGAAGAAAAAGCATCACCTACACGCCAGGGTTGGGGGCTTTCCATGAGAGCAGAGGGTGCTGTGGATCCCCCTCAGGGTGCAGCGCTGCCTGTGTGCACTGGGGCTGCAACTGAACCAAAGAATTCTTTTCGGTCTGTGGTAGAGGGAGCTGTGGCTGCCAAACACCGCTCCTGACCTCCAGCAGGTGTCCCAGGAGAGAGCAGCTTGCAGCACAGCAGCGACCTGAGCCTGCCTTTGCTGTGACACCATTTCCTCGAAATCCCCTTCCCCAGCCCCGGCAGGGGCACTTCCAGGAACAATCTCTCCACCTCCCACACGCACAAAACCCATTTTGTTTGAGGATCCTTGGAACTGGATGGGAGCATCTGACCTCACTACGCAGCTCTAATGAAGCTGCTGAGAGTAATTAAAGTCAGCAGTTCAGAGTTATAGAGCAGTATCAGTTATGATATTTGGAATCAGCCATGCTGGGGGTAATTATGCCCCTCAGCTCTCTGCCTGCCCCTCCCCACACACACTGGCCTGTGCAGAGCACCCCTGGCAGGGTAACAGCAGCTTTGTGGTTGTACCTCTCATGCCAAAGAGAGCCTGTGCGTAATCTTGGTCTCTGTGCACGCTCAGGGACACTGAGATGAGCTGTGAAATTCAGTCTCAGCACCAGGGAGATCTGGGGGCAGCTGTCTCTGCTCCACCAGCACCAGGGCAGCAGTGATGGGCTTCAGGAGGTGCTTTGATGCCTGTAGGTCTGTGCCCTTGATTTTATCCATGATGGGTGTCCAGAAGTGAAGGGGCCAGGAGCAAACTGGCCCAGCACATGAAGGGCAGTGGTAGTTGAGAGACATTTCATGGTGTGGATGTGGCTATGCCCTGTTAAATTGGCACTCTGTAAAATGCCACAGCCAGGACACAGCACTGGGAACAAGCTGAAATAGCTCATCAGAGTCTCTCTGCTGTCCCCCTGCCATCAGCTGCACCACCCCACTCCACATGGGCTGGAGTGACCTGTGTTGTGCCAGCTTGTGGATTTTGCCTTTTCTTCCCAACCCCAAGAAGGTTTATTTTGAGACTGGAAAGCTCAAAGGCTTTCCTCTGCTACCCTGCTGCCAACAGTGCTCCCTTGCTCATCATCTGGCATAGCCTGCCTGCTGTTATCTCCATTATAAAATCATGGAAGTGGTTATGCAACACAAAATCATTCTGAGTGAGTTTTGATCTCATTTACACCTCTGTGAATCAGAAGTGGGTTTTTGGTTGTGATTTTTGTTGCTAGTCTCGCAAAAGGGTGGATGATTCGGAGCTCCCCTGAGTTTTCAGGAGAAAAGTTTGGGGGTTTGTGTTAGAGTAGGAGAAAAAGGACTGAAAAAATGAAAGAGAATTATATGAAAAGGGCACTTCTCTTCCCCACAAGGGCTCCTACTTGGAATCTCATCCTTTCCATCTCATTCCTGATTCCATATTCTGGCTCAGGTCAGTAACCAGTGACATCAGATGCGCTGAGTCACAGAAAGGAAGGTGCTGATTTCTCTTTTCTCCCTGAATTCTTTCAGAAAGCATTTTTATTTCTTCAGAGTCTTAATAAAGTAACATGGCAAGGAATTTTTTTCATATTCTTTTTTTCTATATATGTTTATCCAAATCAAGCTGGATACTTTAGAAAAGCAGAGAATCTGGTTGGAGAACACAGGCCCATGAATTTAGGAAATCCTCCAGGTCAGTCCAGCTTGTCAAGGTACTTAGCATGGTCCAGCAGCAGTGTTTTTGTGTCTGACTCTGGGCTGTGCATTTCAACAAAGACAGGGACCTCTTGGGGAAAGCCTGTGAGGGTCCCAAGTGTGTCCCAAGCCCTAGAGCACGTGGCAGGGAAGAGAAAGGGAATGGGCTTGGGAACATGGAAATGTAGCTGTCATTTTCAAATGTCTCTGCCAGCGATGCTTTCAGTGAGCCAGGTCCATGGGTGGCTGGTGCAACCTCCCAGGGCCCCTCCTGGCCCAAATCTCAATGTTTTTGTGAAAATGCAGGAGCAACGTTTCGTGCTGCTCCAGCAGAAATCTTCCTGAATTTTTGCTCTGGGAGAAAAGGGACTTGACTTGACAGCTGTGGGGTTTGCTCAGGTCTGCATTACCAAGGCATCTTTCAGGCAAAGCAATTTTCTTTATAGGGCCATATTACTGCCCAGTGATTATATAAATAACCATGTTTTCTTTTCAAGACAGCAAGTAAAGGCCCTGGAGCTGCTGTGCAGCTGTAGAACCACTAAAATCTCTCGTAGTCCTTCTGAGACCTTTGGTGTTTGCCCCCCAACACACTTCTTTTTAATGAACTTTACAGCATTTAATAAGTAACTCCAAATAGCCTTGATAAAGGGCTGTTCTCTGCCTGTGGGCAAATTGAGGTTTTTGTTAGTCTGTGTAGATTATGCTCTTTCCAGAGCTAGTGGAAAAAATGTGCTTCAATGCACAATATATCCCATGTTTTGAAATTCATGAAAGGATTTTTCTTCACCTGCTGGGTTGCATTTCTTTAGGCTGGGTGCTGTCAAAACCTGAAATCTACTGGCCCTTACATCTTCTCTGTGAAAAAACACACAAAACCGGAGAGAATTCACCCAGAAGGTGCAACACATGGATCACAACCTTTACACCTCACTGTGCATCCAGACGTGCTCGTGGTTGACTCTCAGCAGCCAAACGTGCTGACCTCACACCACAGGCAGGGTGAGATGCTGAAAGCCAGCAGCAGTTTGCTGCTGAGCCTGGACTCGGGCAATGGGATGAGTTCATAGGGATGGATATGGCTGAGGAGCCTTTTGTAGCTGCAGCAAATGTTCTCTCTCCTGCCTGGAACTGCTGTCTGAAAGCATCCAGTTAAAAGGTATCAGGTTCCCAAAACCATAAGCTTGTTTTACAAGTCATGCATTTTTAATACAATGTTGAATTTGAGGCTTCTTTTTATTAATATCCCCCTTTTTCAGTACTGAGAATTCATATTCCTAGACGTTATTTTCCCTTCTGAAGTTGTAAGTCAGTATCTTGCTGAAAAAGAGATACATGACTCAATCCAATCACTCCAGGAGTGGGGAATTTTGAGACCTCAGTCACCCTTGCAAGCCCTGTGCTCAGACTACAAGAGCCAGAAGGTCTGTCCACAGCCCTTATTCAGAGATGAAACCCCAAGTGTTGATTTTCAGTGAGAAAAGCCCCTGAGTGCCACTGCAGGTGGTTTATGTAAAGCTCTGTCTCCGTCCCTGCTGCTGTGAATTTGAGCCAGCACTTATGGCAGAGATGGAGGGGCTAAATCACTGGAGACATTCTGTTTCTGTCTAAATGATTCTATGGCCATTACAAGGTCTCCTGCAGTTGCTGTAACACCACTTCAGGAACAAATCCTCTTAGAGGGAAGCTGACGGATGCTGAATCATGGAAAGGAAGCGGCCACCTGTGAGATCCCAAACGCCACAGTCTGGGGATCTCCATCTTGAAGGGAGCAGCAAAATTACTGTTCTCACACAGGGGATGCAATATCCCATCCATTCAGTCTGAATCTCTCTCTTGCTGCCAAGACATTCTCCCTTTAATTAATATTTCATCCTGTTGATGCAACTTGTCCACTTATTTTCCCAGTTGTTTGCAGTGCGGATTTCCCAAATTGTTTCCTCGGGGCACTTGCAAAATCAAGATCTCACATCTGAGGAGTTCCTTGGAGCTCAATTATTGAAATTTCTGGCTGAAAAATGTATGCACTTTTAATTTAAAAAAAAAAAATCACCCAGCAAAACCAGCCTGGAGGTAGTTTGAAAGTAAGAGGAATTTTTTGTTAAAAAATTAAGGAAAAAAGGCCCCAACCCTGAGCAGAATAATAGTTACAGTACTGCATTTCCAGAAACTATTTGAGACCTTTCCCAAGTGATGGATAGTGGGAAAGTACCTGGGATTGAGCCATGTCACACCAGGAGCTGAAACCACCAGACATGTGACCTGCTGGAGTGAGTTGCTGTTCTCTTACAGAATTCCAAGAGAGAGCACAGAATCCTCCTGCTCAGCCCTGGGGCAGGCTGAGTTTGAGAAGGGATTATTCCTTGGGCAGACCAGCAGAAAGATGTGGCATTGCCTCTGTTTGCTCTGCCTTAAGCTGGAGCCTGGGCCTGTATGGGTTCAGATCCTGCAGTTTACGTAAAATTAATCCTGAGCTGGAGTGGAGAGCTCTGATAGCTCCCTGACAGTCTTATTTCTGTTTTCCCTCTAACTGGTGCCAGATCAAAGGTTTCTCCCAGGTTATTCTATAGCCTGGAAAAGGAAACCTGCACATCTGTTCTTTGCAGCACCACAGTGAGGAATTCCTCTTCCTTGGTGTTTGCTGAGGGGAGAATAAATTCACAAGAATAATAAATATAAATGCACAAGAATCCCAACACAAAGAGAACACGATGCACTTTGAGGGCTCCTTACACAAGGTTTTGGCAGAAGGGATCTATGTGGAAGTGTTGCTGTGGGAGTCTGGGGCAGCTGCAGTCAGTGCCTTACGTGTACCAGGTAACCCTCCTGAGCACGGGCCACTCCAGCAATGACTCCAGTGCTTTTTCTGATAGTTCTGTCCTTCTTTAAAGCTCTGGATGCAGCTACAGGAGCAGGCTGTAGGTATTTGTGTGCATTATGGGAGGTGTGGTGTGTCCCTAACCCCGACTCGGTGCATTCCCAGGGATGGAGAGAAGCTGGCTGCAGTGTGTGGGATCCCAGGTCGGGGGGAACAAGGACCCTCTTGGGACAGACACAGTCCCTGTGGGCAGAAGTGGGATTTGGTGGGATGCAGGGGGAGGATGCCCTGTGCAGAGCTACCCCAGTTCCATCTGCGCTTTGCTGAGGCAGAGCAGCCTCCCGGCCAAGGCAGACACACGCTGGGGGTAAGCACGAGGCAGGTGCCTGGGTGTCCTTTCTGCACAGACCAGATTGCTTCACACAACAGCCTGACAGTGCCTCCCACCCTCCCAGCTGCCATGCAAGAGGCTGACAGGGCCCAGCTCGGTCCCCGTGACCCAGCTTGTGCCCTCGATTCTGTCCTTACTGCCACCTCTATCCTAAATGCACCTGTTGGCCTCAGTAGGGGGACTGCTGGGATCAGATTTACACAGCAGAATTAGGGCTGGCAGAGAGCTTCAGCTGTTGGTGTGAATCAAGGAGGTTTCTCCCCAACACGTTGTATTTTTGTCCTTGGGGAGGAAAAAAGTCCTGGGGAAAGTGTGGCACTGCTAATTGGCAGGGAGGACAGATGTGAGGACCACTCAATGATCGAGGGGCTCCAGATGTGACAGCAGCTGTGCCCAGGGACATCAGGGCACCATGGTGGTGGCACTCAGCCACGGTGTGGAGGTGCCATCCTGCTCTAGGAGCAGGCACTGTGCAAGGTACTCCATGGTGGGTCTGGCTCAGAGGCAAGAAATTCTCCTGGACTGAGCAGGGGGCTTCCCAAATAGAGAATATTCTCCAGTGTTTACTTTTGGTTTGCTGAGAAGCTGGAAAATGAGGTGATGAAGGTAAAGAGAGAAGCCCTTCTGCCACTGGCTGCTTGAAAGCAGGGTTGGTATTTTGAGTATTTTTAGGAAGAAGATGTGTCATAGATGAACAGTTCATGAGTTTGAATGTAAGCATGTTTGAAGTGGGAGGGGGGCACAGCATGGACCCCGTTCCTCCTCATGTCCTCCCTGGTAAAGATCAGAGAAAACGAGGTATGGGAAATGGGAAGGAAAAGGATGAGATGGAAATTGAGGGTGGAGAGGTTGAGGGAGAGCACTGATCAGCAGGTCCTTTCCTGATGGAGTTGCTTTTAAGGAGAAATCGTACAGGGCAGACCATGCCCAGAGAAAGTGCAAAGGAGGTGCTGCCCAGTGTCCCTGAATTTTCTCTCAGGGAAATCTCTCTATCGCAGCTCTGGACTTTGCAGCATGAGACACAGGATTTTGTACACAGAGAAAATTGTGGCTGATCACAGTTTGTAGGGAAGCCCTCATGTTTTCGCTTCTCTGCCAGCCTCTCCCTTGAAATGTAAATAAATAGGGTTGGAGACACACATAATGAGGCTCAAGGGTAAAGGACTAAAAATCCAACACCATGTTTTCTTCGGCTGAATTTCTAAAAAAAAAAAAAACCAACAAAAACCACAAAAACAAAACAAACAAAAAAAAAGAAATGCTAGATGAGGAATGTTATACAAAGAAATCCAACCAGTTCAGCACACAGCAGAGCTCGGAGCTGCTGTAGGGAAGCAGTGGTGTGCAAGCTAATGAGTAAACAAACACAAAGAGTGGTGCACACTGCCTACAAAGGCCTCCTTCCACCTCTGATTTGAAGGCAGATTGTTACCCACACCGGGCAGAGCCAGCTTTGAAACTTTGTGCTGCAAACTGTGGTGCTCTCCATCATTAGTGGACAGAGAATTTTCAGCAGCCTTTGCACAACCTCCCTGATCCTCACTTCTTCCCAACATTCAGCAGGACAACAGAGCAACACAGGCTGAAACAGGCATTGCATTTCAGGAATAGATTACACCTACCAGGGAGGAAGGCAGGATTTCCTGATGTCCCAGTACCCGAAGGAGTCACCTCATGTCACACTTCAGGAGCCGAGTGAAGCTGTCCCTTTGCAGGTGTGCGTGCTGGGCGGGGGCTGCATCCTGGGCATGCATCTGCTGAGCAGCAGCAGCAGGGCTGCACTCACCAACAGGGAGTTGGAATTAACTGCTTGGGAAAAGGATCAAAGGGAAATCTTGTTACATCGTGTTTCTTCACGAAGAATGTGCCTCTACACTCCGTACCCCTTCTCTCCAGAGCATTGCTTTTGATGTTGCAATCTGCATCGTGTCAATAGGAGTGCGGATGGGCTTTCCTGCCGGTCGGGCTTGCCAGTGAACAAGCGAGTTCCAAGGTGTATTTCAAGATGTATAAAAAAGGCCGTCCCCTCCCTGTGTGGATTTCTGTAGGAAGCCCTGCTCCCAGGACTCCTGCAGTGACCCTCCCAGCCCCCCGATCGGACGAGCACAAACCAGCAGACATTTGATTTCCAGCGCTTTGCTGCAGTGCAGTTTGCTCCACCACTCAGCACTAGTGCCTCCGCCTGGGAAGCAGGCAGGGAAGCACTTCTCTACTCCATGGCAAAGTCAGCTCCAGCTCTGCTCTGCCCTCCTCCTCCCCCTGACACTGCTCCGAGGATCGGGAGTCACGGGAATCCTGCCTGGCAGTACTCAATGAGAGATGTCTTTTGGGCACCGAGCAGCTGACATCAAGCAAAGCATTGTTGCAAATCAGTGTGGTGGCACAGAAACCCCTCCTGTTAGGAAGAAAAGAAACGTGAAGTAATCCTTGTTTTACAAAAGGGAAACCTGCAGAAGCTATTTACACATTTCAGGGAGGGCGTGTGCGGCTCTAATGCTGCGGTACTGGGGACAGAGGGGCTGTGCACACAGCAGAGGAAACACACAGCGAGGATCATGCCTTTGAAGGTGTCACCCACTGATCCCAAGCGCCTGTTCCCAATTTGTTCCGTTTGATCAACAAAACACCTGAGCATCTATTCAACTTTTACTTAGCTCAGAGAGAACAGGGTCGCTGCTGCTGGCTCCAGCCCTCGCCCAGGGAGCACAGGGGCACACCAGGAGCAAGCCAATAGGCACAGGGGGAATTTTGGGTGCCCCCAAACGTGCAGAGCATGTCCTGAGGTGCCTGGGCTGTTGTGTGCTGCCCCACACACCTGACAGTGCTGTCCACCCACAGGTACCGCAGACAAAGAGCAGACAGATGCTGCACACCCAGACAGTGACCTCTCCATCCTCACTCATGTTTGACATTAAGCACACATTTTGCTGCCTTGCTCTTCAGAGTTACATTGTGTCTGGGTGTGTGTGTGGGCAGAGGGCTGAATGGCAGCGATTTCCTGTGGGTAATTGCCCTGCCTTTGTTTGGGTTTTTGTGCTTTGGTTTTTTTTTTTTTTTAGAATTATTTGCAACGACTTGGAAAGAAAAAAAGAAAAGCCAGACAGAGGCAGTTGCTCAGGAGAGATTTTCAAGTCAGAAGTGTGAGTGTGGGTCCACAGACTTTCTATGGGTCTCCTCCCCAGCACCACAGTCCAGCAGCCACACAGGAGCAAAGCCTGCTTTGCTGCTGGGGGTGTCTTCAACTCACTGAGTTCCAGTTTCACACCAAAAATGGGCAGGCAGTCTTTGGATCACTGAAAGGTGTCTTTGCCCTTTGCAAAGGAGTAGAGAACTTAGCTGAAATTTGGGAGTTAATTTTGCCATTGAAACAACAGAGGTTGAGTATGGCTGCAAGACATCCCTCGGTGCATCAGCTCCTTCTGCCCATGCGACACTCAAGGTTATTAAACACAGCCCCGTGTGATGCTGCTGGGGTGACAAGCACTCGTGAGCAGCAAAACTCACACTGAATTCAGAGCTGAGGAAAGCAGATGTGGATTCTTGTACAGCCTTCTGGATCTTTTTAATAGAGCACTATAAACGAGGCTATTAATTATAACAACAAGGAGAGTAACACCAGGTATTTTCCCTGGTGTGTCACAGCTTGCCGAGCTAGAACAAATCCTCCATGCCAGCAGCCTCCAGCGGATTTGAACATGAGCTGAGAAGCCAGGAACACCTGGTTCTTTCATCAGCTTTGATACAGACTCATTGTGTGACAGCCAAAAAGTCCCTTGAAGTTTGTTTTTGGGAGGTACTGTGCGATTACTGCTGCTCAGCATATCTGAAACCAGCCCAGCCTGGCCCTGCGTAAACCACAGCCTAAAGCTCCTTTGAGCCTCTGGAATGAAAGGCACGTTATGAATGCAAAGTTTATTGTACATCCACCGTGTAATGTCATGTGCACTCGTAATGTAGTAAACACTGCAGATATTCCAAAGGCACAGCATCTTATCTGTAGTAAACACATTCTGAAGCTCCTCACTGAATTACTCTAAGCCTCTGATGTCCCTGCACAGATTTTGGTTGAGTTTTGGCCCTTGAAGGTATTTGTAGACTCCTGCCATATTCCTCTACTGAATATCTGCCAGATCCCTCCGTTCCCGGCCCTTCTGTTACCAACACAGCAGATGCACTTGAAGTTACGAAGCCCAGAGTAAGCAAAACTAAAGTGTTTAATCTATTATTAATCAGCCAGTTGCAGAAATGATAGGGCTCTGGGGGACCTCAGAAAGACATCAATATTTATGGCCTCGTTAGCAAATGCCACCTTTTTTTTAATTTTTTTTTTTTTTTAATTTTTTTTTAAAGAGAAGACAGGATCATGAAGGTTGTTTATGTTTCCAGTCATTCCTTAAAGAGGCAATGTGATGTTTTGGGACAGGATGGTTCAGAACAAGGTGTTCAATATTTATCCCAAAATATTGAGACTTCCACGGTGCCTCTGTTCTTCTTGGTTTTGCAGTCAAGAGTTCACCTTCTCTAGAAGCAGTGGCCCAAGCTGAAATCAGAGTCCCAGTTAGTCTAAGCTACCAACCAGGGAATTTTTGAAAATTAAAAGATAAAATCTCCCTAATTCCATTTGCTGAGATAAATTACATAAATTCCATAAAAGAGAAGCAGTGAAATGTGATTTCGGTTCCAAAAGTGCTCCACCCATTACTGGCAATTTTTTTCTGGATTAGGCTAAATTTAAGTTGGACATTAGGAAAAATTTCTTCACTGAAGGAATTGTCAAGCACTGGCACAGGCTGTCCAGGGTAGTGACTGAGTCACCATCCCTGGAGGTATTTAAAAGACATATAGATGTGGCACTTAGGGACAGGATTTAGTGGTGGACTTGGCAGTGTTAACTCAATGTGTTGAACTCAATGATCTTAAAGCTCTTTTCCAACTTAAACAATTCTATGATTCTATAAACAACTCATCCTGCAGTGCTTGTGCTTAGCAGCTTTTTGCAGTTCTTCCTTGAGTTTGCTCCTTTACATTTTCAGCACCAAGCGCAGCAATGCTGATTTTAAAATGACCTTCATCCCTTGTACCCAACGTTTTAGCTTGCTTAGCTCCCACCTTCAGATACCCACGAGCTGATTTCTTCTACACACTCTGTTTTGCTGCTTTTTTGTTTTGTTTTGTTGTGTTGTTTGTTTGTTTGTTTTTGGTTGGTTTGGCTATTGGTTTGGTGTTTTTTAAATTACTTTTCTTCTTTTCACAATTTTATTTTAATTTATATATTTTAGTCCTCTTTGCAGTGTCTGGATTTTTCCTGAAGTAGAAGCATAATCTCTCTCATCTCAAGAACACTTCAGTGCCACCATCATTGAATCAACCTCTTGGTTGAACATTATTGTTGTTTCCATGCAAGAGATGTTGAGGAAGAGAGCAGGCAGACCAAAATCTGAGGGGGAATGAGAGAATAAAGTAAATAAATCAGAGAATAGGGTTGTGAAAAAACACAGAGTTAATGAATGAGGCAAAGAAAAGAGGAAAAGAGAAGACATTTCAAAGGAAAGAAACAGTGACCAGTCCTTAGTGACTGCAGAGTCGCCTTCAGGTCATTGATCTCCTCACTTATCCCTTCTCACAGTTGTACTTCCCTTGCTGCCTCTTGATCCAGTCACTGATTTTCTCTCTTTCATACCAGGCACAGACTTTTCTAAATAGGAACATGAGGTATCCTGCACATCAATTCACCTTCTAACAAGTGTGCAAACAGAAAAACCACCAACTTGGGCTGAGTCCAAAGCCATTATGGGCCAAGGGAGGATCTCTCCCCATGCAATTTGATGGTGGAAAGCCTTGTGGCATCTCCAAGTTATTTTACAGGATCTGGCATTTTCTCAAGAGCTTTAATCCCTGTCCAAGGAGCTTGAAAATTTGTTCTCCTCATACATGTGAGACCTGTAATCGCCGTGGCAGGAGATTGGTTCATCGTGCTCTTTGTGTGCTAGGAAACGAGATGGTTTTTACCCCTCTAGTTTAAAAGCACTGAGGGCTTCCCTTGGTTTTCCTCCATCCTTTAACTTGGATTGGCTCTTTTGACTTTGTGCTGGGGTTTTGTGCTGGCTGAATTGCACTGTGGATGATGCCAACACACCACTTCTCCCTCAACATTGTTTTTTCTTCCCCATTGCTGCATCCCAGACCACTGCAGATAATAAGAGACTTCTGTCTAGAGGTGGTTGAAAACTTGGAGAAAATTTTTTCATTCAAAACAGGTCTTTGCCATAAAAGACTTTTTCTCCCTTTAAGCAAATGCTGGTTTCAATAGATGTTTACTATCTTTTTGACATTGCAAATCTGAAATAAAAGGTAAACGTGGAGATTTTCTATGTATGCTCACACTTTTTTTGCCAGTTTGCCACTTACCTCCCACCTACCAGTTGGAAAACAGAAAAAAACCCCCAGCATGTGATGCCAATCTCCACCTATTTTCATATTTCTCTGTTTTCCCATTGTCTCTCTGCAGAGAGAAAAATAGTAAAGAAATAAAACTAATTTTATCAGTTCATCTGACCAAAAGGAAGTTTAAGGCTACTTGAAACAGCACAAAAATAAATATTTTTGTTCCATTTTGAAGGAAAAAACCCAAAAACAATTGCTGCTTTTTTTTGGGGTGTGATTTCTTAAGAAGAGACATTGGTAGCTCTACTTGCCAGATTTCCCTTTTAGCTCTCTTCTGAGTTTTACAGCTACAAAAAAGAGATCAATTCAAACATATGGGTGAACTCCAGTCTGAATGGAGGAGGGCATCTTCTCACCTTCACCCCCTCCTTTCCCCTTTGCTCCGTTGGTTTCTGGGAGAATCACTGAAGCAGCTCCTTGAAGCTCTGCCAGATGCTTTGTGCATCTCCAGTCTCCTCCTGCCCCTGCAGCCCGCTCTGCCTGGGGGGCACTTGGTTGTCCTCACACTACACTGCAATAAAAGGCACCTACACTTTGATAAATGCCACACTTTCATAAATTCTCGGTTTACCAAGACCTCAATTTTTTTTTTTAAGTCGTTGACTTCAGTATAAGCAGCGTTTGCTCTGTCCCAAGGGGCAGAGCTCCACGTTTGATAATGTGAGACACACAGAAACTTTCAAATGTCTTGGTTTCCTCTGCCCCTTTCCAAAGAGACTTTTTTCATCTTTATGCAGATGGTAGGGACCTCTATAGCTGCTGCTTCTCCCACAGTGCTCAGCCAACACCTCCTTCATCTGCTGTACCAAGTGTAGGGAAGGAAAACATCCGGCACACTTGCTCCCGGGAGGATGATGGCTCATGCAGCAGTGTTTGCAGGCCACTAAATATTCAATTCCCTGTGGCTTTTTGTATCCGTGTTACAGATATGTGATTCCTATCAGGCGTGTCAGGTGCTCCGTGTCTCTGCAGACAGGCGAGCAGTGGAGGCGGGGTACTCCCGGAATGCAAATGTGTGCTGAGGAAACGTGAGCGTGGCTCCTGCCTGCCACAGCAACCTCAACGCATCCCTGGGCGCTGCGCCTGCACTTCCCGCTCCCACTCAGCTCCATCTCCCCACCCCACTGCTGCAGATGAGGAGAAAAAGGCAAGAAACCAAGTGCTTTTGCACTGTTAACCGCTGCTGATAGAGAGTGTGCTGGTGCAAGGGGTGTGATTCCAGCACAGGAAGGGACCTCAGGGTCACCGGTGCTGGATTGTGCGCTCAGACAAAAGTCATGCTGCAGAGGAAACCAGCTCTGCTTTTGCTCCAGTGCTCCTTTTGGAAAGCAAAACCCAAGCTGCTCTCCTCCTATGGTTACAAATCTCTCTGTGGTTCACAGCCTGCATTTATTCATGACTAGTTTATTCTCACTTGTTCTCGTGCCAATGTTGTCCTTTAGCATCAATAGCTCTTCTCTAGTGTTTACCCCTCCGACGTTTTTATAAACAGCAGCACATCCCCTCTCAGCCTTTGCTTCCCTGCACTGAAACATGCCAGCTCCTTTACAGTCTCTCACGTGGCAACATCTCCATTTTCCAGGACAGTTACCCAAATATCCAAGCTTTCACCCCCAAATAACTCGTTTACATTGGTTTATCTCACTTGAAAAAAAAAAAAGCTGGTTTAAGTGCACTGAGGGCAGGTTCACATGCACGTGTCAGACTCAGGGAAGAATATGTGCCTCAGGCAGGGGGGATAATGGTGTGTGCGACACAAAGAAGTTCCTGTGTGCGTGGAGCGTGCCGTGGATGCGTGTGGAGGGATGCTGTCAGCGGGATCGCGTGCGCCCGGCTCCGAAAGGGATTACTCAGTGTGCGAGGGGGCGTCGTAAGGAGGATTTTGAGGTGCGTGACACTGAGAAGGATTAGTCTCTGTGTAAAAAAGTGTGTGTGTGTGTGTGTAGAAGAGAGGGAAGATAAGCGAGTGGCCGCGCGTGGCAGAGGGAGAGAGATTAGCCCGGGCGTCTGTGAGCAGGGTGATAAGGGAGGGCTGCGTGTGAGAACGGCGTTGTAAAAACCTGGGATTTAGCTAATGGAAGGATTTTTGTGTGTTTATGTGTGTGCACAGGTGGGACGTGGAAAGGAGGATTTGGGAAGTGTGTGGCAGAAGGTATTTGGGAATGCTGGAGGGGCTCCATCCGGTGGTGCGTGCTCCTGTAACTGCAGCACCATGGGGCTTCTCATGGCCATGCACATGCGGGATGCAGTGTTGGGACCTGTGGAGGGCTCCTGCACCACAGGGACAGGGTCATGGAAAAAGCCAGCCATGCTCCATGGGTAGGAAGGGCTGTGGGGCACTGCTGAGCCTGATGAGGAGGTGCTCCAGGTGGGTGACAAAGCAGGGATGAAGATGTAGCACAGGGAGCGGCTGTACCTGTCGGAGCAGGGAAAGATGAGCACTCAAGGGGCGGTGGGAAGCAGAGGGCTGACGGCTCGAACACGCTGTGGCACAGAAGGAAACATCCCCCTGTGAGCAGGACAGGAAGGAGGCCACGTGCTGTGCTGTGCTGAGCAGGGGTTGTCTGGGTGCAGAGCAAGTGCAAATACACACATAAATAAGTGTGTGCTTCTCAGGAGACGGAGCTCTGGGAGTGGCTACACATCCCGCCTGCAGCGGAGCGTGAACGCTGGCAGCATTTCCACTGACCCCATATTCTCCACCTCTCGCCTCAGATTTATCCCTGCTGCTCTGGCTGACTGCCCTTGCAGCATCTCTTCGAGGGGGAAAGAACACTGCCAGCACTCGTAGAGCAATTTACGATCCAGAGCAAGGGAGGAGGGTTAATTGCATCCCAGCATTCATCTTTCTATGTTCTGACTTAACAGTAAAACTTTTTCCCCCTTTGTTTTTCCCTGGGAAAATCAGGCTGTTCTGTCAAAACCAGCAACTTCCTACTTTTGATCAAGCCTCAGTTTTCATTTGAAGGGGAAAAGAAGGTGATGAGAAGTTTCAGTTAGCTTTGTTGCCTGTCTTTATTGGATCTGTTCCATTGGCATTAGTTTTGTCTCAGAGATGCTAAAAGTAAAGCCTACCAAAGCTTTTATGGTAAAATGAACTAAAATAACTGGGGTGTCTAGGGTAACTTTTCTTCAAATAAATTGATTCTTTGCTTGTCTAATGGACCATTTGAATGTTTGCTTTCTGTTTAATGAAAGATCATCAAAAGCCTGGCCAGTTGCTTTGTAGCTTTCAAGAATGTATTTTTTTTTTTTAAGGGAGAAGGCTAAAAACTGAGTAGCTACAGTCTGAGATTCCCCTAGGTGTTAGTGCTGAACAAACATAAGATCTCATGCCTAGAAAATAAAGTAGGAGGCTTCCAACCAGAAATGAAGGGTCTGTATAAGAACTGAAGAAAATTTCATTTAGAAGCATTATCCTAAAATATGGATTGTCCATGAAATTGTATCTTTAAATCTTTCTAAAAGATGCTCTGTTTTGTAACAAAAGGCATTTCAGTGTGATGCAGGAACAGGACAAGTTCTGTGGCAAAGGTGGCCAACTTCTCCTCATACATTTTCATTTGACTGAGACCCACAGTCCATGTTGCACCCATCTGGCAGAGCCATTGGGGATAATAACTCCCCTTTGCTCCACTGAGGACTGGAGATGGGATGGGCTTGAATGGAGGTCCACAGAGCTGCTGGTCCAGACCATCCCTGCCCCACAGGGAGAGATTTTCTTGGCCCAGAAACCAATGCCTGGCAGTAACTCTTCTCAAAAACCACCAGCTGGGCACCCAGCACCGTGCTGATAGTCAAGCCATTAGATAGGCCTTCTGCTTTTTAAAAGCTAATAAACCGTGAAATCACACAGAGAGACCCAAGCAAAAGGCATTGGAGGGGGCATGGCTTTGTTCTGGGAAGGTCTCCAGTCTTTCAGGCCAGAGGTCACGTTGTCCTTCTTCCCTTCAGCCCAGCATGAATCAGCAGGGAGTGAGGTTGAGCTGTGAGAGGAATTGCAATGGGTTTCGTGTTAAAGCCAGTCCATGAGTTCTGCTGCAACGTGCCCACTCAACAGCTGGCCACAAAATCCCCGAGCCTGGGGTGAGATGCCAAGGCTGTGGGTGCTTGGAGAGGAGCATCACACTGTTGCAGGGCTGCCTTGTTCTGCTGTCAGCACGTTCCCTCCTCTGAAAGGACGGGCGAGAGGAGCGAACGGGGACAGGGAGTGCCCCGTGGAGCAGGCACCATCCACTGGGAAAGTGCTTTTCACTGGTGAAATGTGAGCACCCTACTGGAAAAACACTGCAATGAGCCTGTTCTTCACAATCTCTGACAAAGGTGTCCGTGTGAGGGTGCTTGGGACCTGTCCCAAAATGGTTGTGTGTCTTTGCACAGGTGGCTGCCTCGGTCTGTCCCGCTGTGAAATGAGGTTAAAAACCTTAATGGAGGACAGACTGCCAGGCCTCAGGCAGCGAGGTTTGGAAAAACCCTTCTTAACTAAGACTTGTCAGCATTAAAGAGGGAAAAAATGTTACTGTCTTTTTCCATTCAGAGAGAGGAAAAGCAGAGTGACCCAGAGGTTGATGCCCATTTTTCTCCCGCACCTGCCAGAAAAAGGCACCTGACCCTTGGATCTCTGAATGCCTCCGCACTCAGACCCCCTTCACACTCTCTTTCATCCTTGTTTTTCTCTTTCAAAGCCCCAGTTGATTTTGAAATCAAATGGCTCTTCTCCCATCAATGAACTTCAAGCTTGCACCTCCTTTCCCCCGTTCCACTACTCCCATCCAGCTCTCACAACTCCTTAGGGTTCTGTTATTTCCCATGCATTTGCTTTGAAGGATTTTTCCAACAAGGATGTCAAGAAAAGTTTCTTAAGCTTCTTTTATCACAAATTCCTTTTGGTTTCATGCCCGAGGATGCTTCTGAGGAGGACCTGGTGACCTGTGACATGAAGCAAGCCCACTTTACAAGCGACTCACAGCTGAGTGCACCCACAAATCAGGTCCTGTATCCCTGCAGCCTCCTTCAGAAAACATGATGTGTTTCCCAGCTGACAAAACTAGACCATGCTTAGACCCAGTGTAATTCTGCTGGCCTCTATATAGTTACCGGGGAAACTATAATGCAGAAAACATTTTTACTCTGAAATAAAGGTTTTCTCAGTGGTCTTACTCATATTGCACAGACTATTAGTTCTAACCAGGCAGAAAGCTGATGATTCTCTCAACACTCATGTGAGAAGTTTAAGAAAGAACTTTACAGGGGTGGATTACAGCCGTGGATTTCCAGCTGCACCATCACGCTTGTCAAAGTGCACCTGCACAGGGGATCCTCTGTCAACCACACCTGCACATGACACCCCAGTTCTTCCACTGCTCCACAGACAATGCCAGAAAAGCATCTTCCCTTAGGAGTGCACTGGTAAAAGTTCTCAGGAGACAAGCTTTCAGTGTACATTAGCAAAGAAAGGTCTCATTTTCAGAGGTTATATGCACCATGTGGCTTCCTCACACAGCCAAATCACCTAAAGACCATCCCAACATCTCTTCTTTAAAGAGACATGGCAGTGAACTCAGTAATTTAAGCATGTTTTGGAAATGCCACCAAAGCTCTCAGCTGACACTGCTCTACTGTCAGGAGTAGCAGTGCAGAGGAACGATCACAACAAATTCTTTGGAAATATGACTGCAGATGTTCACTGCCATGTTAAATACGGGCAGCCAGAAAGAATTTCTCTCATAGGGAAATAAATCTTTACTCCAGCAGGAGGGTCAGGAACTCGAAGTGAAGGCTACTCTGCACACTCCTCTCTGCCACGTTCAGCACTGAAAGTGGGTTGCAGCACAGAGAGAAGAAAATCACAGCCCTC
Organism: Ifrita kowaldi; assembly: GCA_013398055.1. Taxonomy (NCBI): domain Eukaryota; kingdom Metazoa; phylum Chordata; class Aves; order Passeriformes; family Cinclosomatidae; genus Ifrita; species Ifrita kowaldi. The sequence goes on from VZRS01005518.1 coordinate 184,764, forward strand.
ACAGGTTAGCTAGGACAGTCCCAGAGGTGTAAATCACAGGTTTTATATTGCACCTCGGGTTTCCTGCGAACACCAGGAGACAAAACCTGTCCCAGGGATGTTTCTTTTTGCCTGTTCTGCCACACAAAGTTTTTATTTGGGTTCTTCCCACCAGTGGCAGCAGCCTCTGCCCTGCCAAACTTCTCTTGTACCTGGGAGTTCCACCTGCCTTTCCCTCAGAGGCTTCTGGGATAAATGGTGCCTCAATTAGGTTAATGATACCTTTAGCCATCCATGTGCTCACTTTAGCTGTGAAGTTAGAGTCCATTGTATGGTGGTGTTCCCCCAGTTTTCCTTGTGGAAACACAAGGAACTTCACACAACACCTGAAGTGTGAAGCTTTCCATGGCTCAGCTGTCTTGCACAACATTTGTTAAATCCAAGGCATCTTTCCACTCCTTGAAAAGTTGGTGCTCCTGGTGCCTCTCTGTGCAAGACCTGCCTGCCCCTGGCCAGCAAGTGACCCTGGTTTCACGAACAAATGGATTTCATTAGAGGCATTTCTCTGTAATGGCAACAGAAGTGTTGAGCAGCACCTGGCGAGTAGTGAAAAAGTCTCTCTGACGCTTGTGAGAAGCGGTACAAATTAGCATCCCCCAGTCTGCTGCTGCTTTTCTGTCTAAATAATATTTTACAGGTAAAGTTTCTGCTGAGAAGCAGTGGGGTTTTCTCAGCAGCTGCCTAAATCATGTCATGAGCTTTGGTTTACACGGAGTGACTGCTTGAGGCAGAACCTGCATCTGTGTGTGCAGTGTCACTGCTCCGGAGTGATGAACGACCCCAGGTTTGCAGCAACTCCCCTTCCTGTGCTCTGCTTGGCCTCCCTGCAATTTGCATTTATGCAGAGTGTTTTACATGGTCTCTCCTGCTCTCTGCAGCTCACTAGAGTGTCTCTTTCTTCAGCAGCTTAAAAATGCTCCCAGAATAGAAACCAGTAGGGAAGGTGTTTGCATGTAAGTAGGCACGACAGGAAGGGATGGCAGTTGTTTCCTAACGTTAGGGATGCTCCCACATTCTTCTCCCTAAGCCACACATCCTATTTTCCAGGTTATTTTCTTAGTCCCATGGCAGGATAACTGAGAGGCTCCTGGTGTCTTCACTGGCCTCTGTGCAAAGTTGATGATTTTTTATCTTTCATTAGCATAAATGTTTACTGTGACATATCAAGCTCTGCAAGTAAAACACCCATCTGGAAAGCCTTTCCTGAAGTTTTGCTTTGTGTTTGATGACACCTGTCACTAACATTAAAGGGATTTGGTTGCCCAAAATTCTTTTAAGCAAAAGATGTGCGTTTAAGGTCATTTTATATAACTGGTGGTGTGGTTTGCAGCTTGTCCCACATCTTGGTTCTTTCCTCAGTCCTGAGACTTTGCCGTGGGAGATGATTTTTGTGGGTCCAGGTTCAGGAGAAGCCTGTAGCTGTAAAAGTCCCCTCTGTCATGCTGGTAAAATGACACAGATTTCACCTAAGATTTTTTTTTAAGAAAAATCTCAAATTCCACTTTATTTGTGCTGAAGGTCTTGCTGGGTAGCCAGGTTGGTATTTGGTATTTTGGGTTGCATTCACAAGGGGCTCCAGGTCTACCCACAGGTTTGTGGGAGCAGAGAGGTGTTCTCCCAGCTCCCGCATCCCCACCATTCACATCACTCAGAGGGATGGATGTCTTCACCTCCCACGAGAGGCAACTGGCCTCTAGAGCTGCTTGCAGCCCTGGTTTAAGTATCTCCCCTTTGCAGAGCCTCCATCTGGGCACCCTGACTGGATGCACTTCATGTAAACTGTTTGTTCCACCACCCACGGTGAGTGACTCGCACAGAAGTTTCAGCAGAGACCATAAAATTGCAAACCATAGGTCCAGATCTCACCATCTGTCACACTTCTGCCTCCCTGCTCCCCAGACAACACAGTCTCCCACTGGGTTTAAAAGATCTCAAGTTCAAACTTGTTTGTTTGGGATTTTCCGTGAAACCTGGTGCTCTGAGGCACTGTGGAAATAAAAACGTTGTAACTCTTATCATTTTTTGCCCTCACAATGCAGACAGGATTAAAGCTGTTCTAATGGCAGGGAAGAAATGGTAATTTTCCCCCCGACATTAAGCAGGCCTGAGCAAAGCTGTGAGCACAATGGAGCATTAATGTGAAAAGGGAAAATAAAAACCCCACAAGACATGGCTATAGCAAAGAGCCACCAAGGAAGGCACTTAAGCCCACAAAAACCAGCACTCTCAGATGTTAAAGGATCTTGTCATTCTGCACCAGACTCAGCCCTTGCTGAGATGTTAAATGTGTTTCAAAACCATTGGTGCTTTCACAGACCTCAGGTGAACGCAGTGTGCAACCAGGTAGCACAAAAGGGTTGTGCTCTAGAGCTTAATCCTCGTGTGCTGAGCGTAGTTTGCTGGGTTTGTGCCTTTCTCTCCTCTTCCCAGAGAGCCAATGGCTCCAGTGACTGCAGGAGAGGTGGCACTTTTGGGGCAGCGATAGCACATGTAGGTTTTGGAGCATCTGCTTTGCTAACTCAGCAGATACCTGTAATGCAGCCCTGAAAGTGGATAGAAAATGTGAAAATTTATAAAAAACGTGACAGCTGGTGGGTTTAGGTACCACTTGCCACTTCAAGCCCCCAAGAACATGATGCTCTGTCCTGTGTGTGAGAGGTTCTGTTGGAACCTCTTTGTCCTTGGTAAGTGTAAAGTTCTGCAGACAGTTTCCAGACAGGCCCTTATAAAATCTTCACCAGAACCTGAGGCTTGCACTGAAGACAGTCTGAGGCTTTAATGCCTATGAACCACTATAATGTATTAGGGAAAGAAAAGAAGCTATTGAAGACAAAATGTATTCCATTTGCAACGAGACCTTCTCTATGTGACACATTTGCTTTCTGCTACTGCTTATCTTCCCCCCTACCACTCCTCACTCCCCTCTTTTTTACTGGTTTAATAATTCAGCACTTACAGCCCAGAATAAAATGCTGTGGTGAACTAAGAGCAGCATGCTGTGTACTGTATTAACGTGCTGGGGGTTTGGTGCTTTGTTCTTGTGCTCTGTTGTTGTTCATGCTTCCCAGCAGAATCTACACCCTGATCCTGTACTTCGTTTTCCCTGTACAGCACTATCTTCAGAAGCACCAATATAATACAAAAGGCCATCTAATAAAAAAGCAGAAGGAAAATTGGTTCAACCCTCATTCCTCACCTCCTTTTACAATATCGCTGTTGCTTTTTTATTTGTAGTAATCTTGCTTTAATATTTATGTCTCTGCTTCAGACACAGAGAGTTCAATGAGGACAAATTATGAGGTTTCAATTTCATTGCGGAAGGTTAGATGAGAGCAGGGATCTCTGGTCTTCCTGAGTCCCTGGGTCCCATAGGAGCATCCATCTGCAGCTGGGGACACTCTGAGGGATCACTCCTTCCCTCTAGAGTAGCTGCAGGAGAGCTCGAGCTGAGGGTTGTGGGTTAGGAGAATTCAGGTGGTTTTGCAGATCTCCTGCTGCTCCAAGGGAACCCAGCACAGCAGCATCTTCTGCTGGGTTCTTTCTGGACACAGCAAACAGCCAGAGTGCCCAGCAGGCCTGATAATGGTGTCAGACATCTTTAAGGTCCCTTCCAAGCCAAACCATTCTATGAATCTATGATTTTTTTAAAGACAAAATGTGCTGCAATACGCACTCAGAAGACTGTACCCAAATGGGTTTGCTAGCTGTCCCCCAGCAACGAGACAGACTGGCAGGGAGGAAAACACTCCCATTTAAACAATGAGACAAGGTGGAAAGGTCAGATCTTCCATTAGAGCTGAAAAATGTCGAGTATTTTCCAGGCACCAGAGCCCTTCTGCACATCTTTTCTGGTTTTAAGCTACGAAAGCAGGGAGTGCTGTGGAAAAGCTGTGGCTCTGGTATGGGACACTGGAGAGATGGAGGCAGTAGACAACAAGAACCTTACACAGCTTGACAGCATGGCATCAGTGCTTCCACCTCAGAAAGGGGTCTTATTTTGTGTCTATATGAGCACAGTGCAAAAGTCAGCCTCTGAGCGAAGGGACTGGAACAGATGGGCTCAGAGAAAAGCAGTTGCCTCACAAGCAAACATCCAAGCCATGATTAAATAACAAACCCGGCACAGAGATGGCAATGGACCCATTTCTCCTTACACATAATCTGACCTGTTAACCACAGGACCCTCATTAACCAAACTGTCCCTATTGGAATAATAACCTAATTCTACCCACAAAAGAAATGAGACCGTCTTAAGGATGCTTCTGATCTCAGTGTCTTCCGCATAGGGGATTTGCATCTAATTCCTATTAAAAGTGCTCAGGAATAGTTTGTGTCTGTAAACCCTTCAATATATTTAATTCTTGGTTTCATATGACTCAACAAAGTATTAGCAACCTCAAAGTAAAAATACTTTTAAAAACAAATAAAGCAAGCATGTAGAATCTTGACAAACATCATAATTTTCCTTCTCTCCTTCTTTCAACAAGTTCAGTGACCTCATTAAGACCTTTGATATTCGGATTTTTTTCTTCTGTTTTGTAGTCACGCTGGATAAGAACTGCATTCAAAGACTCTAGCAGAAAAATAAAAAGAGGTTTCAAGATGTGAAGTACACAAGTGGAAGGGTGAGGATCTTCAGCTGGTCCCTTAGAGAGATTAAAGGCAACTCCCCATGACTGTATCTTCGACCACCACAATTTTAATTCAAAAGTTCACTTAAATGACTGAGAGTCCATGCTGTTCATTTTTGGTGGCCAAACCACCATGCCATTTCTGTTTCCTAAAATTCAGCAGCATGTGACAAAGAAGTACCCCAAATGCAATTTGATCTCAAAGGAAACTTACCATTTGTCAAGCAGGCAAACTTAACTGAAAAAACTGGAGCTATCAGCATATGCATTTATGAGAAGCTCTTCAGTCACAGATTATTGTTTAAATATGAGGGAAGGAAAGCAGATCTTTATGTAAAAATCAACACTACTTTCCAGCTTCCAGGATCATTAGAGCAGCAGTGCAGGGAAATGATGGAAGGGAGCACCCTTCTGTGCCTTTTACATATTTGAAAGAAAAGCATGGATTTCTTGTGATGTCCCATCAGCCTGATTTGCAGTTGATCAAATATGTGGGACATATCTGCTGTCAGCTAAATACATGAGTGGAACAATGGGGGAGTGTAGAATCTGTTTGGCTTTCCCCTGCTCCAGAAATCTGTGGGAACATGCTGTCGTTGGGATGTGCTGAAGAGATGCGCTCTGGCACCTACGCCGCAGTGGAGAGCTGTGAGGACAAACATTCGGGAGGAAAGCTGAGCTGATCCTAATTGCAGCAGACACCAGCGCTCTTTCCTTGGAACTCCACCAGCTTTGCCAACCTGATGTCAGGTCCTCCGTTGCCGTGTGAGGGTCGCCTCCAGGCAGGGCATGCTAAGAATTAATTATGCATGCATATCCTCCCTCCTCTTTCCCACATGTGCACAAACACACTCCAAGTGAGCAAAGGGAAGCATGTGGGAGCTGCTTCTTGACACCACTGTTGTCAATGAGTATGTTTTGCTGCGAGTGAGGGTGTTGGCTCTGTGTCCCAGGAGGCTTGGGCACATGAAGATGATATTGGGGTTGCAGGCTCTGCAAGGGTTGTCTTCAATAGCTTGCAGGGGATAACTGACATAACTGAGATCATTATTTTATTACCCTCAAAATCTGGCCACATTTATCTTGCAATTTTTAAAAGGCATTTGTTCTTTCTGGTGTGTGCTGGGTTGAGTGGTTTCAAAGATTTCTCCTTGTCTTGAACTCTAGATTTTTCTCTTTTTTTTCTTTTGTTTGGGCTATGGGGAATAATTTGGTCACATCTCCAGCTCAGCACTGCAGGAACAGCTTTCCTGGAGAGGGTTCAGTGTCTTCCCTCCTAGATGCCATGACATTCTCCAGGCTCAGGAAGGCCTCTGAGACCTGGCAGGGACCATCTGGGGTTTCTGTCCCCCCGTGCAAGTGAGAACACACGTCATTTGTGAGGCACATCTGGGGATATTTTGTTTAATCAGGTTTTTTACTGCTGTTGTGGCTTTGGGTATTAGCACCGTCCCTGCTACTTCTGTTCTCTGACAGAGGCACATGCAGCAGCTGAATCTCCTAAGAGTCAACTAAGCCATATAATTGGCTCCCTCCAGGGGTAGCTGGGTGAAACTTAATAGTCCATGAGATACAACAAGTCAGTAGAAATGATCTAATGTCCCTTTCTAGTCTTAAACTCAGTGAAATGGTGAAAATTCTACTTCTAAATGAAACGGCAGATGAGCAGTTGCCAGGATCTCCTACCAGGCTTCCTCCCCAGCTGTGTCCCTGGGGAGCAGTTCCCTTTTTGCAGTCTTGTTCGCAGATTCTCAGCAGAATCCACAGTTTTCACTGCTGGAGACCAAATCCTCATTTCCATCCTTCTGTGCAGCCCATTTGCCCTTCCTTCTGCCTCAAGTGCTGAGATTGTTTCAGCCCCTCTTTGTGGTGATGGTTTCTGAAAGAAACTTTTTGGGTTATCTTCTTTAACCAAAACCTGAAAGAGATATCTGTCTTATCTGACATCTGCCTTTCACATGGATTATGTCAAACACCCCCTTGCAAAATACCTCTGACTCTCCTAAATGCAGAAATCAGTCTTGCTCATCTACTCGCTCTGGTTAAGAGCTGCAGCCAAAAAAAAATTCTACCATGAATTTTTATAGACTCAAAACACCGTTTTTGCTTTCCTCTTCCGCAGAGAAAATGTGCAATTTAAAGTTATGAGTGTTGATGTATTTACTGATGTATTTTTCGTTTTCTTGGAAGCATCTGCAAAGGTGGCCAGAGCTGCCTCTCTTCAGCTCCCTAGAAGGTGTTCTCTCCTGTGTGTGCTTTCAGTAAAATCAGTTTTTCTCTCTGATGTGCATTCTTTACCTTGAGTATTTCCATATGAAAAGAGAACTTTTGAGAAAAACCGCAGGACTAGAAATTCTAGAGTCTGTGGATTCCAGGAATGAGTGAATCACAGATGCTTTTTCCTCACCTGAATTCAAGGACACACCAGCTCTGCAGTGGCTACCGTTCCACAGGGGGAGAGGGCAGCCTCCACTGCCTGTTCTACCACATCAGTCACTTTTTAACTAACTTACAAACTATTTTGATTTTTGCTGTAAGTTAGAAAAGTTTTTAGAGCGGTCAGATGAGCTCTCACCTCACCTGGCTGCAACAGGCACTCTGCAAAGTTGTGTGCAGAGAGCAGGTGGTTGTCACTGGATTGTCTCTCCAGCATAACCAGGTGACAATCTGGTTAATGCCTCTGCTTTTACCTGATATTCCTTGTTGAGCAGGACTAGAGACCTCAGGGAGAAATCCTGTGCCTGGAGAAGGAGGGATATGGGGTGTCCATGGGGCCGGGTGCAGCACACACTGGGAATGTCCCGGCCACAAATCCCAAACTGATCAATTAAACAAGACTGATCAGGGAGAACACAGTAGTAGTTGCTGTGATTATCAATTGTTATGAACTATATTTTCCAAGGGCTACTTTAGAGGGAAACTATTCTGTAATTAAGTACAAATTCAGTGTAAGATGTGAGCACAGGTACAGCCCAGAACTGACGTTCTCTGTCCTTTCCCACTGTGCAGCCCAGAGGCCACAAGCAGCACATACAAACAGCCACAGGTCTCTGCATTTGCACCCAAGCAAACCCTCCTCACTCGTGCTCACCTCCCGGGATAGGCAAACACTCACTCTGCTGGATTTCACCGGGATTCCTGCCTGCAGGAAGGAGCTTGAGGTGGAACTGTCCAAATTCAGCTGCTGGAGCTGCTCTCCAGGCTGACTGCAGCTCTCCTCTGCAGGAATAGCTGGGCTGGGGCCAGCCAGCTGCTCAGACAGCTGGCACAAGGCATTGTCACCAACCAATGGATCAGAAGAGTTCAACTTCTTGGGCCTTCCACTCCAGCAGGATTGTGAAAAACACGGTTCACTNGATTTTCATCCCTTTTATGTTTCTTAATCTTTTCAGAAAACCATCAGTCAGAGGCTAGTGACTGCTTTGTCCCTACAAAAATAAAGAGAGATTAAAATATTTGCTTCCTCTACTTAAGGTTTACCATTCCTAGTAGTGTGTTATTAGGAAGTTGCAGAGCAATCAAATGAGAGCAGAATAATTAACAAATTTGCTTCATAAAACAATTAAAGGAAATGTAAAGAAGTTCCAGCAATCTCTTAGTGTATTAAATAACGAGCAAGTAATTTCTTTTTAGTTTTGCTGTGTAAATTCATTTGCAGCATCTGTAATTTAAAATAGCCCTGAGATCTGCATAATTTTGCAGCCACTGCTTTTACATTATGCCAGTCCCAGAAAGGTGGCTGCAGCTCTCACTCTTCATTTCTCCAGATTAACCGACACCAGAGGTTCTTTGTTTTTATTTGGGAGATAACCCTTGGCAAGCCTTTTTTTTTTTTCCAAATTATCTGCCTTGTCCATAGCTCCTCTTAGCCTGCAAGTAAAAAGCAAGTGAGGGTTCTTTCCAAACTTACTAATGATAAAGAGTGTTCCCTCTCCCAGTTGTCTTTGGTACAATCTGTTTCAAATGCTGGCACCAATGATGTCTCAGAACAGTGTAGGAGGGATGCCTGAGCGTGACTGAGCCACAGAGTTAAAAAAAAATATATATTAAAAATGATAGATTCCTTTGAAATAGAAAAGAAAATCCAAGGAAACCATGCCTTGTCTGAAACAAAACAAACCAAGCCAGTTAAGTTTATTGTCTGGATTATTAATTGTACTGGATTGTTCAGCTGTCCCGAAAATGTCTCTTTAATCATTCAGTGAGGCTGAAGCCTGGGTCCCCGGAGATCACGTTCTGATCTCTCACATATGGTATCCAGCACCGTTCATTAGACCCACTGCTCCAGTCACATGGAAACGATGCTCAGACTATTTCTATCCCTATCTGCTACTTTTCTTCCTGAATGTGTCAGTCTCATGATGAGGGCAGTGACTCCAGCTGATACAGACACAATTGCTGATTGCAAAGAGAGGCACTGCTGTGAAAATAAAGAGAAGAGGGGGTTATTTCCATCTCGCTTTGGGCTTTGTGAGGCGTCCCTGCCCTGCAGAACGGCAAAGTCCCTTGTGGGAGGAAAATGCTGAGATCACAGGTGCTAATCAGTGAAAAGAGGATGAGTGACCCTGCGAACAAACTGAGGGACTGGGATGCCCAAAACCTGGGCTCAGCTCCAAGGGAAAGGAAAAAATTTCGTCTGTCTTGTGAGATTCCGTTCTCAGCTCTCAGCACCACCACGAAGCCTGGCTGCTTCGTTTTGGGAGTGAGATGGGAGCAGGGACTTGCTTTGCACAGTGGGAAGCAGAATTACTTGCTCTTGCCTCTGAATGTTTGGTGCTGGCAGTAGAGACGTGAGGAACAAGGCAATATTTTCCAGGATGGCTGCAAGACAGCCGGGATTTACTTTGGGTCCCTGCTGGGGGGACAGAGCTCGCATGGAGCCCAGCTAGGGTTGCAAGAAGCTCATGTTGAGGAGCCTGTCTCCAGCCACACATGCAGAAGGTTCGGTTACCAGCAGAAACCAGGCCAGGGGAGCCCCCAGCAGCACAGAGCACTTGCCAGGGGACCCCAGAATGTCACATCCAACTCCTCAGCCTGCACTCGGGTGGGGAGGGCGGGCGAGTGATGTGTGAAGTGTTGAGTAGGTATAAATGTCACAGCCAAAGGTCCTCAGAGTCAGAGTGACCAGAGGAGGAGACAGGAGTGCCAAGAGTTCTGACACAGAAAAAGTGCTGTCACTGCCACCACCTCTGGCTTGGAGATTTATTGATGGTAACTTGGGATGTGCCATAAACAAGGGTGATATTAAATGAGTCTGACTGTCTCAGGGGCTAAGTTTTACAACCCAAAGTGTGAACTCTCTCTGCCTCACTGAGATCCTGAGGCATTTTCCCAGCAGCTCCCACAATCTCATTAAGTGCTCTCCAGAGAAGGGCTCCAACCCAAGGGAGCTCTCCCTGCACAGCACAGCACAGCACCAGGGGCTGAGGACAGACAGACACCTGCCAGGGAACCCAGCAAACCCTCCTGGTGGAGACCTCCCAGGACACTGCTGATACCTCACTGGGTGCACAGCCCTGTCTCCACGGCTTTGTGAGGAAACCAGAAGTTGCCAAAGTTGTGTTCCCAAGAACCAACACACTCCCGGTGTCTGACCTAGTGCCAGCAGCTCATGCCCCAGGACAGATCCCCCTGGAGCTGTGCTGTGACCACACTGAACCATGGTGAACCTTTGCTGAGATGCCCTCTCAGAGTGTTTTCCTCACCTCCTGAGGTCAAACCCATGGTTCCCTTCTGGAGTCGTTGGCCACAAAGGGCTGTGCTGCTGTGCAAAGGCTTTCCTTCTGCTCCTTGAATGCATCCAGGGCTTCAGTAGACTCTTTCTGCCAAGGGGTTCCCATGTTCAGATAACCCAGAAGCAGCAAAATCTTCAGCAGAGCCCTGGGGACACTGATTTCTTTCTCCTGAGTCACTTCTGCCTATCAAAAGTAAAGCAGGTCTGTGGAGGCCAAGGGCAGAGCACTCCATGACCACAATCCCTGTTCTTCACAGGTCACCTTCACCAACCCACCCACCTGGGGGAAAATTATCTAGTCCAGAGAGAGCCTGCAGCTTATCTCAGGGAAAAGCTTTATTTTGGTGGCATTGCTGAGAAACCTCGTTGAATTTCTGCCCTCACGACCTTTCTCTCTGCTCCCGCAGTCTGCTCGCAGTTCTCCAAGGGCGTCTACGCCATCTTCGGGTTTTACGAGAGGAGGACTGTCAACATGCTCACGTCTTTCTGTGGGGCTCTCCACGTCTGCTTCATAACTCCGAGCTTCCCTGTTGAAACCTCCAACCAGTTCGTCCTCCAGCTCCGCCCAGAGCTCCAGGATGCCCTCATCAGCGTCATTGAGCACTACAGCTGGCAGAAGTTCGTGTACATTTACGATGCTGACCGGGGTAAGTCGCAGCTGTGTGGGAGGGGTTACCAGGCAGGTGGTCTAGAAGGAGTCTTTGCCTCCAAAATTGTGCATTGCTGGAGGTTGAGTCACCCTATGCCTTCCCTGTTCTCTGTTTCTTTTCTAAATATCCCTTTCTGCTGAAGGTGGGCATTGATCTAAACGAAGCATCAGCCTGACCCGGTGTGTGTGTGTTCATGGAGTCAGGTCTGAGCTCCACCAACACGAGGGAAATATTTGATGTGCAAATGCTTTTGAATTTGAAATGGGGAAATTATTTCTCTTCAGTAGGTCCCATATTGAACTGGTCTGTCAAACTCAAGGCCGCTGAGTCCCAAGTTTACAAACATGAACAGACACTTGCTCAGGCCTCACCTAAGCCCACAGCCAGGTGTGAAATGTGTGTTTGTGGCAGATAGCTTGGAAAACTCCAAATTCCCCGTGTTGGTGCATGTCAGTTTTCTATGTAAAAGAACAAAAAGCTTTGTGGGGTAATGGAAGATATTATCTAACTTTCTAAGTCATGAACAGGGTGTTTGAGCTCATTGCCCCATGATTCAGTTTTCCCAGCTCTCAGATGCCTTTAAAGCTCCAGACTTGGAGGCTGCAAGCAAAGCAGACTAGTGGAGGATTGGGCAGAGGTAAGGTGATTCACATCTCTGTCCTGGAAGTTATAATTATCCCCTGAAGGGACAGGATGGGCTTTAGAGACAAGGAGAAGGTATGAAAGCATCCCAGCTGCTTTCTGTTATCATGAGGCATGGGCACACTGAATACCCCAAAAGGACAGAGAATTGCTGTGTGCTTCTCCTCTGGAAGGCTCTGCATATAATTTAGGCAACATAATTCTAGAAGTAATGGTATCCTGATGAGATGCTGCTGAGAGAGAAGGATGCTGAGTATGACTGTGTGCTGTGGTTGCTGAGGGTGTCCCTACCCCTAGGAGCACACAGCCTAAACAGATCAAAGACGAGAAGGAAACTATGGCTGAGAGAAATCGAGTTATTTGGGTAGGGACAGACAGGAAGACAGGGATTAGAGTTCTTATCTGAATCCCACAGCAGGCCCTGATCAATGAGACTGATCTGCCTGTTACAAAGGAAAACTAGGCCTGGAATCATCTGTGCTGGGACAGAAAAAGCAGGAGTCATTAATCCTAGCCCAGCTGAGTTTGGGTCAGATCTAGACTATTAGCTGCTCTCTGTAGTTCTGCTGCACTCTCATGACCCTGTCTCCAGCCTGGCTTGAGGCAGCTACACAGGCTGTCAGGAGGATGGAAAGATGCCATTGCTCAACTAAAACCTGGCTCTCCCCCTTCTCTTCCCATCATAGGGTTGTCAGTCCTGCAGAAAGTGCTGGACACTGCAGCTGAGAAGAACTGGCAGGTGACAGCTGTCAACATCCTGACAACAACAGAGGAGGGCTACCGAATGCTCTTCCAGGAGCTGGAGAAGAAGAAGGAAAGGCTGGTGGTGGTGGACTGCGAATCTGAGAGGCTGAACATCATCCTTAACAAGGTTGTGTTAGTGTGGGCCTGCTGGGAGGGGTCTTGCAGGTGGGATGGGAAGGGTTGTTTCTCCCTGGAGGAGTTCTCCCCATCCTTGCCCGATCCCCGCCTCCTTGTGGCTCTCGTTGGGTGTGGGGTGTGTGCCTTGCAGCTGCCAAGCTTGCAGGTATTTCTCTGTTGTGTTATTGTGGGAACAGTAAATCTGCAGGAATAGTACAAGCCCTCATGAAATCCTGCTGAGTGAGCCCCACTGCTCCAGGTTCCCTACTTGTTTGACTCTTTTGCTGAGCCCTTTCCACCCCCTTACTCCCCAGCGAGTTTGCTTTGTGCTAATTCCTCCAAGCAGTGTGCACAAGTTGTGGCACCTCCTGATTCTGCTGAGTCTTCCTCCAGTTTTCAAGTTAGGCTGGAGGTGTGAATTGGCATTGCCAGATTCCTGCTCCTCCAGCCTCCATGTGCTGCACCAAATTCTCACACCTGTGCCAGCAGGACAGAAGGATTATGGTACATCAGAGCTGAATATGGATTGCTGTGGACAGGAGACAAATACGAGCCCAGGGGTGGGTTCAGCCCACACTTCAACTCCAGCCACCATGCCTTTCCCTCTCACACCTACAGCCAAGTCCTTCCCCACCACTGGAAGGGCTTGGAAAGGGCCCTGCAGGTGGTGCCCTGCAATTCCCACTGCTTTACTCCTCATAATCAGCTCACTCTTACCTCGTGCTGCACATCTCTTTGTCTAAGGTACCTGTCATCTCCTGTCTCACACTTCAGCTGCTCCCCGTCTGGGACAGGGACTGACATTTCACCAGATGCACAGCTCAGTGACGAGCACAATCCATCCCTGCTGGATGTCTCTGGGTGCTCCTCTGCTATGTGTAATAACAAAGCAGAGCACAGGTTGTAACCTTAAAGCAAAGGTCACGATCGTGAAAGAGAAAACAGGTTATTCCAGAGGGTAAAATCTTCTCTCTGTCCATGGAGAAGCTGCAGTTGAACAAAATTTTGGACAAGACCTAGGCAGTGAATTTGACTTTTCCATAGGGTATGTCAAATTTCTAGGGTTAATAGTGTTGTGTTTTTAAGCCTGGTTCATCTAAAAGAATGTTAAGTTATATAGTCAAGTATTACCTAGTCTTCTTGACATAAACAGGAAAATAAGCCTTTCTTTCAAATTTCTTCTCATAACTGGAGGAAGAGTTAAACCTAAATATAGGAAAAGCTATTTGTAAGAGCACTAAAAATCCAGATACTGTGATTATTTGTTTTGCAATGCTATAAAAAATATCAGTTCCCAGGGAGAAGACGGACAATGCTGTGTTTTACTACAAAAAACACAGAGCAATTCCAGCACACATCTGTGCCTGGGAGGTACCACTCCAGCGAGGGATAGGGCTGTGAACAGCTTTTTCAGACCTGTGTAATCCATTTTCATCCTTTTTTGCATTCTTTTTCCAAGTCCACCAGGATTTCTGAGTGCAGAGGTAGTTGTCCCAGTGTAAGAAGGTGATGCCAGGTTTTTCACAGTGTACAGATGACAGGAGGGATTCAAAGACAGTGTTCAGCTCATTATCAAGTAGAATTCAGCTGGGACAGTAACTTGGGCTGTAACTTGGGCTGCTGGCCGATCTCTCAGCTCACCACACCAGCAGCCTCTGTGGGAATGTCACTGTGCTGTTTGCCCTGTCCCTCTGACTGTCTGAGGTGTTCCAAGAGCTGCCTCAGCCTCTCGGGGACATTTCAATGCATTTGTCTTCTTCCCTGACAAGCCCGTCTCTGTCTCTGGGTGGCAGTGGGTTTGTGCTCCACGGTGAGCAGGAGAGCCTGGGATGGCTGTGCCTGTGCCTCCCACACCCACACTGCTGCTTGCACACACTTTTCATTTTTCCTCCACACACAAAACACAGGTGACACCGGTGACTCCAGCAAGGCGTCCCTCGCCCTCCGGTGACCGCAGCTGTGGAGGAGCCAGTGCTCCGTGTGTTAAAAATGACCTGATTTCTCTCTGGGAGATTTCTCTGTGTCGTGTCTCAAGGGTTTGATTTATCTTTGCCAAGGTACCTGTCGTTTGTGAGCCAGGCCTTGGCTCAGGGCAGGTTGCCGTGGGGTTGTGCTGTGTAGCCTTAATGGGATACGTACGCGGTGGGTTGTGTTCCATCAAAGCCCTCTGTTCTTTCCTCCTTGTCTCTCATTAAAATGAGTAACTGGAATTTCTACTTTGCCAGTGTTTCACTCTGAGAGGATTTCTCTCTAATAGATGTCAAACTTGCCCATTAAGAAGTGGGTAATGAAACCTAGGTGGCCCAAGTGAGCAATCAGCATGCAGCCCAGCACAGCCTCTCTCCACAGTCAGGAGAAGTGATAAATGCTATTATAACCTCAGCTTGCTGCTGCTGTCCGGACACATTAGGACTGAGCAAGCATTTTAAAATAAATTAAGATCACAAATAACTGTGTAAAACACAGGAAACGAGCCTCATAATTCAGGTGGATGGGCTGCAAGATTAACAGCTCAGGGAGAGCTGGATGGCAGCCCTCTCTGGTTCATTGGCTCTGACACCTCATAAAATAACAAAGGAGAGTTTGGGCTGAAGGAGCCAATGCCAGCTATTGTTGACACTGGAGAAAAGGGGAACTGGATCATAATTCTTAGACATCCCAGCACACCAGAGATTCTCCTTCCTCCTACAAGGTCTGGGACTTACTGCAAAGGTCAGTCTCAGCTGATGAATGAAAAGGGGAAAAATTTGGTCTGGTTTTGCTTCTTAGATCTGGCAGTGGAAGATACTCACAAAACCACCCATAATGAAGTGTATATCTTCATAGCTTTAGGTAGAGAGAGGTTTTTTCTGAGAGCTCCGGATACCTCAGCAGAAGCTGAGGGATTCTGTGCAGGGAGTTCCAGGGCAGTGAAGCTGGTGGAGCTGGCATTGGCTGTGTAAGGAACTGCTTCTAAATGAAGCCTTCATTGGAGTTAATTGCCACCCCCACGTTAATGGTGAGAACCAGATGAGTTTTATTATGCATACAAGAGCACTTCATCAGAGAAGGGCTAAGGCAGATGAACCAGTTGTACAGAGAAAGCGTCAGCTCATTTATAATCCATTTGGAAATCCCTAAATGACTGCTCACGATAATCTGGGAGTGCTGTCCCGTGGGGAGGATCAGTCTCTGCCCTCATGTGACACTCCTCAAGTACCTGCTGCCAGCCTGGTATCAGAGAGAAGTCCTGGGCAGACTGATTTCTGGCTGAATCCGACACAGCAGTGGTCTTACAATCATTCTGGATGTGAGGATCTTTCTGGCCTCACTGCAGTTTGTGCAGATTTTGCCTGAGCATTGGCAATGCATGCTGCAACTCAGAATCAATTCTTATGACAATGGAAATAAGAGGCAGTGTTGCCAGCCAAGAAACCTAATGGAAACAGCAGAGTTCTCTCAGAAACTGGCAGATCTTGTGTTTGTACAGGCTTTGAGGGCATGTTGGTTTGGGCCTTCTTTTTCCACTTTCTTCTTTCTGTGTGTAGAGTGGCTCAAATGCAGATGGTATCTGACTCTTGTAAACTAGTAAGAATTTAACAGTGCTGCTGGAAATCAATAGAGTGGAATTTCGATGAAAAAATGGAGTCAGCAGTAACAATAGATTTTTTAGCTGTATTCTTTCTGTACCCTTTTTAAATCAAGGGAGAAAAAGATGAGGGCCATCTGATAAATGTCTCTGTTCCCCTCAGTCACAGGCAAATCTGCAACAGGTGGAAAGGGAAAAAGAAAGGGAAAATCTTCCAGTTAGCATAGGAAAACTCAGTTGTTACAGATCGGTAAGCAATTGTGTTGATAAAAGAAAATAAAAACCTGACTCTGCAGCATCAGGGAGAAAGGAATAAGTGGCAAAGCACATATATTGGTACACCACGCATATGAATATATTAATTATCTCAGTGAACATGCAGGGGAATCCTCTGTGGCTTACCCAGACAGCTTCATTCTGTGGTTTGAAGCTACACTGATGCACTAAAGAAGAAAAATTTACCCATAGCCTAAACTTCCAGCCACCTGTCCCAGGCAGGTGTTTGCAGCAGGGACTGGAGCTTGGAGGATGTACAAGACTGCTCTCTAGTCTTGCTTGATGTTCCAGTTGCGTTCATAGGACACGTGGACTCCAACTCCCCATTTGTTCCTTTGGTGTCTGAAATACAAATCCTGTTAAGGCTTTTTTTTTTTGTTTTCCCCCAAGCCCATAGGAAACAGGTTGGTTTGGGTTTTTTTTCTTTCCCTGCCTGTACAACATTCTTGGGGTTCTTGTCCTGTCTAATTCCAGACTTGCTGCTCAGATATTGTGTGAAACTCTGTCCATCCTCTAATAAGATTGTGAACTTTTCTTTTGCTGTGTCTTCCTGCTCACAGCTGAATAGTCTCAGCAAGGAAAAATAAGAGTGAGAAAGGGAAGATAACTGAAGTTCTTCATCCTTAGTTGATCTCTGCTAATTATCCTTGTTTTTTTATCTTGCAGATCATCAAGCTTGAAAAAAATGGGAATGGGTACCACTACATTCTGGCAAATATGGTGAGTTACCCTATTTGGTGGGTTTTTTTCTGTCTCACAGTTTTGTAAAACATATTTATAATTACAGAGCTGTACACACTTTTTCTCATCCACCTTTTAGGTAAGAAAGTAAAATACCAAAGCCTTTTGCTATGTTTGAGGAGTTTTCTCTCTTGAACCAGCAAGATTATCTGCAGGGTATCTCCAAGTGTGCTGGGGTTTTGTGGTGGTTTGACCTTGGCTGGATGACAGATGCCCACAAAAGACATTTTATCACTCCTCCCCTTGGTGCTAAATGAAATCTGACTGTCATGGCTCCAGGGAAAGGATTGGATGCAAAGATTTGTTTAAGGAAAGGATTCTCCCTTTAATGCAGGGAGGTGCTGCCTGAGGACAGAGCAGTATTGGGCAGTGGCAGGACCACCTTCCCCGAGCAAATCTCACAGGAGGATGGAAAATTTCTTTGCAAAGGGAGATTTGGGGAGAGGTGAGAGGGAGAAATTGAGGTTTTCCACAGCAGAGCTCCTACCCTCTCCTCCCCAGATGTACCCATCCATCCAGGAGGATGCACAGCAGAGGATGGGCTGGTGTTGGCAGTCTGGGGCTGAGGCTGCTCCCCCTGGGACTCCTGTGTCCGTGTGGGGTGAGCCATGTGCAGGCTCTGGACTTGTTCTTTCAGCACAGAGCTGCATCTGGGAGGAAGCACGTCAGCCCTGGGGTAATTAAACTTTAAACTACCAATTAGTCAAGCAGTTGCTGCCCTTCTCCTTTTCTCAGTCCCAAGATAACTCTGTAATTTACCAGGCAAAAATGGCCACATCATTACCCTGCAGTGCCCTGTACTGACCCTGCACCCTGCGCTGGCCGCCTGCCGTGTAATTACGGAGATAAAAATGTTACCTTGTGCAGGGGGAGACATGAAAAACCATAGAACAGCCAATAACTTCAGTTGCTAATCTTGAAAAAAAATTATTATTTGCCGTAGCCCAGGTCCTGGATGTTTATGAAAGTCCCTTCATTAAAGTTAAGCAGGAAAGTGAGCTGGAGTCACCGGAGTGAGCGTATCCATGCAATTTTATGTACACCCGCATGGAAGGCTGAATGAGAATATCTCCTCTTCTCTCTGCACAGTTTCATAAGGATAAAAACATGAAAGGCACGAGGTGAACTAACACTCAGGTGTAGGAGATTTGAAGGACATTTCCCTCTGTCTTAGGATACCACGCTCTCCCACTTTCACCCAGACAAAATACACTTGTCCCATTTTTAATGTGTTTTCTCAGCCTTTGCACAAATGCTGAGAGGACAGAGCTGGCTGGAAGAGGTTGCATACTCAGCCAACATGGGTTATAAATAATTAACTTGGAGCAAAAGGCTTTTCATTTCCCCAGCTCCTCTGCAGAGAGATTCTGCCTCCACTGCAGCTCGGTGGACGGGGCTCTGCATCCCACAGTGTCTGACAGGACCACCAGAACTCACTGGTGTGCTTTTCAAGCAGCTTGGGTTCAGGGGAGAAGAAACAGAGTGAAAGGAATTCAAGCTTTACCTTTGGCCTTTCCTGCCCCTTAAAACCCAGCATCACACAAGAGCCAAAAGCCAGAGAGAGGAATATTTTTAAAAAGAAAAAAATTAAAGGAGTAGGAAATAGTCAGACAACACGGGAAAACTATTTTAAAAAAAATCCTGGCACCCCTCAAGGTTAAGAAGGTCCTTTCCAGGGCAGAAAAACGTGGGCAGGTTCAGACACCAGAAGCCAAATCAGTTCCTGTGATGTGCTGCACCCACACGAGAGCTACTGGATAATGGATTTAATAAGGAGAATGGCAAAAAGGCCCTGAAGATCCCATGTTTCTGAGACCACAGGGCAGCAAGGAGGGACAGCAAACCTCCCTCTGTGGGGATGGCCAGGGATTTTACAAGAGATTGGCAGAAGCTGGCATCTGGCAGGGTTAAACCTTGGTGCGAATGCTCTGTTCCGAGAGATCACAGCAGGTTTTACCCTCTTCTGAGGACATCTCATTGCTGGATTAGAGCCTTCAGAGGGTGTAGCGTGCTGTAATCTATTCCCACTGACTCACACACATAGTGGTAGACCTTAAACACACGCCTTTTCCCCTGTAGACAAGTCCTAGGATGACAGGGCGTGCGTTGCCCACACACACGCGTGCCCTCGTGCGCGCCCGCGTGCCTGGAAAACAGCCCTGCTTTGAGGAAATGGCTCACTCTGGAGCACTGAGTCGTCACAGAATAAATTAAGAGCTAAAAGCTGGAAGTGCTGGGTTTCCAAATGGGTTATTTTTTGTGCCTTGTGCTGGCTGAGGCAGTCCTGAGTTTAGGACTCCCACCCTGTGTGAAGATGAGGTCAAGGCAATCCTCAGCTGGTTCGTAGCCTCCAAGTTTCCTGCACAAGCTGGTGAATTTTCAACACCTGCTGTTTGCCTAACCTACTTGGGCATGGAAAAATGGGGACACAGTTATGGAAATGACACACTGGAAGCAAATATTGGGACACAATTTCTGCATAACCCCACTTAAATCCTTGGTTGTAGCTATATGCTGGTTCAGAGCTGTAGACTGCCAAAACCCAAGCAGCAGCACAGCACTGCCCAGTTGCAGCAGCTTCCAACTGGTGCTCCATCATGGATGCAAAATGGCATTTCACAGGCTGAATAAGGTCTAAAAAAAATCATCCATAGGCACATTTTGGAATGGAGGAATTCCCCCCTGCCTGGCTGCAGCCAACCCATGAGCAAAGAGGCCCTGCCTTGCACTGACCTTGCTGTGTGTTTGCCCAGCAGTTGCTCCGGGTGAGCTGTAGTAAAGCACTGAGCAGAATTTGAAAGCAGCAAGTGAAAGTTGGTATTTCCTAGCAGGAACAGCTTTCTTTTTCAGTGAAATTGCCGTTGCCAAGGTGAGACAATAATATTTCTGTGTTCACAAACAAAATGAATCCATTCTGCACCTTAGGCCATGGGCAAACATCCTTCTCTCAACCTGCTACACCTGCTAAAGACACAACCTGTCTTGTCTGACCACCCCTGCCCGTCCCACGAAGGTCTGACTGCAACATCCCTGCCAAGGAAAGGGTTTCTGTGAGCATCCCTGCCTCTCCTTGAGCCAAATTTGGCACTGTTCATGGCTTTTGCAAACTGATGGAATCCTGGTCCTCAACCAGTACCCATCAGAGTTACCCCAGTTAGCTTTTACCAGAGCTAACCTGGATATTTGTCAGGTGCACTGGCACTGGAGGTTTGCAGTCATATCTCTCTCTCTTTCCCTCTCTTCCCATCTGGAACTCAAAGAGATTTGGCGACTTTAAGAAGTGTTTGTTTTTGTGAGTCTTATTTTTCTAAGCTTTGTTCTCAGCCTTTGAGATCATCAGTTCTAGCAACCACAAAGAGGAAAGAAAACACAGTCAATACTACCAGAGGAACAAGCTTAGAAACTTCTGGGATTCCTTTCTTTTGATGTTCAGGTGTTTTGCTCATAACCTTGGCTTTGTGTATCTGTTTGTCCTACGCCGTGGATGTGAGCTGACTACTGTCAGTAGTGGGAGAGCATCAGCTCTCTTGGGCAGAGAAAAACCTTTGTCATTAAATAAGCGACATTCGTGTGACCTGTCTTTAAAGGAAAAGGATGAAAGACAACTGCCACATGCAGTGTTTTAGCCTCTTTTTTCTTTCCTGGCGCATTAGTCCAGGTTGTTCTTTTAGCAAATGCCCTTTTATTTGAAGATGAATAGATAAGTGTATGAGATTGCTGATGGCAGGGGTAGCAGGGAAAAGTAAAGATAAAAACAGTGTTGATTAGCCAAGGTAAGCACTTTTCCCTGTGCCAGCAGCCTGTGTCAGCACTGAGTTAGGCCATGGACAGTTTCCCTTTGCTGGCAGTTGTGGTGCTGGTGGAGGTTACCAGCGATGCCTTAAGGAACCTAGAAATAAAACAACACACTTTCGAGATAAAATTAGTATAGGAGGTAATATAAAGGTTGGGTTTTATTGGAGGCCTCCAGGGGCAGATATGGAAAATGTCCACAAAAGCCCACTCCAGGGTGAATACAGTGTTATAAGCTTAGCAAATTAGCATAATTGACAAAAATCACCAATTAGGAGCACAAGACGTGATGCAGTTTCCCCCCGGTTCAACCTTCTCTAAATCCCCACCCCTCATATGGAAAATAAACTTTGTTTATGGAAATGTGTCTTGAAGAGCTGGTTTTTTCCCAGAAAGGACCAAGATAGGATTGGGGCTTTGGAATGTGTTTTGTCTTTCTGCCTAGGGAAAAGGTAGGGAGAAGTACTGGGAAAACTAGCCACGGACACAGCAATAGGCTACAGATCTACAAATATATGTGTAAAGAATATAGAGAATATATAAAAGAAAGAAAGCAGAAATCATTCGGCATCCTTTCCCCCAGCACAGCAGCTTTGTCAGCAGAGTGGCTTGTGCAGGGGTCACACAGATGTGCTGCGTTGATCCAGTTCTAACCTCTGGGTTGGATGGGCAGCTTTGATTTTTTGTAGATGAAACACAGAAGGAAGAACTTCTGCACCACCAGGGCTAAGACTCAGCGATGTGAGACCAACACCAGGTGCAGAGAGCGGAGAGAAACCCTCCTGAACCGGCCATCCACAGGCAGAGAGCAGCTCCCCTGCAGCAGTGCAGGACACCCACACCTGCAGCACGGGCTGTGGCCGTGTGGGGAGGGTCTGTGCTGCTCAAGCAAGGTCTGTACCTGCCCCAGCACAGTGACACCTGTGGCACTGCCCCAGCACAGTGTGACCTGTGGCACTGGCTGTGTGTCCATGGCTCCATTCCCTGGAGCTAAAATGTCCTGGTTCTGTCTCCCATCACCTTGAAAGCTGCCAAGTTTATCTGAGTCCCCCTCAGTTCTTTATGCTGTCTCCTGCCCCCTGAAGTGCTGCTGACTGGTGGCACAAACAAGGTCAGCAATGCTCAGGTGTGCTTCACTCGCTGATTTGATACTCTGTTTTCTGGAGTTTCCAGAAGGATGTGTACAGCATCTCCTTCTTGTCCTGGCAAGATCTCAAGAGGCCTGGTCTTGCAAAAATTATGTTCTTCTATTGGAAAAAGATGTCCTAAGTTATTTTAAGGTTCTAAAATTATGCCTGTTAGATTTTTCTTCTTCCTGAGAGGTTGGTGCAAGTAGGCTCATGAGACAAATTCGTTTTCTGTGCAGAGGAAGACAATATAATATATCAGTGAAACTTCTGCATTTCACTTCCAAACAGCTTTTCTGTCCTGATTCAAAAATTATCAAGCAGAAGAACCCCATATAACATTATCTCATCTGAATTACTGGTAGTAAAAGACACAGCAGTGCCCTGAATTAATTTTTGCTTGAACTAGAGTGCCTCATGTATAAGAAAATTATCTGGTTTGATACAAAAATTGCCCACACAGGACAATATGAACAGCAACCTTGGGAGGATTTTTGCAGTAGTTAATGAGGGCTCAAAAACATGAGAGACTTACTGTGGCTTAAAAAAATCAGAGCATCAGGTGAGTAACTGACAGGTTATATTACAGCTATTGGAAGGAAAATAGTGTTTGCTTAAATTTCAGCAAAATGGTGTTAAACTAACAGGTTTCCTCAGCCATTTGCAGTCTCCTAATCCATTTCCCCAGCTCAACTGGCAAGTGGTGATGTGTAAATCCATAGAATCTGTACTCTTCTCTAGTCAGAACATGCTTAGCTTCAGCTTCTTCCACCAGATTTATGCTTCTGTTTGCCAGACAAAATATTCCATTACTGATATTTTGGTCCTTGTAAACTGTGATCAGGTCATCCCTTAATCATATCTTTGATTGAATTCATGGCATCTGCCGCTGCACGGCACATTTCCCAAACCTTTAAATCAGTTTACGCACTGAAAGCTCTCTAATGCTTTCAAACAAACATCCACCCAGAACATCCCTTCCCCTGCCTGGACGGAGCCTTCTGACAAGATGTGTGTGGTCATTTATATCCAGAATGTGCTGCAGCTGCAGGATTGGGCAAATAATATCACAAAGAGAATCTGCAGAGCTGCACCAAGGAAAAGTTGTGTTCATCTCCAACCCTTTGTTCTTAAAGTCTGGGTTCTCACCTGACTCTGTTTGTGCTGTATCTATAGACAGGACAAAACACTCTCATCGAGCTGCAGGGCTGGGGAGCTGTGTGATAGTGCCCCCTTCTCCTGTCTTTCTTTTCCCTTTCTTCACTTGCTTCTAAGCTACAGTGAGGGCTCACATGTTTTGCTGCTGCGATGGGATTTGACACATTAATGACTCTGCAGAGGAGAAGAAGCCCTCTCCCATCGGAAGGCACACTGCAATGAGAGTGGAGCAGATGGGCTCTTTTTTGACATAACCCTCCTTATTAATACAAAGTGATGGCAGAGAGGAATGATGCTTCACTGGAGAAGTCAAGCTTGAAGATAATTTGATGTATTAGAGAGGCTCCGTCTGGAAACACTCGATTTCTTGCTCCCTGCAGTAAGTCACTGGCGTACCTTGGAATGACAGGAGCCACTTTGCATTCACTCAGCTGATCTACAGCCTTTCAGAAGCAAAAATTTTGCTTTGCTAAGTTTCTTGTAATCATAAAATCAGCTACGAGAAAGTAGCCTGGCATTGCAAGTCATGCATTTAAACAGAGCTGGGCCAGCTTCCCGATGCTGCCACAGGTTTCTGTGGCACCCACCCAAGCTCAGGGTGAATTGCTTAAATGCTTTTGGCTTGAAAAGGAATATTTCAGTGTGCAACCTATTAAAGAAAAGAAAAAGCAGACTCTAGCCTCTTCATCCCAGACAGAAAGGGACTTATAAAACCTAATACTCCTCCCTGGGATGAGGGGACTCTGTTAACTTCAGCCAGCAAACCTTCTCCAGGCAATTCAAGAGAAAGGGGTGTTTTTCCCTCTCCTCATTCAAAGCTGAGTTTGCCAGTCTCAGGGGGAGATCTGGAGAGCTCAGAAGATGCAGCAGGAGGAGAGAAAACAACACTGTTTCTCAGGAACATGTCTGTCTTCAAGGACACTCTCTAATGTCCTTTCTCCCAGGGAAAGAGGAGGCTTGGAGCACAGGCAGGGAGTTCTTCAGCTGGGCTGTGGGGTGGTTTTGAGCTGCTGAGGCACAGCCTGCCCAGAGCTCAGCCCGTGCTCCTGCTCCTGCAGCTTCAAAGGCACCACAGGAGGCACCTGCAGGGAAAGGGCCAGCAATTAATGTGAGCTGAGTGAAGTACAAAGAGAATCTGGAGGTTTGGGGCAGTGGCTGGCTGCCTCTCGATGTCTGGGTGCATTCCCGTGGGCTGGGATGGTGTCCCACAAGCAGCTGTGCCTCCAAGTGTCCTCAGTGTGCAGAGGGAGGCAGAGGTTTAGGATGGTGAGGCAGTGAAATATGAGGGTGAAAGGAGGGAAGCAGGGAAGTCAGTGATGCTGGCAGATTTGAGGAGGGTCATGCACAAAGGGATGAGCTTTGCCCTACACTGCCTGCGCTGCCCACTCAGTGTTCTGGCTCCTCACAGTGTCCAGGGTATAAATTAGGAGCTGGTTCATGTCTGGAGGGACTTTCTTTTCAAGGCAGATCATTCGTGGACCACTTAATCAAGATGGATTCATGAGGCCCATTTCAAGTCATCAGTCTTCCTGCATTATGCATTTCCTTTGATGATTGAGCCCACAAGCAGTGGAGAGGAATATAAATGTGTGACTTGCTGATGCCTCTCCCAGCAACCAAGGCAGCAAATGGGACAGTAAAACAACCTTTGGCTGAAAAGTGCTTTCAGTTTAAGAACAGCATAAAGAACAGATGCATCAAGGAAAGCACAATGAGGAAAAACCCCTTCCCGGTACTGTTTTCTATTTGAAGCCACAAAGGTCTGTAATAGCTGCCCATATTATTTCCTCACAGCAGCACACTGCACATAATTGCTCTGCAAGGTTCATAGATGCAGAGAGGAGCCCGTGGTATGGGCTAAAGAGCAAGTTCCCTCCTTTGAACCCAGCCTGGCTGCTGCTGGAGCAGTGTGATGCAGATGCTGTGAGTCAGAGCAGGCTGGAGGAGGGAGCTGCCTCAGCCCATCAGCACGACGGGACCAGATTTTTGTGGTTTATTGTCAGCCTGCTCATTCCGTGGCATTTGGAGAGAGCCAGGCATTTTCCAGGCATGTGAAAGGCCGGAGGCCACATTCTCTGGTTTGCTGAGGTGGTTTTGTGAAGTGAATTTAAGTGGAAGGGACAGCTGATGCTGCCATAGGGTGGCTGGTGGGGTGTCCCTTCCAGCCTGGCTGGGGTGGTCCCAGGGATGGCTGTGCCTGCAGGAGTGGAGTGTCCCCTGCAGCACACCCTGGCACTGGCCCCGCTGCTCTGTGCTGCCCCTGGGTCCCTCTGGGCCTGCTCTTCCAGGGGGACCCGAGTGTGAGCTCCCCTATTCCTCCTCTTCCTGCCCAGGGGATGGTCAGAGCTGTGTGGGGAGGTGAAGCCTGATGCCTGCACACCCAACAGGTACATCCCAAAGGCTTCAGGTGTCAAGAGCTGGAAGCAAGTCACGTACAGCCACATTCCAGGGGCTCAGCTCATTTCCCTGACCTGTGCTCCAGACATGGCTGCAAAGTGAGTTTTTTCCAGTATTCCCTGGCAAAGTTTAGAAAAAGTTTCAAAACCATTTGATCACCCCATGGGACCACATGGAGTGCATCCTTCCAGCACTGTTCACTTCTTGCCGTGCTTGGTTGGATGACAGAGGGAAGCATTTCTGGGCTAGTTCTTCCCCAAACTGGTTGATGCTAAACACAGTACTGCAAAAGCACAGCTGCTGCCCCTCAGTCATGGGTCACAGTTTTTCCTCAGCCAAGTTTTAAAAATTTATTTTCTGTTTCCCAAATATGGCCAATTGAAAACTAAATAAAAGACCTCCTTTTTTTTTTTTAATATGTGTCTATAGTTAGTACAAAGTGACAGATGATTGATGATTTCTTTAGTTGCAAATACTGTAATTCTCCTGTTCTCCTGTTTTGCTACAAGCACTGACTGATATTCCAGAAGGACAAATAAGCATATTGAATTCCTGCTGCCACTTTGTCAATAGAAGCATTTTCAAAAACCAGTTTGTGTAACACTTGATGGCTTTTTGTTTACATGTTTGCTAGCAAGAATTCACCTGCTCTGGGAATTATTTTCTAAAATATGTTGACCTCTGGATTTCCCTGTTCATTGGCTCTAATGCATCCCAGACCTGCTCTGAGCAGATTTCAGTGGTGTGGTGATTAAAATTCTTTTGTAATTAGGAGCATTCCTATAATGTCCTTGTACTGGGGCATGTGGAGGAGGGATAACAGGTGAAAACAATTATTTCAGCTGTTGATAGCAGCCAAAATGCAAAGATGACTTCAAGGTTAATGATGTCCTCTATGGTCCCAACTGCCTCAAATGATTGGAAAATCTTCAGAGGTCTCCACACTTTTCAAAGAACCTGAATGATGTCAAAAATCAGTGGGGAAAAATTAGTACAATCAAATAATTCCTTTCATCTATTCAGATTATTTTAAAATTTTATGCAAGATGAATCCCAATGAATATTGTTGAATATTTGCTTCCGTTTCAGAATGGTTTTGTTTGGGGAAAACAGCAAAATGCAGTGGTTTCAACCACTGCTGTCTCATCACTGCTGTCATAACATTTTCTTCGTCTTTTCATCTTTAAATCTGCATTCTGAGGGGGCTTAATACACCAGACAGCTTTTTCATACTCTGCAGTGAACTTGGACTTTTCTTCATGCCTTTGTAGGTCTCCCAAAGAGGAGCTGGTTGCACAAACTTCAAGTTGCTCTGCCATAGTTTCTTTTGACAGATCTTTTTCCCCTGAGTACCTCCCAGGAGCAAAATGTCAGTGTAATTTGGTCCTAGACATGAATAACCAGTTGGCAACCTGTGAAGTCCCTCTTACTGAACCTTAGGAGCTCTACGTGTCAAAAACCACTTGGCCTGAAATGCATTAAGATGTCAGGGACAATTATCCTGCTGCATTTCCTGCTCATTAATCACAGCTCTGGCTTTCTGAAACCCCTACGCCAGCAATTACAAACAAGATTGATGTGGGTTTAACCAGAATTCTGAGGAGAACGTACACACAAAATATCACTTTTTTCCTTTTAACCTAAATCACTATACTTTGAGGCAAAACAAGCCATCTATTTAGAGCATCTATACACCAGTATCCAATCCTCAGCCTTGTAAGTGGATGCCAAATTGCCTACAAAATGCTGGAAGAAAAAGTGTGAAAGGCTTTAAAGTCATTTTTGAGTCACTTATGACTCCCTCGGTCTGACACTGATGTGAGAGGGCAATTTAGTCTTTTCCTGGCAAGGTCTGTTCCCAAAACAGGTTTCCATCTAATGGTTTGATCCTGACTTTGGAAGTTGATCAGCTAATTGGCTCCCTCAGCCTGTGAATAGAGAGCATAATTTTGGGAACCTGATTGGTGTTTCCTGGAAATGATGTAAATTGGCTTTTTTAGCTCACACCATCACGGTGTGTCTGAGAACAAGCCAAGGAGAGAAACCCAGGGGCAGGCTGAGGAGGAGCCTGCAGAGAACACTCAGCAGCAGGGCAGAGGGAAGGCAGAGCTCAAACCAGCTCTTCTGCTGCTCAAGTGATTGCATTGTGACAGTCCTCTCATTCATCACCTCTCATGCACTAAGGTTGCTGGTGGTGCCTGTGCAAATAATTGACTGCATCTCTTGTGCTTGTGCTCCTAAAGAAAAAAGCACCAGACCTCAGCCTGTCCCACACACAGCGGGAGGGCACAGCCCCTGTCCGAGCACCTCTGCAAGGAGCCACAGTGAGCAGTTCTGCACAGCAGCAGTGCTGCAGGGCTGGGATCGAAGCTGGGACACCAGGAAATGACCCCTTTCTCTGTATTGCAGTGTGTCTCTAATTAATTTTTCACTTCTGTCTCAAGGGGGTGACTGATTCTGCAATGCCACCCCAATCAATACACACATGTATTTGCACACGTGTTCATCACATGCAGCGAGCAAGAGGTAGACAAGAACAACAAGGAAATGAAAGAAATGTATTTCATTAGTGATCTGAAGTCTAAAAAGGCACCTTTTTTTCTCCCAAATTAGCAAATTCAATAAACTGGCTTTTCTAAGAGCAAGACTCCTTTAACAAGCTGACCAACCACTTCCTTCCTGATCTGCTGAAAGTTCATTGTTCAGGATTTGTTTTTCCCTCTAAACTGTGATTTGAAAAGAAGTAGCCTATCCATTGGTGACTGAGTCCGTAAAATTTAGGGCTGGGTATTCTGTATAAAATTAAAGCTGGGTCACAAATACTTTCTAATACATTTTACAAATCTTCTTCATTTCATCCAGCATTATTCAGGATACATTTTTCCATTACTCTGCAAGCTTTCCTGCAAGTGAGCTGTTGTTAATATGATTATTTGTCTCCCTGGGTGGTAACAGCAGGATATGGCGAGCTCAGAGTCTGTGAGAAAGGCAAGTTCACACCATGGTCAGGGAACTGGTGCCTCTCTCGAGTTGGACATCATCTCCCAGAGGGAGGATATTTTTTCCTGAGCTGTCTGCCATATTCACACATAGACAGGATTCCTCTTTCCCACCCAGAGATGTCTTTCTCTGATGAGCTTCTCCTCTGTCTCTCCTGTACCAGGGATTCATGGACATTGACCTGACCAAATTCAGGGAGAGTGGAGCCAATGTCACTGGCTTCCAGCTGGTGAATTACACAGATACTGTTCCTGCCAGGATCATGCAACAGTGGAGGAATAATGATGCCAGAGAGCATCCACGTGTGGACTGGAAGAGGCCAAAGGCAAGTGGTATAAAAAAAACCATTAAATTTGGGTCCATCTGGCTCAGTTCAAGTTATGCTCCCCTCTTTGTGATCACACATGGCTCTTTATTCTCACTTGAGAAACTCTCAATATAATGATGAACATTATCTGTTGCAGGTGCCTTAACAGTGTCTGAATTTTACCAGGCTGCAGTTACTGCCTCCTAAGAAATGCACAATTTAATGTATTCACTCGGTCTCTCAATTTTCACCCCCTCAAAGCTAAGAATTAGATATCTCATAATGTTCAGTATATAAAAAACAAAAAGCCTCATTAAGTCCTTAACCTTTGGCTTGTTTACAAGACATCCAGTGATAATAAAGCCTTTCCAGATGTTCTTTTTGAGCATTTAAAATCAGTGCATACAACAGAGGGGAAAAGTACTTTAATTCCTAACACAGAAGGACCTGAAGCTGTTGAGGGATGAGTGGAGGGAGAGGTTGTTTTTTTCTGTTTAATATTTGAAAATGAATACATTTATGACAAACACTCTGCAACAGAAATGTTAACTTTGGAATTAGTTTGAGAAAGTTGAAAACTACTAAATCATAGAAAAAAAGGTGACTCTAATGGTTCTTGCCAAGAGTTTTGCACTGGTTCCTGTACAATTTTCTGCTTGAATAAACTCATCTTTTGCAGAATTTTTGCCAATTGAGATGGAATTTTCTGGTCTCCGTCCATGACCAGAAAGAGTCCCTTGTTTCTTGATTTCACGTAGCTCACATTTACACAGTATAATGTGTTCTTTAAAAGTTCAGGTCAATGCTTCTAATTAAGACTTGGAACAGGTATATGACTTTTAGGGCTGATTCTTCTTCAGGGAGTGAAATCAGGAGCTTCTCCTTCACCTCCCATCTGTGAAAGTTGAAACCAACTTTTAGGAGTCAACAAGGCAGTGGAGATTACAGGGAGCAAGACGCCGTTGAAACTTCACAGACGGGAGGATGAGGACAGAGCAGGTCATCTGAAAAGTTACCCTGGGTTACATTTCTCTTTCCAGTACACGTCGGCCCTCACGTACGACGGGGTGCGGGTGATGGCCGAGGCGTTCCAGAACCTCCGGCGGCAGCGCATCGACATCTCCCGCCGCGGCAACGCCGGCGACTGCCTCGCCAACCCCGCCGTGCCCTGGGGACAAGGCATCGACATCCAGAGAGCCCTGCAGCAGGTTTGGAACCCAGGCTGGCATGTGTGTGCTGAGAGCACGGCTGAGCACAGCCTGAGGGCGGGGGAGGATGGGAGGGCAGCGGCAGAAGCGCCGACACGAATCACTCGGGATGAGGAACTGATCCTTCCAGAGCAGAGACAGGTCTGAAAAGCTCAGGGGTGCATCCAGCAAACTGCTTTTCCTGGTGCCATCTGATGTGTCCTTGCCTGTTCTAACTTCTGTCGTTGTGGGATGGAAAAGCCAAAATATTATTCCATAAAATCAAGGGTCCCTGTCTTTATCTTCCCCTCTCTAAGACGCAGACCTGCTCAGACCATATTTTTTGCAGATTATTTGACTCTCTGTGAACTCAGCTCCAGTTCCAGCCTGCTAATGAATGCATGTGAATTTTGCCTTATGTGTTGGCTGTCACCAAAATGTTCTCAAAGTGCAGATTATAGCTTGTTTCATACTGTGAGGATTCATAAAAGTCTTAAGAGCAGCCATTTAGATAGTTTATTCCTCTAATCTGATAGTCTTGCTTTTTTCATCCTGCATAGATTTTAGATTTTTGAATAAACAAAAACACAATGTGAAACTTGGAGAAAGAGAGAAAAATAATACTCTTATCAAAGACTTACCAAGGTAGAATATTTTAAAATTTCATTAAATTTCAAGACTGACATTCATTTCTAGCACTTTTCCTTCTTTTCCTGACAGAAATAGATGGATTCCTTGCAAATACTGCTAGTTCAGTGTTATCCAAATATAGCTTATCCCATCTTCTTTCCTTAACTGTGAAGAAGGCAAGAAAAATATCATTTATGTGGTTAATTTTTTATCATCTATAAAGTTCCTCAAGTATTTTGTTTTGGTTTTGGTTTTGGCTTACTGGTAAACAACAATTCCTTTAAAACCAAATCTTGCATCTGATTTGATTTTATTGCTTGGATTCAATTTGTTCCCAAGCCTGTCACTGACTTTCTGCATGACCTTGGGCAAATCACTGTCACAGCTTCTCCAAACCCTTATAATAAAATCAGCCTCCCTGATGCATTAGGGAGATAGGTTACCTAATAAACATGAAATACTTGGAAGTCTTCTGATGAGCAATAGCGGCTCCAGCATTTTCCTTTATTGGATTTATGAGAATAAGATATCAAAATTAGACAGCTAGAAAATAAAATTTTTTATGTGTGTTGGAAAATTTCCTCTGAAGTTTCCATATATTTTCATTAAAACAATTTCAAAAGTCTTAATTTTTCAGCTGGAGTGACTTTGGGCAAAGAATGTATTTGCAAAAATTGCTTCTTAACAGTTGAAAAACAATAATTTTAAAAAGGCTTGACCAGCTCAGTTGTGATGGTCAAAATAAAAGATGCTGAAACAGGCAGAGCAAGAAGACTCCTAGCAAAAATTCAACTATGAATTCAATAATCTTCCACTATTTGGTAATGTAGCAAGAAAGAGGCACATGGAAATAGAATAACTTATGATAAGATTGAAGGTTTGAGTTATCCTTTCTGTAAAGACTCACAATTAGGGCAATTCTTACAGCTGTTCACAGTATGATTTCTCTTCACCTTCCATTTGTTAATGCCTAAAATTTTATAAGCTTTTTGAAAGCAAAAGGTTTCTCTACTTGCTCCTACTCAAATGTCTGGAATAAGCTCTCAAATTGCCTTATTCCTGCTTGTGTAGGAAGGAACCACAGAATCATAAAAATATTTAGGTTGGAATATCTAAGACCATCGAGTCCAAACATTATCCCAGCATTTCTAAGCTCACTAAACCACTAAACCATGTCCCCAGCACTGCTACATCCTCACATCTTTTAAATCCCTCCAGAAACGGTGACTCCACCTCTTGATGCCCTAGACAGCCCATTTCAATGCTTGTCAACCCTTTTGGTGAAGAATTCTTTCCTAACATCCAATCTAAACTTCCTCTGACACAACTTGAGGCCGTTTCCTCTTGTCCTGTTGTCCTGTCTGGGGGAATAACTGACCCTCGCTTTGCTACAACCTCCTAACAAGGATTCATGGCTGGCAGGAGCAAAGATGAAAAGAAATGACGATGAAAAGCATTCTTCATTTTTTTAAAAGCAAAAATCTGGCATGTTTCAGGAGAATGTATGTTTTTATTAAAGATAATTACCTTTTTTCTTTTTTTTGCAGGAAAAGGCCCACAAAATATTGCTTAAAACCACTACATTAAGGTTTCAATTGTACCTTGAAAAGGTTATGATAATTTTAAACAAATTCTTTTTTTATCTTAAAGTGATCAGCACATCTAATAAGCGGAGAGCTGGCTAACTGCTGGCTAACCCTGTAAAACAGAAGGCCACAACAGCATCCTTCTTGCTCCAGATGTCCCAGCAAAGAGCCACATGCCCATCCATGTCTTACACACAAATGTGCTTAAGTGCTCCATGTCTCCAGTTGGCTTGACTGGAGACAACAGTGCTTAGCCTTGTTGAAGTCAGCTCTCACTGTATTTTGCATTGCATTTTTGCATTTTGCATTTACCATCAGAGGATAGCGAGTGACAGAAGAGTTGTGCTGCATCCTGCAGCACAGATAGCAGAGATCCCTTTTGCCGTTTCAGTGCCACACGGATATCACAGGATTAAGATTTCATTCACTCAGATAGAAGAAATTGATGTTGTAAACCTGTCTTTTAGTGTCTACAAAGCTACAAAGCACAAGCACCTGTGACCTGAGCTTCAGAATCGGTCAGAACCCGAAAAGAAAACCAAAGGAGACGTGAAAAAAAGCAGGCTTGGGAGTGCTTAAGACAATGGTGCTTTTTCAGCACATCTATTTTTTATGGGCATGTTGTGTCTTGTGAAAAGGGAAAAGCATGTTTATCCAAATGTCGCCAGGAATACCTCTTGGTTTGAAAGAGCTTCAGGAAAATGCTGGCAGATGTTCATTTTCGTGACAAACCTTTGTTATAACAGCTGGAAAACAAACACGGTTTAAGCAGATCGACAACAGATTTCCTCTGTAATGGTGCAGCCTCATTTCTTCACCTTGGGTCTTTATTCTGAGGATCTCAGAGTATTTTAGAGGCTGTTAAATACCTGTCCCTGTTTTGCATGTGGGAAGACTTCAGTTGCAGGGACAAGAGGTTTGTCCAAAGCAAGTGGAAGGGCAGAGAATAAACCTTTAATTCCTAACCCAGTGGCATGAGCACTTCTCTGGGTGGTCTCCATAGCAACCAAAAGCTGTACTCTCTTTCCCATGTTCCTGGTCCCCACTGCCAGGTCCCCAGACAGTATGTGATTCCAGTCAGCAGCCCTTCTCCATTGCAGGCTGGGCATTTTTGCAGCAAGGAGAAGTTCAGGATGTGGGATGTGATGTGAGCATCACTTCAGCTCGGCAGTGTTATGAGCAGAGATTTATGGTTCAAAGCTTCCTATGCAAATGTCAATACTAAATTGTTGGATTTTATTAATCTGGTGCAGAGGTAATTAAATTTGTTTGATGACTTATAGACTCCTCTCTATCAAACGATGACAGCTGGGAGCTGTGGCCATGGTTTCGTATTTCCTCCTGATTTAGAGTTCCTGATTTGAACTGACAAATTCTTTACCAAACTCTGACTCCAGGTCAGATTTAGAAAATACACAACCCCACAAACTCAAGGAGTTCAGAGCTGATTTAACTCACTGTCACATCCCAAGAGATGATGGGCTCACACTGGTGAGCCAGCTCTCAGGCTGAGCTAAGTTTTAAACCATTGAGTTTTCAGAGAAAGGGTTTTTAAATGAGTTAGTTAAAAGGATGGCTGTGCCCATGGCCAGGCATGCTGTAGAGAGTGAAATCCCAGAGCTTTAGTGAAATCCCAGTTTCAGGCAGATGTGCTGTCTCCCCTGCATGGAATTGAGAGTAACGACTGCACTCGCCACCCTTCTTCCCCTCCCCTCTCACTGCTGCTGAATCACTGCTTCATGAGAAGCTGACCAATTTGCTGTCTTCATTGATATTTATGTATTTAAGGTCCGTTTTGAAGGATTGTCTGGCAACGTTCAGTTTAACGAGAAAGGACGCAGGACCAACTACACCCTCCACGTGATAGAGATGAAACACGATGGGATCAGAAAGGTAAAGCAGAGAGTGACCCGACATCCTGTGCCAGGTTCCAGCCCATGTTTGAGTGGAAGTGTGGCTGGGTCTCAACAGGCATTCCTGCTCGTGAATGTTCGTGGAGTCACAGCAAGTGCATTCCCTGCTCTAGGCATGAGCAAAGCCAGGCTCTAGGGAGGACTCGTGGTACATTGCTGAAAAAATACAACATTTGGAAGGTGTTACCAGGAGCAACAAGAGCATCTCAGGTGTAGCAAAGGTTTTCCAGGATGGTAAAACTTGATCAGCTCACCTTTGCTGTTGGCACGGTGCGCTGGTGCAGGCCCAGCTATAGAACAGCCTGGCTTTGCCCTCCCACTTTTCCAAGGATAAACAAAGGCAGAGCCAGGCAGAAGCTGTTTGCCCTCACCATTGTAAGTGAACCCTTTATGCTGACCTAATTCTGCTCTTCTTGAAGTGACAAAAGCTTTACCACTAGCCACGTCCCAATAGCTACACAGACCTTTGTGCTCTTCTGAAGCCTTGATCCCTTTCTGTATCCCAGGCTCTTTGAAAAATCTGGCCTTGTTCAGAGATGCCAAGCCCTTGAAACACTAATCCTTCTGAAAACCTGACTCTAGGTGCTTATGTCCCACTTTAGATACCATGTATTTGAAGAACAGAGAATAACTCAGTTATTTCTTGATAAAGGAGAGCTACTACATATTTTGGAATGGGGCATTCTCTGCGTCTCCTCAGTCCCCTGAAAGATAAAAAACTTGTTTGAAACTAAGAAAAATGTAAACAATGAAAGTTCCATGTTTACAGTCCCTATCCCAAATGTATACTTACACCTGAGAGCCACAGGTGTGAGATCAAAACCCCCCCACAGTCCAGTGAAAAATGGCAAATTCTCTTTGACAAATAAGAGAAAAGTCATTTTGAAGGCATACAAAGCAGTCTTCCTCCACTAAAAAGTATTCATAAGAGGACAAAGGCAACATCATGTCCAGTTTGGGTTTCTGAACTTCAATCAGTTGGCAGCCTGGAGAGAGTCTAGAGGAGATGAAACTGAGTGGCTGAATGTCTTGATTTTCCTATGTACTTACTGTCAGAAATAATATTTGTTTGGAAGACATGTACATCACCGCCATGATGAATATTGTATTTCAGATCCAGCAGGTTGGAGGTGCAAAGCAAACACCCATGACTCCACTTCTGTTGCTCTAGGGCAGACATTTGGGAGCTCTTTCCTCACTCTCCGTTCTGTCTGTGCAATGAAGAGTGATTAGAAGCCTGCACAGACTTTTTCTCCTCAGCTGTTATGATCTCTAATCTGCCATCAGCAGGCTCCTGGTCATGCCCTGATTAATACCCTTTCTCATTTACTGCAATAAGAAATTGCTTTCATATGAGCAGAGCTCAGGCAGCTTCATACTTACATGAGGTGATGGAAAACCTCTTATAAAATCAAGCCCTCAAAGTGGATAACCTCAACCATGATCTTCCTAGAGATATTCAGTGGCACTCTGCTTTACCTGGTAGGAGTGATAGATCAGCCCAAATCCCTGATTATTATTAAGCAGAATTTAACCTGAGAGTTCTTCCCATCACAAGTGTTCAGTTTATTCATAACCCCAAACTTTTTGACAGAGTATTGGGGTTTTTTTCTGACTTGATTTTTTGTCCCGTTTTCTCAAAATGTCTCAAGAGTCAGTCCTATATTCATGCGGGCTTTCAGATGCAGGATAACTTTTTATCACCCTCTAGCATCTGCACATGCAGCAGGCGAGCTCACCATTAGAAGTATTTTTGGAAGTCACACAGGAAAAGTGTGAACTCTCATCGTAAGAATGACAATAATCACCAGTACAACATGATAAATGTTTTTATGTGTATACAAGCACTGTGCTACTGTAGCACATCATGCACATTATTATTTTCAGGCTGGAAGCACAGTGGGATGGGGAATTTCCCTGTCCCCTTCGCAAAAGACATGAAGAATAAGGAGAGGAGATCTCTGGCTGGGTATGAACATGCAGAGAAGGCCGATCCAACATGGATGACCCTGTTACTGTATCTTGGTTAATATTCCAAAGACATATTAATCCTGGTTTTGCATTGGGCAGATTGGTTATTGGAATGAAGATGAGAAGCTGGTCCCAGTAGCTGTAGATACTCAAAGTGGCAACGAGTCTACGAGCCTTCAGAACAGGACCTACATAGTCACAACTATCCTAGTAAGTGCCACGACTTCCATCCCAGCTCTCCCTCTCCCCCAGCTCCCTGATGTGCAGGCTCCCTCTTCCCACTCATGTGCCCTTCTTTGTATTATATCATTTTTATAATAGCAATAATAATAACAACAATAATAGTAATAATAATAATAATAGCACTTACTGTTTCCTGCCGGCTCCATAAAGCTATCTGAAAATTGCTGTGGATAATTAAGTAGGTATTAAAGAGCTCTCACGCTTAAGTGTAGAAAATACAAAAGATTATGACAAGATAGTAGAGGCATCAACACAGGTAAATTAGGAACTTGGTACCTGTGCTTTGTACTCATCCCACAGAATGGGGGCTGCAGCTTTGGGAAGGATAAGCTGTTTTGTTCGGAGAGGCTGAATCATTGCTTTAAAAGCAAATCTCCACTGTAATCATGAAGGAATAATAGGTACCCCATAATGTGGGGTATCATGTATTGTGTCATTGTATACACATACCCTGCAGCAACATGAAATGTTACTAATTTGTTGATTGCTTACTGGGAGTCTGCAGAGAAGACACAATACCCAAACTGAGTTAAACACCTTAAGGCTCTCTCCTGTCCAGCAGATTTGATTCTCCCTGTGCCCACACAGGCAGGCATGCCTTTACAAATTCACAGCTCTGATATCCTAAATACCTCTTGCAGAACTACACTGAAAGGTTTGTTGCCCAAATCCTGCCAGCTACTCCATTCTCCTCAGGTCCATCACTGCAGGAACTGCACACAGATCCTGCATGAATAAAAAGAATATGCCACAATAAAAATATCACACTTCGTACCTTCTAGAATAAGCCCACAGTGTGTTGGCTGTGTCCCTG
Organism: Ifrita kowaldi; assembly: GCA_013398055.1. Classification (NCBI taxonomy): domain Eukaryota; kingdom Metazoa; phylum Chordata; class Aves; order Passeriformes; family Cinclosomatidae; genus Ifrita; species Ifrita kowaldi. Next base: position 222,031 of record VZRS01005518.1, read on the forward strand.
GGAACAGGAACACAAAGCTAGAGCTTTGCAGGGGGAGCAGAAGCTGGGCTAGAGCTGGTGTGTGCCTCTAGGATGTGGAGTGGGGCTCAATGTTTCTCTTCTGTGTGCCAGGAGGACCCGTATGTGATGCTCAAGAAGAATGCCAACCAGTTTGAGGGCAACGAGCGGTACGAAGGCTACTGCGTGGAGCTGGCCGCCGAGATCGCCAAGCACGTGGGCTACCACTACCGGCTGGAGATCGTCCGCGATGGCAAGTACGGAGCCCGGGACCCCGACACCAAAACCTGGAACGGCATGGTGGGAGAACTCGTCTATGGGGTGAGTTTCCGACCTCACCTAAGACATTTAGCTCTACTTGGGAACACATTCAAGCCCCAGAGTTAGAAGGAGTCCTGCCCTCTCTCAGCCTGAGCTCTCTGGAGGACTGCAGCTCAAACAATCAGCCGAAGTAAAATGTTTTAATTTAGGGAGAGACAGCACATTCTGTGCCTGTGGAAATGTCAAAATGTTTCCTTTCAACAGTTCCAAGATTCTTTTTCTTTACATTTTTAGAAGAACAAGTATTGAAAGGTCATGCTTTCCCATGGCTCGAATCTCCAAATTTTACTCTATTTTATATTTGCATGATAATGACAGGATGAAAAAAGAAAAAGATTTCGAATACTCAGCACATGAGTGGTGAATGGTAGGACAAGATTACTTTCTGTCCAGACACTCATTTCCATCACCAGGAATGTACACCTGCACCCTATATTTCTAAACCTGGTTTGGTCTGGTAGTTCATACTCTGTGATGTTTAGGTCATGCCTCAGACAGAGGGGTCTAATTTTCCCCTTCCCTACCAGGAAAAGCATGCAGGGAGCATCAGTTCCCAAGTCACTGTGACACTGTGTTGCAGCAGGGATGATCTGTCTCCTGATGGTAGCTCCACTGTAAATGCTGCCAGCCATTTCAATGCATTTCCCTCTCCATTTTCAAGATGGATTGCAAAATTAGTGGAGAGTGCACATCAGTGTTGCTGGAACATTTTTCCTCTTCTCCTGCATCAGTTATGCAATCAAAAAACAGTTCCTGATGGAAGTAAACATCCTGACATCCTTTTTCAGGAGATTGGCCTTTCCTTGCCTCTTTTGATGTCTGGATGATAAAGCTCTTTTAGAGAAAATCATCTTCATCAGACTGTGACATCAGTGGATAAATCAGATGAGAAGAGCTGGGCGGCTGCAAAAAGAAAGCGCTGTGATTTCAAAACAGATCTGGTAATCAGTAGCCATAAAATAGAAATAATCCACCAATATTATGGGCTTCTCCTTTTTAACCTTTTTCTTGGAATTGGTTTTGTCTGATTTCTTCTGAGATAGCGAGGTTAAACAGAGATCAAAGGATCGTACACAGCAGTTAGTAGATATATTTTATTCCCAGTCTGCAAATCTCTTTTCTGTCTCCTTTTCAGAGGGCGGATGTGGCTGTGGCACCATTGACCATCACCCTGGTTCGAGAAGAAGTTATAGACTTTTCCAAACCGTTCATGAGTTTAGGTATATCAATAATGATAAAAAAACCTCAAAAGTCCAAACCAGGAGTTTTTTCCTTTCTGGATCCTTTGGCTTACGAGATATGGATGTGCATTGTTTTCGCCTACATCGGAGTGAGCGTTGTCCTCTTCCTGGTGAGTCGCTTCAGCCCTTATGAGTGGCACACTGAGGAATTCGAGGAAGGACGGGACCAGCCAGCCAATGACCAGACAAATGAGTTTGGAATATTCAACAGCCTCTGGTTCTCCCTAGGAGCTTTCATGCAGCAAGGATGTGATATTTCTCCAAGGTGGGTTGCCTTCCCCAATGAACCTTCTTCCAGTTTGCGTGGTTTAATCTTTCTGCGTGCTTTGAAGCTGAACAGGTTCTACTTTGACGTCCCTTCCTGAACCATAGTGTAGTTTTGTGAATCAGTTGCAGACTCAGAAAGGATCCAAAGGTTCACAGGTCTCACAGCTGTGAACTTGGAACCTCAAACTTGACACCATGAAAATACCATTTAAATTTATCTTTGGGGAGTTCTTTGGAGGGAATTTACAGAAATTATAACAAGCTTTTCTAAAGCCACCCAATTGCAACCTAATTTTGTCAGTCGTTTATTTTGTTGCTAGTTGAAATAAGATGATTCTAGCATTATAGGGAAGTTAAAAACTTCCAGCAAAGTAGGCAGAAATAATACAGTAGGTGCCCAGTGAAAGGTTATATGGTCTGTGTCAAACATTATGGAGCACAATGAGTGCCTTAATTGTTACTGGCCTTTAGAAAGGTTAGAGAAAGATCAAGTTTCATCCTGCTTCCCATTCCAGCCAGTAGTTCTGCTGCCTTAATGTTCAGTAGGACCCAACATCCAAAGTATTCCTAAAGGGACTTTTTGGTGACTGACTGTTGTGATTTACTTAGCTAATTTTCCCTTCCTTTTGGGGGCTTTGTCTCCCTTCTCTTCAAAGGAAGTTTCATCCGGAAATACCCATCTTATGGGTGAAGACAGTAGGCAGAGGTTGATTTCCAGCCTGCTGTGGTGGCATCAAAGCTCAGGGGATGAGAACGAGGCAGAGCTCCATCAACAAGTGGAGATATCTCCCTGCAGCTCAGCACAGCTCCCCTGGGATGGCAGGGAAGGCTGGGCACCAGCTTGTTGGCTATCAGATGCCAATTTATCCAAATGTTAATGAGCTTGTGATAGCAGGGAAATAACAGCCTGCAGGGCACTTTGATAGTGACAGCCTTTATGAATATGTTTTATTATCTGATCATTGATTAGTTGGAGGCCAGGCAGAGAATTCAGAAAGCCTTCCCAGCAGAGGGAATTTCAACTTTATTGCAGTCTTGTAACCAGCCCCGTGCATTAGGATCAGGTTATTGTGGTTTTATTCTCAGTGTTGTTCTTATCACCATTACTGTTATTTAGGAAAGAGAATGTCTTCCTTTGGGGTCATTTCAACAGGTGGTTTCTGATCCAAGGAGGAGCATGGAGAGGTGAAAAGCTGAGGCTTTGAATAACAGCAAATTTGGTAACATCTTTAATAAAAGTGTCAGGGAAAGATCAGTGGGTTTGATTCAGCTAACAAGATTTGCTCTAGCTAAATAACATGCTTTGAATCACCATTTCAAAGTGTTGTTTTATTTTGCTTTGAAATGGGAAATGAGAATGATTCCATCATTGTTATTTTAATGTCGTTGATTTAATCATCCTGATAATGAAAATTACAATTTCATTTAAACCAATATTTTCCCACAGAACACAAGAGCAGTTTCTGACTGCTACAATTATTGGCAAGATGATAAAAACTTAAAAATTAAATATGGGAATTATTATAACTCTCAGTACTCTGAGTACAGCTCCTTGAGATGGTTGTAAGGGGAGAGGGACATTTCTGTGCGATGTGAGAGCAAGCAGGAAGCAGAAGAGTGAGAATTTCCGTAGGATGTTGTTGTGCAGAAAGGCTCTGAGCGCGCTCCGTATTTCACATGTATTTTTCACACGAACCCAGTGCAGGATTTCTGTGACACATCATTTAGAAATGAACACTTGGTGGAATGACACTGTGGGCAGGTGGGGATATCTGCTCTATTCTAATTTATTTCCTATGTAGTTGCTTCTAAACTTATCACTACTATCTCTCAGCCTCTCCCTGGTAATGCATTAACCAACAAAAATAGCTTCTGTTATACATCTGTTCTGTCATTCTCTCCCCAGCAGAAAGGAGCAAGTGCAGGGGTGTATTTTGTTTTTGTAGAGCTTTCGGGTTGTTTATTTCAGTTTTGTTTTGGAAAGGAGCAGGGGAAATTTGTCTGGAGGTTTGTTTTTTTTCCAGAGCGTGCTTGTTTTAAGTGCATATGCCACTATGTATTTATCATTAAAAAAAAGAGTAAGATCAAAACTGCAGACACATCACTCAGCACAGCGGGTGGCGAGGTTTGCAGCAATAACTTGCTCTTGTAAATGTGCATTCCTCAGTCTCAGACCAGTCCCCAGGGAACTTCAATCCCCCAAAGAGACAAAAATTTGCTTTTGAAGGAAAGTGTTGTCCTTTTTAAGGACACTCTTACTAGGCAGGGCTTTAAACAGGCTTTTAAGTATGCTGGGGACAACCTACCAAGGGCTTTAAAGACACACTGTGAATTTGGTGACCTGTGGATGGCCAGGAGAGAGCAGAGCTGTGGGTTACCTGCTCATGGCCTCTTTGCAGGAGGTCAACTGGTGTCCTTGAAGCTCTGAAGCCTTCATGTCTAGGTGTCAACATCTAGGGGTGAATGTGACAAAGGGCAGGCAGTAGCCAGTCATGGAGAGTCCCAGCTGGAGCTGGTGCCAGTCTGTGTTGTGCCTTTGGGTGCTGGAGCAGGAGCACGAGCAAGGAATCCATCCCTCCGAATCCATAAAGGGAATGGCTCGATGGTGGATGCATGGCTTCCACCCAAGGAGGCTGTGAGCTCTCGGACATTTCCCACCGGAGTGTGTGGTCCACCTTCTGCACCACCACTGACCAGTGGCCCCGCTGGGTGTGGAACAGTCCCTACCACGTGGACTAATTTGTCCTGGCTGAGGTGAGATAGCCCCTGCTTTTGACCTTAAAGCTTTCAAAACACGGGCTGGGACACAGTAGGGTCGGGGAGAAACAACAGCTCGGAGCTGTGCACAACTCCATAGTGACAAGCAGGAACCATTGAAGTCTGAAACGGGCCATAAACCATTAGGCTTTGCAAAGTGCCACCTTAGCTTCAGAAAACGGTCATGAAATTGCAAAAGTACTCATTAAATGTGAAATACAGACCCAGAAAGGAGCTTCTCAGAGCAGGCATCAGAGGCAAGAAATAACCCACAGCCAATAGCGAGAGCCTGCGGAAAGAGAAATGTGAAGTAAATATGACTCACATTGTACCATTTTCAGAACTGTAATTTGATAAATTGTCTTCAGAGCTTAAAATAACTGCAGTGTGTAGCAGCTGTGGAGAGTAGGACCTTGCTAAAGTCCAGCACGTTGCTGCCATTCCTTGCTTAGGATGGACTTGAGGCCTTTGAGAAGGAGACTGTGGGGATGTTTGTCCCAACCTCCTCTGCAGCAAAACAAGGCATGAAAATTTTTCATCTTCTCCATCATTTTCTGCAAAATAAAAAATTTGACTGTTGTGAAAAAGGTGGAGAAACAGGGAGCAAAATAGCATCTCTTGTCAGCTTCTTATCTTGATCTTCTATTTTTTGTTATCATATAATGTGTTGCTTCATATGGTTTGAGCCCAAAAAAGACTTCTTGTATATTGGAAACTATTGCATTTAATCCTGTTACTCTTCTTGTGACTCAGAAAATTTATGTTTGACTAAAATGAAACACATTTGGTTAAAACAGATCTTCCAGAAAGGCATTTATTCCCCATTTGAGGATACCATGAGATACAATAGACAGTTACTCTCAGCTGAGTTATTAAAGGAATCTTGTCCCATCTCAAGTTCAGCAGGTGGATAAATATCACACAATATCCCCTAGTGAATGCAGACATCCTTTGTGCCCTGTCAGAGGAAAATTAAATAAAGATCTCCAAAAATCAGCCCAGCTTCTTGGGGCCTCTCTTTATTGTTGAAACAAAAAGTATACATCTTTTGAATTCAGACCAAAATATACTGTGAGTAGGAGGGAAATACATACTCATATCATGATAAAAAAGGGTATCATGTCACGATACTTGGACACACAGCTTGAAATCACTCATAATAATCTGCCTGATTGAGAACAGGGCTGGAGATGTCGTGGTCAGCCTGTTCTGGGTGTGGAATGGTGGATGAAGCTTTCATCCCATCTGTGTCTGAGAGAGAGCCAGGGGATGCTTTGGGAGCATCATCAGGGCTGCACGAGCAGGGAGAGACTCTGTGCTCCTCTGTGCAAGGCACCATCAGGGACCACTGCTGGGAGATGGTCGGGGCACACCAGTGTGCCCTAAAGGCTGTGGGGTTTAATGTGTGCAGGGAGATGTGGCACAAGGTACAATCCACCCTCCAGCTGGCTTGGGACAAAGAGTTAACAGGGTCTTCACTCACCTGCAGAGTCCAGACCCAGAGGCTTTGCAGGGTGCAGTGGATTGTGCCAAGCAGTGACTCCCAGCTGGGAGGGCTGGGTGTGCTGAGCAGGGAGGTTTGCTGGCAGGGATGATGAATGACTGCACTCCCAGGCAGAAAGGAGAGAGATGGATGCTGGCTGCTCTCCAGTCAATAGATACAATCTATTATTTATAGGCGTCTTGTGGACGTCGCTATTTGATTTTTGTGACATGGAAACAGCACTCTGGCTGATCTATACAGTGTGCTCGTGTTCACTGCACTCCTTCTCAGGCTCTCAGCTGCACTCCATCAGGGTGGTTTGTCTGGGGAAGAGCAAACTAGGTATTTATTATGTACCTGTAATTAATGCTGAGCATTTTCCTCTGCTGTTTTCCCTGTTTATTTACATTTGTTTTCAACCCAATTGGAAAAAGTCACAGGAAACTTCAGGTTTGGAAAGACAGCAGCACTTTTAAATTTCATCAAAATCAGTACTGAAAGGTTTTATCCAGTTTTGAGGCAAAATCTAAATCAGAAATTGATTAGAACAAAAAAAAATGTTGTGGGGGTTTTTGAGGTTTTTTTTTTAGTGAGAGGTTTGATTTGGATTTTTTCAAGGAAATTATTTCTGTTCCATCCTTTGTAAACTTACATTTGCAGGGTACTTACTTATTTTGCTAAAAATTTAGAATTAGAGAAATTAGAACCAGCTGCATTTAGCAATCAAAAGGAATTTAATTCCTTCCTGAAAAGAAGGCTGAGCAGGGGTATTTATCTGATGACTCTTCTTGATTTCAGTAAGCGTCTTCTCTGACACTCCAAGCATCTGCCTTGGAAATGGCCTCAAATTGCACGAGGGGAGGTTTAGATTAGAGTTTAGGAAGAATTTCTTCATTGGAATGGTGGTCAGGCATTGGAACAGGCTGCCCAGGGAAGTGGTGGAATTGCCATCCCTTGAAGCGTTCAAAATGTGTGTGGATGTGGCACTTGGGGACACGGTTTAATGGTGAGCTGTAAAGGCAGTGCTGTGGTCATGGCTGGACTCAATGACCTCAGAGGGCTTCTCCAACCTTAATGATTCTGTGGGTACAAAACTCAGGTTCATTTATGGGTGGTGGTTTGCTTGAGCTGGTGAGCTGACTTTCTTTGAGCGTAAAAGTAAGAAAATCAGGACTTCAGCTTCTGGAAAAGTCTCCTTTCCTTATAAAAGTGTATCAAATGATGTTGCAATTATCTCTACCTGGCAGAGTTAATTATGTCCAGGGAGAGCAAATTCAGGTCACAGGGTAACAGCAGCACTTGCAAATCACCAGGAACTGATGACCACACTTATTTCCAAAATGCACTTAACCAGGGAAAGTGACTCACCAGAGGAACAGCTTGACAAATTGCACAATATCCAACTAAACAGTCCCCTCTGGAGTCTGCGCACTTCCATGGCAACCAGAGTGTGGCAGCCAGAGGAAAATGGAAATTCTTTCAAAATAGTCATCTTTGCTATCCTTTTTTTTTCATTTGGGAAAATGCTGAAGGATACAGAGGACTCGGAAGGAGGAAATAACCAGATGAGAGAGCATTGTTGGAAAGATGCAATTTCTTCTGTAAAGGAAAAATTAGTCTTTTGAATTTGCATGCTCTGCCACCTGAAAATGTCTAAATGCTGCAGAGGTGATGAATGCTTCCTCCACTGACCTGTAAGCTACTTCCTCAGGATGCTTACCCTATAAGACATATCCAGTCAGTCTCCCACAGCTCTGACTTCGGGCCTTCAGCATTGAGGTTGCTGGGGGACAGCAAGAAATTTGCTGAAACTCCCCCCATTGAGTGACAGATTCACTAATCGTTCCACCAGCTGTGTTTAAAATAAGCCATCAAACACTTCATCTAAAAGCAGATATATTAGCCTAAAAATACTTCTGCAATTTTTCTTCAGGACTAAATAAATGTTTCTCGTGTTTTTCGTTGAAAACAAAGTCAAAAATAGCAGGGGGGAAAGTGCATTGCCCATTTTTTTTTATATCTTGGGAAGTTTTATTAGGGGATCTGAAAGAGGGTAGATTTGGAATAGATATTAGGAAGAAATTCTTCCCTGTGAGGGTGGTGAGGCCCTGGCACAGGTTGCTCAGAGAAGCTGTGGCTGCCCCATCCCTGGAAACGTTCAAGGTCAGGTTGGACAGAGCTTGGAGCAACCTGTGAAAGGTGTCCCTGCCCATGACAGGGGGTTGGAATGAAATGAACTTGAAGATCCCTTTCGACCCACACCATTCTGTGATCCCTGACATGTCCCTGATCCTGGCATGTGCTGCTTGGGTTTCTAATGCTGGACCCTGGCTCAGGATCATGAGGAGCACTAAGATATACAGGGCTGCCCTCTGACACTTACAGCCTTCTCCCTGACTGCAGCAGGAGACTCTCTGAGCCTCCAGGGACCCCCTATTATGCTGTACTTGGACTTGCTGATTTTCAGTCAGTAAGAGAAGCAGACTTTTATTCATTTCCTTTCCTCTTGATAACAAGTTATTCCTGAGCAGTCAGCTCAGCTGGGGTCTGCAGTCAGGACTGTGCATGGTTGTGTCTCTCTAATAGTTAGGTCGACTGCCAAGTGTTTTTGTCAAAGAATAAGGGTTGTGAGGAGCTGAATGACCTCCATCTCCCTCAGGTGGTGTCCTCTGCAAGGCTGCCTGTCACACACTGCTTTAATGTTGGCACTCCAAAAAAATATTGTAGCTAAGATGGGAAGCCCTGAACATGTTTTCACAGGGAAGCCCTGCTTAAATAACTCTTCCATATGCTGTACATTACTTTTATCAGCACTGAGATATCATGTGCACACTCACTGGATACAGATTCGAATGAGCTTTGAACTCCTCTGTTCAAACTGCTGTGGCTCACAACACAAAAAGCATCCACATCTGTTCTTTGCTGATTTCATCACCACAGCTGGCCTTCCACTGGGAGGCTCAGAGTTCTGCCTTTATTCCAATGGAATTTGGCATTTTTTGGACCTATTCTGCTTTTGTCTCAGATTTCATCCCTACTACTTGTCCTTAAAGCTGGGGAAGCACCATATCTATTTTCACTGAAAGTTCAGGAATTCATTTGTACACTGAGTGAAGTGCATTGTAACCCAAGATGGTGACCAGGTGAAGACAAATGTGTTGAAACAGGACAGAGGTACCATGTTGTCCATTGTGAAAGGCTTGAGGGAGCCGAGTACCTGGGAAAAGCAAAATGTGGGTCGTGCTAAGAAACCAGGACAAAATCCTTGTGTGCTTGGGTGGGGTCTGGAGTTGGAGAGGGCAGAGCACGCTGTCACCTCTGAAGTTCTCCATGCTGTCTTGGTCTTCCTGCCATTTTCACGTGGATCAAAGGAGCAGCTGGAGGGCAGCTGATTCACATGCTCAGATGGCAGGAAAGGACACACAGCTCGTGCACGCAGCCCTTTCCTCAAACAGCAGCAGCACACTTGATGGCATTCAATCTATTTAATAAAATCACGCGGTAATTCTGTTTAGTGCCTACCCAGAAGAGTTGCTGCTTACCCTCAGATCCAAAGGCTAAGCAGCAATAATCCAATCATGGTAATCATAACTTACTACTTTGATCTTCAGATAAAAGAGTCTATAGAAGTGCAAAAGTGTTACATCACTGTTATTTGGACAACTTCAAAGCATGTTATACACACTAATGAATTCTCCCAACACAGTCTGATGAGGAGTAACAGAAGGCGAGTGTGTGAACAGAGGAGTAGAAAGGAAGGAGATGAGTCCTCATATGGTGAAAGAGAAAAGCAATAAAATAAGTACTTGTACCCTGTGTAGAGGTGTGAGACGTGATGAAGAGTCCACAAGGGTCCAGCTGCAGGAATCAAGTGCAAAGGATGCTCTCCCACAGGAGGAATTTTCTCATCTGTCTCATTTCTTGAAGCTTGCAATAAGAAGCAAAATCTCAGGCTGCAGAGAGGAAAACAGAAGGATGGGGCAGCTTTTCACCTCAACAGTCCTTCTGAAGCCTTAAATTCTTTTTTTAAAAAACACCAAATGGATCTTAGCAGGTGAAATAGTGGCAGCAAAAACACTGAACATGTTTTCCCTTCACAGTTTGGGAGTTTTAATGTTAAAAGATGGGCACACCTGTGCACATAAAGCTCTTCTAAAACCACTGTCTGGGGAGAGCAGATTCATTCCTCACCACTTCTACAAGAGATATAGTATGTCCCTGTACAAAAAAGAAAAGCTCAAATGTGAAACTAGAGAAAATCCCACTTGAACAGTCTTGGGGAAGAATCACATTTTAAATTAGAAATGAGGGAGAAAATGAAGGGAATATTTGGAAATAGTGCTCAGAGTGAATATCTTCCAGTGCAGAAAATACTCTCCCTTCCAGAGCAAAGCCTTTCTCTCATCAGATTGAGAAATCTGACAAAAGACAGGAAAAAAATTAAATTAAAATGAACCAAGGCAAGACCCCCTGGAAGAAGTCTGAAGTAGGTTATTGCAGCATTATTGCCCAGAAGTCTCAGAAATGGAGCTCTCATGTGAGCAAATGTAGATGGCTAAAGAGGATCTTGAAAAAAATGAAGAACTGATGGCATATAATCCAAAACATATTAAATCTTTTGGGGAAAAAAAGCTTTTTCATCAAGTAGACTTTGAAGAAGAGACTGTGGGAGAGCATATGGAACACAGCAACCCAGTAAAGGACATTGGCACAATAGGCTGTTGTTCAAAAAGACGGATGAGTGCTGTTCGATTTGGGGCCACCTGAGGTTGAGGAAGTTCCTGAATAATGAATCTCCTGGGGCTCTCCAGGAACTGCTTCTGCTTCTGACAAAATTTTATGCTTGTCACCTTGTGAGTTTTTCTCAGCAAAGCGAACAAATGTCATCAGAGTGAGAAAAATACATGAAGAGCCCTTTTTAGAGTGAAATTGTTGCTCAAAGGCATGACAAGAGTTGGGGTTTTATTCCCTGCAGTGTTAACTGGCAAAACAGCAGAAGAGGGATGACTTTGCCTTTCTTTGGAGCTGCCAGGCAGCCCAAAGTGACCACGTGTTTCTCAGCAAACCACTATCTAAACATTCATCCCTTAAACCACCCTGTCTGCAACAGGGAGAGGCACAGTGCGCCTGTACTTCAGAGGATGACGGTGCCTATCTTCAGATCTACCTCTCTGCCTTTCAACTACACTCTTATTTTTTCTTAGTGCTCCCCCTCATCCCTCTATCCTAGCCCTGCGTTTGTACTGTTTTTAGCAGCCCTCTGGAAGAGTTGAGTGTGCTATCCTGTATTTTTAGGGTTAAACACCTCATTTCGGCAGGCAGGGATGCTGTGCAGGGATGACAGGTCCCTCGAGTGAAGGACTTACCTCAGTCCTGCAGTTCTGCCCTGCTGGAGAGTTTTCATGGGACCTGCTGAAGTTGAAGAGGGTTTGCTGCCCACGTCAATCCAGGTTTGCTTGGCATCTAGTGCTTCCAACACCCCACTAGTTGAGCAAGTGAGTTGTGCTTGTTGAGTGCCCACAGGCGTTGTTTTGGGTCAGCTGAGGACACACAAGGGCACAACCTGCAAAGTACTGCTGAGTGCACCCATCACCCCCTGCAGGGCTGGGCCCGTTCCATGCTGCCTCTGCCTGTTGGGACTGAGTGTCTCAGGAAGGGGAATTGGGCAAAGCAGCAGCTCAGAGGTGAATTCCACCTGGTGGCCAGCCCTTCGGGCCACCCACCTAGGACAGGTTCATAAATGTGATTCATCCTCTTCTCCTGCAGCTGGGAACTGAATTAGAGAGATGAAGTAACCTATCCAGGATCCCATAACGTAGCAGGGCTTCACAGGGAGCAGAAAAGCCCAGCTCCTGGATGCTAGTCCTCTGATTAGGCTTAGGCACCTCTTGCCTGTCAAAATGCTAAATGAACGTCTTGAAAACAGCACGAAGCTGCTCCATGCAGTCATGCTTATACTTAGCACTGCAGTAATCCAAGGCCCAATGACTGGAGAACCACAAGTGGCATGATGCATTTCTGACTAAGCAGGAAAACTCATTTTAGAATGAGGTTTTGCTCATTAAAGGGAAATTGAAGGGGGAAAAAAGTGCCAACATATTCTGCAAAAGAAGAGATGAAACAGTAGGAGAGGGAGCACACACTGCTGTCCAAAGCCATTAGCTTAGGCAGAAAGGAACAGTAAATAAACCATGATTTATAATTAACGCTTCACAGATATGCTTCCCCCCATTGAATCTGGGAGATTCGGTGTATTTGCAGAGATTACATTCAGTTGATGCAATATTTACACAGTGAGCATCCACAAGGCCCCTTTTTAAAGGGACTTCTGCTGGGATTCCATAACCCATACTGCCTCCTTCCAGCATGTTGGCTTTGGGGGTCAGATGAACTGGCAGGCTTTGCCTGAAATCACAAGAGCAGATCTCCAGCCCATATACAAAATTTAAGAAGCCCTAATTTATTTATTTATTTATTTTAAACAAGAATTAGAGAAAGGAAAGCAGGACAGGGCCAGCATGGGACTCCCAGCACCTGTGCACCCTCAGCTTCCTTACCCTGTCTCCCTGGTTAATGTTACCCACAGGGAACCAAAATATGCAGCTCTTGGCTCTGTAGAAAACTTGTGAGAGATGAAGAAAGAATTTGTACCTCTGGGAGAGGTAAATGAGAATATCAGTGGAAAACATTCTTACTTCTCTGTTCGTAAGGGTTTTCCTGACCCAGCATTGCAGTCAGGACTCCAGACTCTTGTACCAGGAGCTGGGATTTAATAATAAGTAAAAGCAAACTAATATGTCAAGAAAATTAGTAATGCAGCATGTACAGAGAAACTTGCACTATAATTCCTCGAATTTTGTGACAAACAGTTGTTAGCTCATTCAAAACTCTCCATGGCACAGCAGAGAGTAAGAGGATAAGAGCTCTGCAGTCTGTACTTGATGGATGCACCTAGAGCTGATCCCAGCTCCACAACCCCACACTGAGTTTCCTCCTTTGCCTTTTGAGAAAATCTGGGGTTTGTGTCAGAGATGAAGGGAAAGTGGTGAGACCAATCATTCCAGATGGTCTGTGACACAGAGGAAAAGCAAGGCTCTCTACATTGACAGAGTTTAATGTTGAAAGTTTGCTTAAAATAAGAGCAAAACTGGTGCAAAATGTATGCAATTAATCCACTACTGAGTCAGATTTCAGATAGAACCATGGAATCATCTAGATCAGTATCAGATTCACAGAGTAGTGTTGGAGATCAGAGGCTCTGTGTAGGTAGAAGACCAAAAGTGGGTTTGACCCACAATCAGAGTAGCACAAGCACAGAAGAGCTTTTCTTTCAACGGTTTTGCATAAATTCATTCAGTGACAAATATGTCAGTTGAGTAAGTGAGCCTTTATTAGACTTGAATTTAACAGCAAATCTGGGAAATCCTCCCTAAGCAACTATGGCTTCAGAATCCCAGATTTGCACTTCTAATTAAAACACTGTCAGTTTAGGTGTAATTCTCCATAAGGAATGGATTTGAGGAGGGGGAAGGGAGAAGTGGGAGAGAACCGAGAGGATGCTTGAACAGTTTTCCAATGAGGTTTACTCTGTATATTTTCTGATGATCTTGTTAATTTTTTTTTTGCAAAAATGTATTGTTCTCTTCTAATAGATGGCAAAGCAGAGGCAAACTCCTGCCAGCTTTTCCTACCTTCCATGAGGGATAAAATCAAAGGGAAAATTGTTTGGTCAAGGCTTGCATTTTGTTTTAAGAAATGAGATTATAGCTGCATGATTTTCTATTTCTGTATGAATCTATCAATGTTAAGGCTAAAACATTAAAACAAATCTCTTCATGAGAACAAAGGGAACTCACAATTCCTTTCTGTTTTCTGCTGGCAAAATGCAGTTGCTTTTGCAAGGAAAGTAAAAAAGTAAAGTAAGTAAGAAAAGCAGATGTAAGTAAGAAAATCAAAATTATTACTTTCAGCTTGGTCATCTGCAGTATTTTTATTGGGCAGATTTAAAATAGCACATTTCAGAATTATCTTTTAAATTATGCATGCAGTAGGTAAGAATTTAATGTATTAGAAAAGCTGAAAGAAAATTATTTGTAATGAGAAAGCAGAAACAAAATTGTTTACCATGTTAAAATTATACCATTTAGCCTTTCCGAAATTAAACTATAAGTAATAGCAAAAGGCAAAGCTTGGACAGACCCAAACCAACCATTTTCAGAGTGCTACTTTTAGAGGACACTTGCAAGCGTTATCTTTGCATTCCAAATGAGAATATTAAGGTTTTATTTACAATTTCAGAGTTTTCCACGGTCCTGAAATCTTGGTTCCCAGCCAGCTCTAATTTTAAGTAGATTGTGCACTGTGGGTAATGAGGGCAGAGTATTTACTACTTACTCCTGCAACAGTAATGATGGAAAGGAGCATCCTGTTCTTGCCAGTTCTGTGAGGGACAGGCAGGATCCCAAGCCAGGCAGAAGAGTGAGGATATGTGTGTTATTTTACACAGCACATGCAGGGATAGAAGAAGAAACCAAGTTATCTTAATTTAGACTGTGTAGGAAAGAGGAGTCTAGGTGCAGAAGGAATGACACAGGTTGAAAAATGTACAGTTGGGTCTATTTAGATATTTTACTCCTTTTTACCCCCCAGAATGAGCCATTCATTAAAGCCTCTTACGCTGTTACCCTTGCTTATTTTAGCTCAATTTTTTTAGACCCTGCTATTTGCAAGGATTACTATAATAATGAGCATTAATTAATCCAGAGGTCAAATAGACAGATCCAAATACCTGAACCTTAGCACATCTTTAAAGCCCTAACCAGGGTGCTACGTCTCACCTTAGCTCTGCAGAGTTACTGACTCATTTCCACTCAGCAGGGAGCTGATTCCTTCATGTCACGCTTGAACAGGTACAGGGACACATCCTCATGCAAGAGGATTTAAACCCCATAGCACCCATTAGTGAAGAGAAAAGAATTTGAGCCAGGGCTCGAGCCGCAGAACGTTTCTGCTAGTCAGGTGCAAGGTCATTTTTTGTTACCTAGCTCCAGAGTGAGACTTTCTAAACCTCACAGTGACTTCAAAGCATGAGATGTATCTACTCCTCTGTGACTGTTTTTACCAGAGCACAAACATAATTCTAAGTCCCACCGGTTTTTGACCAGGCTTTTAGCTCCCTAGTGTTGAAGTCACCTCCGGAAATCAGACATTACCTCCTAAATTACAAAGGCACTTTGCAAATGTGTCCTGTGATGGAGACACTGCTGTTCTTCTGCTGGGTCCACAGAAGCAGCAGAACAAGGTGGTGACAGATACTGCCTTTCCAAGCACTTGCCTTGGTAAGCAGTAGCAGGCATTGGCTCGGAGTCTAAACAGACAGGAGAAATCCAACTTGTTCTGTTCAGTGTTCACTGCTCCTGAGCCGTGGGGGTGTCACAGGGGATCACATCTGCTTGTGTGGTGTTTATCATGACTATCATTACATTCTTTATTGAATTGCTCTGTCCTTCCAGAGCCTCCATCACCAGCCAGCTCTCTCTTGTGCTAAATGCTGCACAGCCATGGAGCAAAAGGGCTGTGTCCTGTAGCTCCCATGTGCTGGGTGTTTTCTCTGCTGTGCCTTTCAGCAGTTTTGGTTCACAGCTTCCAGCTCCAAGTCAATCCAGCAATGAGGGCAAACATTGCCCACTAGCAGGGTCTGCAGCAAAACATCACACACACACGAGGCCCCAGCCATGCTGCCAGTCCTAGCAAGCTGCTGACCTCCTCTCCTTTCCTCCACAGTCTGTGAGAGTGAGCACATCCCTCCTTGTGCCGTGAGGAGGAATGACGAGCACCAGCAGCAGAGACAGCCTAGATGGGGCTGGTCTATGATGGACACATGAATCCTGTCTGCATCCTTCTACCTCCCAGGGGAAAGAAACAGCCCCTTCTCCCTCTTCCCCCGGCTCTCCCTGTTACCATCCAGGCTCAACACCCCAAAATTACTGTTCCATGCTGTCAGTGCCAGGTGTGAAGCTGGGAAGCATAAGGCATCTGCAGCTGACAGCAGGCAGCCCCCTGGGATTAGCTGGTGGTGAATATCACCAGGATGTTGAGGGTCTGGAGGCAGGAATCCGGCTGACTGACGCTGAAGGGATTGAAATGAGTCGCAGAAATATCCCGGCTTCATCAGGAAGGAAGGGCTGTATAATTTGCAGCTGGAGATGAATGTGATTATTTGCCATGCAAATGGATTTTGCCAGCTCAAAGTGGCCTTCATCAGCAGAGATTGTTGTATTTGACATTATGTGGTTACTTTTGTGTAATGCCTCTGTGCCTTTTCTGAGCGCTTCCTTCCCTGAGCACACATCATCCAGACTAATTTTCTTCCTCTTCCTCATCAATCTGAAGATGTGTGAGTTGAATCTATAGCTGCCTCCCTCCCCAGTCCCTCTCCAAATATGAAACAAATGGTAAAGCTGTATGTGCTGACAGTCCTGCAGGCTGAGTGTTCTCTGCAGATGGGAAGCAAGATGGTCACATTTATCTCACCTAACTTTTAGTCCTCAGCTGGACTGGGATATCTCTGCTACCATCCCATAAACCATATTTTTGCAGAGTGACTCAGATCAGCAGAAAGACAATGCTGAAACATGGTCCCCCATGGAGAAATAAATGGTGTTTCTCACTGGCAGGTCCCCCTTAGTCAGGCTGTCTGGCTTTATCAAACAGCATTGTATGCTCCCTTCTGTCTGGGACAGTGCTCTGCATCTAGAGAAGGAGCATATAAATAATTTCAACAGAATGCCTGAATACTGACATCATTCTAAAATCATCTTCCACTCTTAAAAATTATTTGAAAAGATTTTAATATTAATTAATGCCTACTTGACTTATCTGCCTCTATAGCTATTGAATGGTTACAGTTAATTGGCTATTTGATTGCAGGCAGTACAAAACACCTAGATTTTGAAGCATTATTATGAACATCTTGTCTAACCATCTGCTGAATACAAAAGAGAGAATGTCAGTAGGCAAATTATTCATTAATAACTCCTCTCTGGGCTTCAATATGTCTTACAGAAAAACACAGGGGTTGTTTTTTCAAGCTTCAGGTGATTGGTGGAGCTCACCAAAAGATCACAGCTGGGCTGTGTGTCTGGTCTGGCTCCATGCTGGTGCTCCTTCCTGCCAGGGGTACGTGGTACAACAGAGACCTTGTCAGAGACATTGTTGATGGGCATTGCCCCCTGCCCAGCTAAACTCTCTCATAATTATCTCCATGTCTTATTATTAATATTGTGCTCTGAAAGGAATTGAAAATCAAAGCAAATTCTCTCTGTTTATTGCCAATATTTTTTCGCTGTGAATTTTTTATCCCCACTCTAATTACATCAACACCTTTAAAAGTAAATTAAGAACTGAGAGAGACTTCTGGCTTCCTTAGAAGAGGCTGGAGAGCGTGACTTTGGGTAAATGGCTGCATAAATGATGGGCCTGCAAGAGCAAGCTGCACTTTTTAGACCTTCACCCTCCTCCTGTCTGACTCTCCTCTCTGTGCCCAGGTCTCTCTCTGGCCGCATAGTTGGTGGCGTCTGGTGGTTCTTCACCTTGATCATCATATCCTCCTACACAGCTAACCTGGCTGCCTTCCTCACCGTGGAGAGGATGGTGTCTCCCATCGAGAGCGCAGAGGACTTGGCCAAGCAGACGGAAATCGCCTATGGGACCCTGGAAGCTGGCTCCACTAAAGAATTTTTTAGGGTAAAAAGGAAACTTTAATGCAAACATTTTTCTTAGCTTCTTGTTTGACAAGTCCTCCAGGTCCGTCCTCTCTCATCCTCAGCTCAGGTCTGGGTTTTTTCACTTGCTTCCCCTCACCATGTTACAGCCTGCCAGAAGATTGGCAGTGACTCCAGTGCATGTGATATTCTGTAGTTGTGAACACAAATATGGGATATCCGTGTGCTTCCCCACATAACCGAGGAGCTTCTCTGAGCAACTCCAAATGAAACCATCTCCAGATTTCCAGCTTGGTTTGCCGTTGGTTTGATCTGCAAAATCACTCAAATATGGGCCAGAAAATCAGGGATGGATCGGGGCCCTGGTGCAGAAGTGGTAACATCTTGTTACCCTTTTTGGCTTCCTTGGCCCGTTTGATGTGTGGGTGTGTGTTCAGTCCAAGCTGGAAATCCCAGGGGGCACCCAAACCTCTGTTAACGCTTCTGTTGGGTTTCTGCTGTCCTACGCAGCGATCCAAAATAGCAGTGTTTGAGAAGATGTGGACATACATGAAGTCAGCCGAGCCCTCCGTTTTTGTGAGGACGACGGAAGAGGGGATGATCCGGGTGAGGAAGTCGAAAGGGAAGTATGCATACCTCTTGGAGTCCACAATGAACGAGTACATCGAGCAGCGCAAGCCCTGCGACACCATGAAGGTGGGAGGTAACTTGGACTCCAAAGGCTATGGTATTGCAACGCCAAAGGGGTCTGCGCTGAGGTAAGTAGCTTGGATTTGCTTCCTTTTGCCAAACCACCCAGCAAATCAATGTATGCACACAGTTCAATCTCCATTGCCATGTTAATCACAAAAGCTTGGGGTGAGGAGGTGGGGGAGGTGGAGGAAAAGGGATGTGACCACTCAGTGTGATGTGCAGGGAAGTAAAATGCCCGGCTCCCATTGAGCAGCAACGGGAGCGTCTAATTCTTCAAGCCCTGCATTTGGAAACTGGATCCTGGCTGATCCACTTGCTATGAATGTGTCTGCTGTATGAGGTGATGGCAGGGGGCTGCTGTGGTGTAACCATTGGTTTCACAGAGCTTTATTCTGGAAGGGACGCTCATCCTGTGCCATGTGAACTGCACAGCTTTGCAGAGTATGGGATTACCCTGGCTTGGATCCATGCTTGCAGAGGGAGCTCTCATGGGGAAAGCATTTTGGTGTTTCCTAAAATGAAATGCTGGTTGGAAGAGGTGGGAAGTCCATTTTGAAAAGCCCTGAAAAGGGTGGGCATTTTCATTCCCTGAGTCAATTCAGATCCCAGCAAGTATCAAGTTTATAGCAAGTCCAAAGGGGTGCAAACACTGCATTTCTGAGTCCAGACCTGCAGCTGCCACATGCCTTTGCCTAGTGGCCTGTGAAATATCTTCAGAGACCTTCCTTTAAAAAGAAGAACTCTTCAAGAGCACAAATCCAGGCCTGAGTTAGTAGCAGAGCTTGGACACTGCATACAGCCACACTCCTGGACATGAGCATCCTTCATGAAAACTGAGAACAGCATTACCACAGTCCACAGACTGGTATTGTAATCTTGGACACGCCAGAAGTGTGGTTCCTTTTGGCAACAGCCATGCCAATTCCTCACGTTACAATCATGAGGAACATGAGTTGCAATGATTTAGTAAATTCTCAGGAGCTGTAGCTTTAAGTAACCAGAATGATGCTCCAAAATATTTAATTAATTCCTGAGTTTTTTATTCATGAAAACATACTGACCAGAAGTGTATGTGTGGCCTTATACTTGTTTGCTAACATAGCCCCATGCAGAGACATTTAAAGCATGATCTCTGGATTACTAGAAGCCAGATAATTACTAGATGACCATTTGCAGAAGGATCTGTCTGGTCACACAGTGCCCAAGCCAAAGCCAGCCCGAAGAATCAAAGGTGTATCAGCTGGTAGTGGGTGAGACCCAAGGATTTTGGCTACCACAGTTCTTGGGTCAGCTCACATTTGATTCAGCACTTCCCATATCAGCATTATCTTTAGAGAAGCACGTGGTCCAGAAGGTAATTCTTGCATCCGGTGCAGTTCAGGCTCTGAAATGACTCAGGTTCCTCCAGCTGAAGGTGGACGTATTCTCACAGCTTTGAGATGCTTTCTGCTGCACACTTTCTAGTGTTTGTTTTCACTCTTGCAAATATGGAAATTAGGATACAGGGCTGATTCTATTTATTTAATTATTTATTTAAACATCAATCTTGAATCCTAATTTCAATATTATAAAAATGAACAGCAACATCCTACCTGTCTTGTAATTTTTGGCATGTGAAGGAGCCATTTTTCATACTTCTAAGAAAAATAAACCGCAAGAAAGAAAATCACATCAATCATTTTACTTTTGCAACTCCAAACATCCCTCTGCTAAGCATGACTCCAAAAATTCCTAACATTTCTTTCTGTTTCCTCTTTTTCATCCTGGCTGCATGTAGAACAAATTTCTTATGGGCCTAAGGGCAAAGGAGGAATGCTTGATTTTTCCATCCAATGGTGTTTCTTTGGAACAGCTCCTGTCTGTTTTTTGTCCCATTGTGTCCAGTTTGTTCCTGTTGTTTTAATTGTTTTCATCTCAGTAGTTCCCTACAGTCCTCACATAGTGTCTGTTTTCCCCCTGGGCTCCTGCACGTGAGAGGTTGCCCTGAGCAAGGTGACATTCATGAGGCGTCTGTCCGGCACGGTCAGCCTGTCTCTCAGCCTCCATCTTCGCTCACTTCCATCCACAGAGTAAAAGCTCTGAGCCAGGATTGCAGGAGGTTTGTGACCCAGGCCTATCTTGTATCAGGTGTGTTTTAGAAGCTGGCCATTGTAGCTAAACCAGTTTTCCTGCATTTAGGATGGCTGGTTAGGAAAGAATCCCAGAGAGATACTACATGAGCGTTCACCATATATTTTTCTTGCTTCTACGTGGGCAAACAATGCCAAGATGTTGCCACAGACGAATGAAAACAAGGTTGAAAATCCAGAAATAATTCTACATACGGTAATAGGTGCAAACAGCCCTTTCAGAACATCCGTTTGGTCTCTTGGACTGCTAAGAGAAATTACTTCTTCCTCCTAGGTGAATCTGGCTTTGAATACCTTTTGGCCTCCAGATGTTAAAATTTAATTGCATTTAGGCATGTCTGAGAAGGGCAGTGATGGGAGGGCAGAAATGTCACCTTTCAACACCAGCGAGTTCAAACTGTGATCCTGCCTGACATGAGATAGTCACTCTGCTACAAAACACACCCACTTACCCAGCAGGAGATCTTCTCCTCTGTTGGACAAGTGATCATAAAGAGGGAAAAACCCAAATTATCCAAAACAGGGGAAAGAAAACCCAAGAAATTCCCTGTAAGTCTGGACTCAGGGAATAGAGAGGTTTCTGAGATGGCAATCTGTAAGAGCAAGTTTTTCAGAGCAGCCATGTTGACATTAAAGTTCCATAAAACAGAAGTCAGCTTTCCTAGGGTCTGTGAGGAAACACAAAATGTTCCCTGTGAAAAATCCACTTTCATTCAGGACCCCAGACTTTTCAGTCTTTCATCAAAATACAGTCAAATTGTAGCACAGCCTGTTCTGTGCACTCCCCAGGAGCTGGAGAGACAATTAACTGAAATGAAGCTTCCTAGGAAAGAAAACACATAATGTTCAGCACATGGCCCCAAAAATCATATTGCAGATAATGTGCTCTGGGAAACAGCAATACATTTACTTTGTTAACACCTTGTACCCACATAGAAGCTGTGATGTATTTTGGCTCATTAGTTAACTAATTTTTCACAGATGGTTCAGGCATCAGAGTGCTAAGTAACCTGTATTCTGCTTTAGAAGACAGAATAATTATGATTTACTTAGTGTCAGATTCTTTCTGGATCTACACTCACACGTTCCCATTTGCTTTAAACGCAACCAAAGTCAGGCTCTGACCACAATACCGTTAGAGTTGAAAAGGGAAAATATTCAGCCACCTTCAAATCTACACCTTCGCCTTCTCTTGGACTGGTAGCAAGCTTGACTGCATCTGGATTTTGCTTTTTGAAGGCTGGATTCTGCCTGAAGGAGGCTCCCAGTCCTTGCGAAGGCTTCAGTGCTCGGATGGAATCCCAACAGGCAGAGCCATGGCGGGCTCGTGGAGGTCAGCACATTCCTCTTGCTCACAGTCAGGCTCATCTTGGAATTGCAATGCAGGAAAACAGCCCCCATGGCAAGGGTTTCTTGGTGTGGCATAGAGCACAAATTCTGAGATGGGAGCTGCAAGGTCATTGGCCTTTTTCAAGACCTGCTTTTTTGACATTCAAGGTGTGTTGATGTATGGTTCATCCCTCCACCTCTTCCGTAATTTTTAAAGCCCTCTCATGTTTGTGCCTCACTGCACTTAGCTTTGTACTTCTGTTTCGTGCAATGTCAACACCAGCATTGCACCTGATACCCAGCACCCAGAAAAGAGCTGTGCCCATGTGCAGAGCCTGTAAAACTCACCACTGCACATCCTGAGTCAAGGTGGTCCCTCAGATGTTCCCCACTGGGACAGTGAGATGTGAACAGGTCTGAAGGCAGACTGCAGCACAGTAGGCTGTCCTAAATCCAGATCGCTGGTCTTCTTTCTGAATGGTAGAGTCTGCCCAGCATGAGACTCATGCAATGTTTTCCGTGACTGGGGAGATGCATCTATGAAACATTGCAGCCATCCAAAAGTCCCAGGAGTTCTTGGGTTTGTGCATTTTAACAGTGCTGAAACCATCCCGTGACCTGTTGGTAACATGGCAATGATATCACAGGGCATACAGGGCCATTCATAGCTGACCACAACTGTCCACAGTGAAGGAATTCCCATCCCAAAACATGAACGGTTCTTAAGTCCCTGAGACATTGGGAGCTCTGGAAAATGCTTGAGGGAGGGAATGCAGACCTCAGCTTCAGATTAAAATAAGAAGACCAGGTTCCCTGTTGTGGTAGCATAGCCTTTCCACAGGGCTTCAGGAAAAGCAGTTTTTACTACCACTATTTGGGGATCTGCCCCTATGTTTCATACATCCTAAAATGTCTGCAGTGTATCCCAACCATACGTTAATTTGAACATGTTAAAGTTCTTGAATTGATTAAATGTTCTTTTTGTTTGTGTGTTATTTAATGAGAAATTATTGCTGATCATGTTGTTTCTATATATGTCTTTTGTGATGTGAGAATCACTCAAGAGGAATAGGCGAGCCAGACTGCCCTCCCCCACTAAAAACAAAATTGTATGAAAATAACCCCCCAAACCAGAGGATTTCTGCACCGAGGCTGGATCCCTGTTAACAATGTCTTAATTTGTTCTTGAACACAATATTTTCCGGTATTAAGGGGGTTTGTAACATTTTCCAGTAATGAGGGATGCCGGTGCTTAGATGTTTGCCAAGCTTTCTATTGACGTACCTATCTGACTGCTGCTGAAGAAAGCTTAAGATGGGGGTAGCACTTCCTTCCCCAAAGCCACACATCTGTGGGATGTGGCTCTCTGCTGCTCTTCACGGAGACAAACCCTCAGTAGACTCCCAGGAGCTCACAACAGGTGGGGGCAAGGCTGGATCAGGGACGCTGGTTCACCCATCCCTCGTTGTCACTTGCTTGACGAGTGTTCTCCGCGTGTTACTCATCGAGTGTTATCTATTCATTTTAAAGAAACCCAGTAAACCTGGCAGTGTTAAAACTGAACGAGCAGGGGCTTTTGGACAAATTGAAAAACAAATGGTGGTACGACAAAGGAGAATGTGGCAGCGGGGGAGGTGATTCCAAGGTCAGCCCCAGTAAGAACACACTAGTGGGTATGAACGGCATGGATAGTAACCAGCAACTGCTCCGCCGGCGCGCCTTGCGCTCCACCCCCGCAGACCCCCCGGCACAAACACCCTCCAGCTCTGCCGCCATGGTGCACGCTGCTATTGCTCACCAAAACGGGCACAAACGAGACAAAAAAAACCCCCAACATTTCCGTGGGCCAAAAGAAACCCTGCATGGTCTTTGGGGCAGAGGGGTCTTGAAGGCAGCTCCCTTCCTCTCCTCCTGCCCTCCTGGCCGCCCTCCCCAAAGGCTGCGCTGGACGCGTACACCCGGATAAGACCAAAATACTCCGCAGGGCACTGCCAACCACGGAGCACCTGGCAGGTGGGATGGACCTGCCGTGCCCACGTTGGCCAGAGCGTTGCGAGTATCCGTGGCAGGTGGCTGAGGTTGCTGGTTACTCAAAGTGATATAGTAATACTCATCTTGCTATGCTGGAGGAAGAGCCGTGTGGCTGCTGCTGGGGGGAGGGATGCGCTGGTGGAGGCGGGGAGGGGCGGCCAGATGGAGTATTCGATCGTATCACTTTGTCGATGTCTAAACTTGTTCAATGAATGCTGTGAATGAACTGTCTGTGCTGAATAACATAAAATAACATTGGTAATGTTATTTATGTTATTTCCCCCCTGGTTGAAGAGGTCCCGTAAACCTAGCGGTTTTGAAACTCAGTGAGCAAGGCGTCTTAGACAAGCTGAAAAACAAATGGTGGTACGATAAGGGTGAATGTGGAGCCAAGGACTCCGGAAGTAAGGTCAGTCACACCACAGAGGTCTTGCCTACCCTTGCAAAAATTAGTGTGTAACCAAAGATCCCCGGTCTTCGTGGTGCCAGGATTTGGAAGCTGGGGCGCAAAGCGTGTTGTTTAACAGCTCGCCCCAAAAAAATTTACGGTGCTGCAGAGCCCAGCTATGGGGTTATTACTCTTTATTTATATGGTAACCAGCAGGGAATTCAGTGCAAATGCCACGTCCCTGCATGTATAAAATATACAGGAGAGGAAATTATATACAGGAGAGTAAAAAGCAATTGGCATATGGTGCACAGAGATAAAGTGTTCCAAGTTTAGTGCATTAAGGTCCTTGCAGATTGTCATGCTCTGCAGTGGCTCCCAGACTAGACAGGAGGACTGGTCTTCGCATCAAAATCACATCAGAGCCACATCATTCATGTCTTGCTTGGGCCAATGTTTAGTTGAGAAGGAATGATTTTATGGGACTTTTGGGAAAGAGCAGTGGAAACCTTGAATGTTTTCATTAACACTTTTTCTCAGTAAAGAGAAATAAAAGCTGCTGCTCAGCCCTGGCACCTTTACTCCAGAGCTGCAGCAAGCCCTTCACAATTGCCCAGAATTGGTTTTGCTCTCAAATGCCAATGGGGTTCCCCAGCTGCAAACTGGAAAAGAGAATGTAATATATTTTTTCCCTTTCTATGTTCAACCCACCTCCAGAGCCAGATGGAGTGGGTTGGGCTGTAAGGTATTAAAGACACCCAAATTTCATGAGCAGGGGGAAATTTCTACCAACAGTTTTTTGGTAGGTTGTCACATTTTATTCCACCTGGCCTATTTGTCTGGCCCTCGCCAAATGCTTTATTGCATTGTAAAGCATTCTGGGGCTGACAGACGCTATTTGAAATCAAAGTCTGCTCTTCTCTGCAGCATTCCACATTTCCAAGAATAACCCTTCTATAAGACATGCTATACAATATGGCATGGGTCCCACTCAGGCAAAAATCTGACTGACTTGTAGAGTGCGCGTATTTTGCAAGGTAACCAACTGAGCAGTAGTCACCATATGAATGAAAAGTAATCACTTCTGCTGGGAAACTGAAGCCATGACACAGCTTCCATAATTCCTTCACCACGAGCCTGCATGCGTCAGTGCCAGAGAAATTCCATAGCCAATAAAATGCCCGTAAGGAAATGGATGTGAAATCAGTTCAGTTTAAAACAAAATCCCTACAATACTGTACTTTATCACTACTCTGTTGGGAAAAAATTAAAAGAAGAAGTACGTATAGGACTTCATTCCACACAGTAGGGTAACCAATAGGGACAGAAAGAGAAGGTTTGGGACACATGGGTTTACGTGGATCATATGACCTCAATATTGATCACATGTTATTTACATGTGCTTGGAAAACACGATAACACACATGTGAATCACATGTGAATAAATGAGATTGGATTCTAAAGTCATGAGAGCTGCTTGAAACTCCATGTGTGAAATCAGTAGGCACAAACCTTAAACCCTGTAAGCTTTTTCTGGGAGTGCAAGATCACAGTGAAGAGTCCTGGCTGTCACACAAAAGGATCTCATCTCTATTCCTTGCTCAGCGTCTGCACTGTGTCTGCAACAGAAGTGTGACATGAAACGTCAGAGAAATCAACATAAACATCACCTGACCCCTCTCCCACCTACAGAAAGACCAAGAAATTGTATTGCTCACTTGTTCTCACAACTGCAGCCAGGCAAACGTGCCCATCTATTGCCCACCCAAGACCTATCCATTTTTTGTCTCTTGGGCTCTTTCATACCTACTGCAAACAAGCTGAGGTGCCCAGCTGCTGCAGGAGCATCCCCCTCCTTTTTCATGGTGCCCATGGATCAGGGATGAGGCAGGGCAGGCAGGGCTGAGCACCAGCCCAGCTTTCCCCATCCTGCCCATGGTGGGCACAGATCCCTCCAGTATGGGCTGGAACATTCACCTTTCCTCAACAGCCAAGGTCAAGAGCTAAGCTGGAGAGGTTGGAGGCTATTTCATATTTTTCCTCACACAGGCATGACAAAACCTTCCCACTTCTGTCTACTGTTGAGCTTAGCTTAGTTTGCAGTTAGAGCATTTTCAGAACGATGAGTGCTAATGAAGAGGGGTGAGGGCCTAGCTGGATGTAAGGTTTGTGCCCAAGGTTTTTAGCCAGAGCCTAGCAAAACCTCTGGTGTTTCCCAGGTTTATTTTCATTGGTCCCAGATGATGTTCCATGCCTGCACTGACTTCTGTGCATCCTGTTTTCAATCTGTTTACCTATCTATTGCCCACCAAGTTTTTTAGCTGGAGAAACTCCTATCAAGAAACAGTAGATACATCAGTGGATCTGAACTCAAACTCCAGAGGCAAGCACTCCTGCTTTGCTGAATATTTCGATATGCCCTGGCACCCCACAAGGTGCTGGACATTCAATCCATGGCCCCAGCTGCACTGGCAGACAGTGGGACATCCCAGTCAGTGTCCTGCACTGGGCAGCAGTGTCCCTGCTGCTCTTGTCCCACTGGGAACACGCAGCAGCCACCCCTTCCTGCAGGCACAGGGTATTTCCATGCACACTCACCTCCAGCACTGCATGTAACTAGAAACCATCCACCAATTCCTTGTCCTGTCTCCCAGCTTTTCTGAGTCCCCTCTACTTGCCACAGCAGAAGAGAGACAGACACTGTAATAGGCACTTCCCTAGAAGGATCTTACTTTGCAAACAAGCACAGGATGGAGTGTCCTTTTTGCAGGCTATGGAACGGGCTTGCAAGGGATGCCTTGGGTTGCTGAAATGTAATGACAAGGTAGACTCTAAATGTGGTGGCAGATGGATGTGATTCCTGGGGCTTTTGCAAGGCACTGGGAGAAAGGAATTTTTTTCCTAGACCAGGATGGCAAGGTGCAAGCTGCTTTCAGGGACACCCAGGTCACTTCATACAATTAAAAGACTTTTATCAAAGACACACATTTCCTAGTCCTCTTCTCCAGTGCAAGAATTTTGCTTTTATTTAAAAAAAAAAAAAAAAAAAAAAAGAAAAAAATCCAAAAGTGCTNCTGAAGTGCCTTGCCCTGGCTTTGCAGGGAATTGGCAGGTTCTCAAATCAGACATGTCTTATGCTGAGCAGCCTCATCCCCAGCCATTCATGTGCTCCTGCACATCCCGTGGCAGCACTCTGAGAAAATGGCCAGTGCTATGTCCTTCACTGCTGAGCTTCAGGCCTTACCCCACTAAATTCTGCCCAGTTTTGGGGTAAAAGCTGAACCTCTGGAGCTGCCACTTGCTCTAAGGACAGTTCATCTTCTGGAGACTGCAACAATTCGAGGTGCCCTGTGCTGCCAATGGGCTCTGCTCATGCAGGGCGACAGAAGGGACCAGCCCTGCTGGGAAACTGGGAAAATTTGGCCCTAATGCCTATCAGTCAACAAGGATTGAATAATGACAAAGGGGATGATGAACACGGCCATGTTTGAGAGTAACAGACAGGAGGGTGCTGGGTTGCTGCAGCAACAAGGCTGGGAAGATGGGTTTTTCTTTTGGAAAGATGGGTTTTTCTTTCTCTTTTCACCTGCCAATCTTCCCCCCACGTCAGGGCTCTGCTGCTGCGGGAGACGAGCAGTGACATTTACACTCCCACTAACAAGCTGGTTCGGTGATGGGCAGCTCTGCAGGAGAGCATCTGGTGTCACAGAGCCTGAGCAGAGAGGAGGGGAGTGTCCTTTTAAGCAGACAGAATAATTTGGGACTTTTTGTTATTATGAGCATTACTAGGGCAGGATCATGCACGGAAACAGCAGGCAGAGCCTCAGTGGGGCACTCAGGGCTTTTGACCCTTCATGTGGGTCTGGTCCTGCAGCTGGTGGGAGAAATGAGATGTCACTCCTGCCCGGAGAACAGCTCTGCACGTCCTGTGGGGAGAGGGAAGGAAGAAAAACAATATTAAAGGGAGGATGAGCAAGAAGTCAAGCATCACCACAGGAGCAGTTTCACTTCTCAGCCTGCTCGTGGCAGCAGGCTGTGCCATCAGCCGTGCTCCTGCAGTTCAGCATTCCTCAGTGCCCCAGGAATCTGCCTTTGGCTCCTTGGGAGAAACCTTACTAGGGAAGCAGCAGTGAAACTCAGGCTGCTTCCTCCCTCCCTGCAGCTTTGCCCACCACTGTGCCTCACAATGCTTTCCTTTGCCTTCTGGATAAGACAACATTCAGTTCACCCAGATTGTCACAGTAATAACAGCAATAGCAGTAATAAGAGTAATAACAATAACAATAATAATGCTACTGCAAAGTAAATGGAAGAAAAACATAACAGCCCCGAAATGAATTGTAGTGGTGATGCAGGAAACTGCTTTGGGTCATCTCCTCTCTCTTACTGGCTGTTTTGCTGCTGGCATGAGGAGGAAAGCGGGAATTAAGAACCAGCAGCCTTTCCTGGTTGCCAGCCTGTTCTGCCACTGCAGCCAGCTGAGGAGGTGCCTCATTGGACCATGAACCTCAAACTGAGGGTGGAAATAAGTATCATGGCAAATAAACCCTGAAATTTGTGTATTCCCATGCCCAACAGAGCCAAGGAAGACAGATTTCCTAAGGATCTATGGCCGCAAGTCAAAGACCTATGAATTGATTGCACTGATCCATTTTTTTGAGGGAAAGCATCAATAGGTTTTCTCTGGTCTACAGTGTCATCCTTTTGCACAAAGCTTTGGGGTTCCTGATATTGTGGAGATTTCCACCCTTCTGTTAAATCAAGATGAAAGTATAGGCTGACAATTATTAGTAACACACAGATAAACAGGCTGCTCCATCTGCGTCCCTGTCCCCATTCTTCCCTCTGAGCAGAGAGTATGTGCTAATCAGCCACATTTCTTTAAGGAGCCAGGCTAAAAGATCAAGATGCTGAGGAGGGCAGCCCCCTTTTAACGTCTTTATTCCTCCCTGAAGCTGGGGCAGCTCCTTCAGACTGAATTTTAAAAGGCAAAGTACCAAATGTGTTGCAACACAGTTTCCTCAGAGTAATTGCTCTGCTTTTCTGTATCTCCACTAAAAAACTCCCAACATTTCCCAATTGGTGCTTAAAAGTACACCCAATCATCTGCAGAGAAGAGATGGCTGAACAAATACACAGTCAAGCCTGGGGGAAAAACTGCTTGAAGGCAGATTAGAAAAGACCAGATAAATAATCTTTCAAATATTGAAACTACAGAAATTAAGAGGATATTTGCAGAAATCTCTCATCACAGAGAGCACACAGGAAGCATCAAGATTACAACCTGACCAGTGCATGAAGGTTATACAAGGGAGAATCCCAGCCTTCCCACCAGCACATGGTGTCAGCAGCGAGTCCCTCGTCAAAGTGGTCAGTCAGCAAAGCACAGAAAATGAGGTCACTTGTGGAGTTTTTTCCAACAATGGGAATTCAGCTGAGATGGCCTCATAACAACCACTGCCCCTTTCAGCAGAGGGCTCAGGGCAGAAAGTTGCTCCCCGTGATACTGGAGCCCGTGGCAGGAGCTCCAGCTGGGAAGAAGCTTGGCAGCTCACATGGGCAGTGGGTCAGATGAAAGAGAACTAGAAGAAAAAATATCTTTTTAGCATTCTTGACTGGAACCCACTTTTCTTCTAATCAAAAAAAAAAAAAAAAAGATTACATTCTCTTCTGTTACAGGAGGTTTTCTTAATTGTGAAAATTGAGATGTTTTCATGCCTGAGGGTTGACTTTTTTTGCCATCAAACCCTAACACAGAAAAAGACAGAATCCTTTGCAAAACATACTTGTCTCAAAGACTGTACCAGTGTCAGGCAGACTGCCCTGTATTGAAACCTTCCATGCTCATGTTGGTGTTCCAGCTTGGACCCTGTCGGCATCACTCCAATATCCTTTTCTGTTTCCTGAATCCCCGCCCTTCCCAAAAACTGTGGGTTGCTTCTTGTAAAACCTGCGAAGCCGAACAAGTGAATCAACTGTCCTACAGGGGCAAGGAACAGGCTGTGCCACCCACCAGTCCCCGTGTCCATGGAGTAGCAGAGAAGAACACCGGGAACTGTGCAGAGGCTTCGTTACCAGCTGCAGACGTTTCTACAGGCACTGACGTTATCCTTTAACTGTGTGGCCACATCTCAAATGAGCCACACGCGATTTTCCTCCCACGTCCATGGAGCAGGGCTGTCAATGCTGCTCACACTCTGGTCGCCACAACAGATTTGCACTGAGCTGTTGGGCTGGCCCTGGGGAATCTCCACCGGCAAATAGGTATCGAGCCAATATTGCAGAGCAGCAGCAAGCACGGAGCCGGGGACTCTGGTTCACTCTAGAGAAAGCCTGTCCTAGAAACAGAAGCCTTGCACATGGAGCTGAGCCAAGTTTGGGATCCTGTTGCTGCCCAGATTATCCTCACACCCCAACTCAACCTGGTCATCGTGGAGGAGAAGGTTTTGAAAGCTGCACGGGGTGACATCAGGGTTAGGTGTGGGAACTTGGTTTCCCTGGCAGTAAAATGAGTCTTTCTGAGCCTTGTCTCATCCCCAGAGAGCCGTGACAATTCATTAGGCAATTGTAAAATCAGAATGTAGCTGCTGACTAAAAGTTGAGGCTCATTAATAGCCCTATTTATTGCCAACCAAATAATTAGCTTAGACATGCATCAGCAGGTCTTGATTGCATATGAAATAACTGCCTTATTACATAGAAATCAAATGAGTTTCTGAGGACAGCTCAGGTGTCACCTCAACCCCAGAATTGAAAACGAAAAGAAAAAAAAAGAAAAAAGGCCATCTACTTCGATGTGTTGCTCAGCAACAGAATTTGCGGGGGAAACAATCTAGGAATGAAGGAATGAGCATTTCCAAGAGAACAGGTTATTTCAGGCGAGACATCAGGGACAAGCAAATGTCACAGAGGAGGAAAACTTCAATTTTTTTTCCTCCTTTAATCAATAATTCAAACTAGGCATTTTGGGTAAAACAAGCATTTAAGTTAGCTGATCGAAAAACAGAGATCCCAAACCTTTACCAAGAGTCACATTGCTGAGAAAATGTTTATTTGTTTGTGTGAGGGAAACGTTAGATTTACTAGACACTGAATTAAAAATTTAAAAATGCTCTTAGGAATGTCACTTGTTCATTTAAAGAGGAAGATGATGTAATGCCAGTACTGCTATATTGTGGATATCGTTCCCAGAGCAATTCCATATTAATTTCGTTGTTCTCCTCCTTCCCATGTGCCCTCCTTTCCCTCCCTTCTCCTTTTTCTTCCAGGACAAGACGAGCGCGCTGAGTCTCAGCAATGTGGCGGGGGTTTTCTATATCCTCATCGGTGGGCTCGGACTCGCCATGCTGGTTGCCTTAATCGAGTTTTGTTACAAGTCCAGAAGTGAATCAAAGCGGATGAAGGTGGCAACCCATTCCACGGCCTTTCACACCCTCTCTCTGATCCTCCCCCGGCTCCAAAGCTGCCTTCAGAGACGGATGCAGCCCAGACCATGGGTGGAAAGCCAGGACATAGGGATAATGAAGTGACCGTGTCACTCAGCCTGCTAGAAAGGAACAGGAGCATCTGAGGAAGCTGAAAGAGGGTCAAGTGGGCTGTCATGGGGAGCTGATGCAAGATCTGACGTGTGGCAGAACGCTAATTCAAAATCCAGATATAGAGCAAAGTCATAGCACGAGTGGCAACAGAAACACATTGAAATTCCTTAGAATTAATGAAGGCAGACTATGGCAACGTGTGTGCAGCACAGATGAAGTGTGCTGGGGCTGGTGTGATACAGCCACTGCTGCAATATGGAAAAATCCCCAAACCCAGGCTCTTAACAGCAAGATAAAACTGGGGGAGCGCAGTAATGATTCACATCCTGTTGTTCCCTTTGCTGGCACCCTGCTGGCACCATTTCCAGGCTGACAACACCAATATATGCTCAAAGCATTGTTGCCCTGGAATGGATGATGTGGGCCTCCAAATTCCAGAATTTTGGGTCCTCTTTGAGAGAAATTGGCCTCCAATATCTCCTGTAAAGGTTTTTTTTAACTCCACCCTGTCATGGTCTTGCAGAAGCATGTTTCCTACAGCCTAGGAGATCTGTTTCAGCCCTGAATTCTGGTGTGCCTGAATTTCAGAGTGTCACATCAAGAGCGGATTAGATTTGAGAGCCTTGGGGATAGACATTTAATGCAGCATCTGTGGAGCAAGTATTTCTTGTCAATCCCTTATACAGATATCGTGGTGTACAAGGAGGCAGTGGGATATGTAGCACATCCCTTGTCTTCCTCATCTTGACCTCTCCCATGAGCATGGAATTTGCTATGAGCCTATGAAGTATGTAGTGAGTTTCAAAAAATTCAGATAGGTTTTTATTTCACTGAAACTCACCCAGAATCAAAAGGAAAATAAGCAACCACTTCTTTGGGTTTTATGCCGCTATTTCACAGCATGCTCGATGTTTTGTCAGCAATAATAACATTTCTAATGCACTGAAAATGTGCTATAGCTCTTTTCCTGTTGAGGTTCAGGAAATTCCACAGGCAGTGAGAAGTACCTTGAGCACGGGGGTAAAATAAGAGGAGCAAATAGTGTCCATGGAACTACAAAAATTAGATTATAATTTCTGACTGCTGAAAAGATAGGTATGGCACAAATACACTGCAAAAAATGTGAGAATGAAATAGCTCCACAGTTCTAGTCTTAAGGAGACTCTGCCCTGGTGCTGGTTCCCTCGTGTTCTTTGAAATGACCCACTAACTCACATTAGTGCCAGCTTGTGGTGTTCTTGCCAGGTTGAAACCAACCCCACAGGAGCAAATCGATGCTCCCAATGTTAACACCAGCTCTAAGCTTGTCCCTGACTGTCCCATCAGTGGCTGCCACACACAGCCAGTCAGCAGAGCCCAGGCTCTCTCTGGGATGTAGCCCAGGTGTTCCTCTGATCCCAATCTCTGCTGAGCCAGTTCTTACAGATTCCCTGGGTAAGCTGCACATCCCAGCAGCCCAGGAGGCTCTTCCAAGCCTGGCAAGGCACTAAGTTGACTGGCTTTGAGTAGCTGTTCCAGATTTATCTGTTATGGACAATTCTTCACCCGACTATCCCAGTCCAGAAAGAATGATGGTGCCCTTGGAGATAGCTTGAATGCAAAGAAACCAAATTAGCTTTATCTTTTAGCTGAATTGCTCTAAGTAGGTAGTTTCCTTAGACCTCTGAAAGCGAACATTTTGGATGTATCTGGAACAGGAAGATGAAGTTTGGTTTCCTGAATTAGGCTTGCACTTCCTAGTTACCTCAGTCATCACTGTAGACAAAAACATAGGCACATGCTCAAGTTCTCACATGAGGAAAGTTAAACATATGTTTGCAGTGAGTCAGAGTCCACCGTGCATAACAGCCCTGGAGTAGCAATAGCATCTCTCTGGGGGAAGTGTGTAAAATACCTCTGCTCAGATCCAGGATGACTGTTCTTATGTTGGAGAGTTCGAATAGGTTTTTGGCATATGGCAGTGATGCTTTATACCCCAGAATACTGCTGAAACATTTAATTTTGCATGTAGAAGAGGTGTGAATGAACAGAGCAGATGCAGTGGGGACATGCAGAAAGTGAGAGCCTGAATGGAGACAAGGAAGGGGAGAACAGTGACAGAAAGACAACACCGGTTAATATTGTAATTTCTCCAACATTGCAAAGGACAGGGGGAGACCCCCCCGTCTTTCCTAAAAAGGGTTTTTGTTTAATCCCACAGCAATCAATCAACGAAGCCATACGGACATCAACCCTTCCCAGGCCGGCTGCAGCAGGAGGCAGTGGAGAAAATGGACGTGTGGTCAGCCACGATTTCCCCAAATCCATGCAGACGATCCCATGCATGAGCCACAGCACTGGCATGTCCCTGGGAGCTACGGGATTATAATTGGCCTTTTGACCCATTGCCTGGGTGAGAGCAGGGGCAGCCCAACTCCACCCCTCCAGAGCCAAAAAACATACCCAACACCAACAAGACAAACGATGATGACAGAAGGGACAATTGGATGGATCTTCTCAAGGAAATCAAATCAATTTCCCTTTTTATTTGCAAACAGATCCACTGGCAGGAGAACAGAAACAGGTCTGTACTGCAATAAGGAGAGTGTAATGGGATTTTACAGACTCGTGAACCATCCCTGATCAAAGAACCACTGGAACACTAATGAGGACTATGCCATTTTGTTTTAACTTGGTTGTTAATAAGTCTTAGTGTGTGCAATATATATATTTTTTCTTACTAATTCCTGTGGTGTCAGGGTAACATCAGCCCTTTCCCCCTTCCCTGCTCAGTCCTTCAATCTGGTTTAGTTTGGGATGCAAACCACAGTGTCTGAGCTACTAACAGCAAAAAAAGAAAAACCGATGCGTGGCAAGTTGAACTCAGTGCAGGGCGTCAGCATTGACCCCTTATGTCCATCGTGATCCTGCCTTCGTTGTTCTGTGGTGAACTCGGGCTGTGGAGCTATCGCAGCGAGGCAGACGGAGCTGCCCCCGGCTCTCCCTGCAGCTGGAAGGACTCGATGCAGGAGGAAACCTGAACAAAAACATGAGGTTGTTTTACAGGGGGCAAAGTTATGGGTGAGTTTGGAAACCCCAGGTAGCGTGAGGACAAAGCAGTAATTCTTCCAGAGAGGATGAGTGGTGATTCAAGAAGAGAATCACGTGCCTGGAGTGGAGAGTGGCAGACTGGAGCAGAGGGTTGGTCTAAGATCACGGTCGGCTGCTGAAAAGGGAAAGTAAATGTGGTATTCCCCTCACATGTGACTCTCCTGCCCAGGTTATCGGGGGCTAATAAGCAATTGTGAACCATTTCTTCATTGCTTAGCTTCTGTGTGTGCTCCCTTTCTGGTGGTCACATAAGGGAACCACCTCGAGCCGGGAATAGACCGTCTCCAGACATCCAGTTGTAGACAGCTGCCAATTAACCAGCGCAACTTGCTACAAGTCATGGGGCTGCAATGGGAACACCCCTGCCCTTCTGCTCTGAAATCCCTTTAGGGCCATTCTTTTCTAACTAAGAGGGACATTTTGTAGATAGTTGGCCGGAATGGATTCCTGGAAGGAACTGCTGAAGCAAACCAAGGAAGATATCCTACAAGAACTTAATTCAAGCCACCATGACATTCAGCAGCATCAGTGCTGGTCACACTCAGTCTCCCCATCAAGCTGTGGCCTGTCTGGGTACAAAGCCAGTCGTAGCAGATTCCCACTCGTATCCTTAGAGAGGGGGAAGCATCCACAAGCCAGGAAAGGAGGTTGCTGACTTTCTTGGGCAGCAAGAAACCCACAGTGCCAGACAGGCAGCTGGGGGTCCAACCACAGGCCTGGAGATCAAGGGGGCAAGAATGGTTTTCCAGAACTGCACAAAAGGTCCATTCTGTGAATCTCTGGCATGGACAGACAAATGCTTCCCACGCTGGTGGGCCTGAGACACCTCAGGGGTGTGACATGCTCAAGTGAAGGATTCCCAGGGGAACATCTGGTGAGGGAGAAGATCTGTGGGGCAGGGGCTACAGTGAGCCCACTTAGCCTGGTCCCATCTCACTGATGGCAAATAAAGTTCAAAGGCTCTCACAGAGTCCAACAAACACCTGTCCGGGGACTGAGCTGCTACTGGAGACTCCTGAGCTGCTTTTTCTCATTTTCTTTTCTCTTTTCTGTTTTTTGCAACATAGCAAGAGAGGAGCTGTGAAAGAAGGGAGGCAGGTGAAGAGAAAATGATGCAGGCAAATGACTGGCACAGGTCTATGAGGAGAATCTGGAAGTAAGACTGGAAGCTGTGTGAATACCAGTTTCCATTAGTGTATGACTGTGCAGAGCAATACATCTACCACCTTTAACATCAGCCTGGTCTGAAGCATCTGCTCCACTTATCCACTTGTCATGCAACAGTTTGGAGACCACCAAGTCAGAGTCAAGGTCCTAAGCTTGGGCACAGCATGTCTTGTGCCAATGTTTTCCTCTCCACAACTCGGAACCATTGTGATCTTCATCTCTCATCACTGAACACGAACTCTGTTATCAACCACTCCAAACACCACTTCAGGGTGGTGTTTCTGTTGTTTATCGTTATTTTTAACCGGCTTTTCTTACCTTTAACTTCAGTTCTGTGTAACGCTAGCACAGCAGAGGAATTCTGACCACCACAAGCTCCTGTTTCCATGCCCAGAGCCCTCAGATGAGTCTCCTGACCCAGCTCTTGTCATGTCCTGGGCCAGTGTGGTGGGAACAGGCTGCTGATACCCACCAGTGCCCCATCCTCCTCCAGGAGCCGGACCCCGTGGCAGCAGGTCACAGCAGCTGGACAGTCTCGTGAGCAGAAGAGCAGTGCTAGAACTGGCCACCTGTGACGTGAAGATATGAGATGCAGCTGTCAAAGGCTTTTGAACAGTGGAGGGGTTACAAAAAAAAAAAAAAAAAAAAGAAAAAAAAGATGAATAGGACAAAAGCGTGGAAAATGTAAACTTGTAATATGTATTTTTACTACACTTTTCTTAAAAATAGAGTAATGGTAAAACTCTTAAAGACATTGACATTTTTTCTCAACAGGATTCCATATTTAACAGTTTTGGCTTTCATTAAATTTTGCTCTTTGGTACCTGGATCTTTTATTTAACAGCTATATTTGTTTTAACTTTCTTTTGGTTTTTCTTTCTTTCTTTTTTTTTTTCTTTTGGCAGTACTGCAAAGGATTTTGCTTTATCAAATGCAATGGTGTTTTTCTTTTCACATTCTCTTTTTTTCAAGCAACATTTTTATTGGTAATTATTATTTACACAAAAAAAGGAAACTATCAGCTGGAATTTTAGAACCAAGGATCCATGATCCATTTCTCATATCTGTCCATGCCGTTTTGTGCCAGTGCTGGATGTGTGGAAATGAAAATTATGTTACCCCTCAGGCAATATTACCCAACCTGAATCAAAAGAGATTTCTTTGATTATTGCTGTGTCTGACTTGTGAACAGCAGCCAAATAAACTGCTTCAGGTTGAAATTGGGAATCTATCTAATATTTTCCCAAGAGTCAGGAAACTAAATATTCATTGGGTTCAAAATTAATGATTTTGCTTTGTTTGGAGTCTTGTGGGGTTATTTTTTGAGGAGGGCTGTTAGACAATTTTAGCTTGTTTTTACAGAGAGAGAAGACATGGCCAGCTCAGAGAAAACTCAGAACCAGCACTGGTCCAAAAATCCCTACCAGGATCAGCTTTCCTAGGAGCTCCTATGCTGTTTCAGAGGCTTGGACATTTAAGAAGCTTCTCACTCAGTTTTCACCCAACTGACCTGCTCAGTTCCTCATCCAAAAGCATGTTGAAGGGGGAAAGAGAGGAGGATTTAAAGGGTGTTGGACATTTATGCAAATACTGACAGCTACTGAGGTGAACTGCACCCATTAATGTCATGCTCTTGTGGAGCACTTGGTGTCACAGATGTGGCAGGATTTCCCTTCCCATATCCTCATTCCCAGTTATCATCTGGGAAAGCTGAGACACAGAAATGCTTTTTGACCAGGCATCCCACAGGGCCACGGTTAGAGAACCAAGATCTCCAGCATCCACAGGTGGTGTTTTACCCACTGGTAAGTTTTAAATATAGAATCAACAAGGGACAGAATTAATACATTTTGAAATGGGCAGTGAACCCTGAGACTTCGAAGAACAAGGGATTCCCAAGCACTGGGGCCTGAAGGAGAGGATTCCCATGGGCAGGCTATGCTGGATCAGCCCAGTTCGGTCTTCCACAATTCCCTATGTATCCAGTACTGTGCTAAGGGCTTGGATTCTGTCACAAAATGCCCTTCTTGCTCAGTGGTTCACTCCTGGTTCTCAGTGAGATTGCAAAAATACACAAGAAACGTTCCCTTACATATTTGCATAAACAGGACAAAATTTCCTCCTAGTGGCAAAAGCAAATATTCCTTGTCATAGTCTCCAGCAAGAATTCTTCAGCAGTTGTTGAAACAAAAAGCCTCACTGAACCCTGAAGTGCAGCAGGAGAGCAACAGATGCATCACCTGGTCCATTCCTTTGCTAGGGGGTCAGGACCCAGAGCTGGGATGCTCCAAAAGGATTTGGCTGGGCTTGTTTGTCCTACCTGCCACCAAGTGCCAGGTGAACTTAAATCTTCTAATTTCAGGGAAGGGACAGGGGGTGCCTCAAAGTGTTCTGTAAACCAGTGGGTACCACTGGCCTTTTCAGCTCCAGCAACTCAGTGCCGTGTGTCCATCAAAAGTTTTGGGAGACATGGGGAAGTTTTCACTGTGAACACAGGCTCCTGCTCAGTTTCACATGACATGGTCAGTCACCCAGGGCTCACACACGGCTCTGGGTCCCAGGGAACATTTCTGTGCACATTTCTAATGTGTCCATCACAGAGACACACGTCAGAGCTTAGGCACCACCTTGAGGAGGGGAACACATGGGTTCCTACCAGCAAAGGTACCAGCTTAACCCCAAATACCTTTTGGAGGCCTGTGTGGTCTGTTCCCTGATGGCTTTTGTGGCTGCTGGCCCCTCCTAAACACAGATATCCCAGTTACCTTCATGTTACCCATGAGCATAAATCAGATTGTCATCCACCAGTGCTGGTTTTGTGTCTTGGTACCCCACTGCTGACTGAAGCCCCCATGCTCTCATCTCTGATACCCAGTTAATTAATTAAACAACAGAAACATCAGGATATCACGGTGCCACGCACAGCTGTCCAGAAGCCTGCAGGAGGGCAGGGATTTTGGGGCAAAATCCACATGCAAGCCCCAACTCCATGTTGCTCCAGCTTCATTTCAAAGATGACACCCCTCCAACCTTTCTTCTTATGCAGAGCTGCTCTGGTTTTTTCCAGACACTTGGTCCTGATGGTTTGAGAGTACAAGAGGGATGAATTTAGTGTGCAAGAAACTGGAACAGGTTCTCCTAGGCATAGATCACTCCATCAAAATCCTGACTATTCCCACCCTGGGATTCTACACTCAGCATCACTTTCCGTTTCCCTTCTGTCCATCCCCATCTCTCCTCCATCTGTACATCAATACCGCCCTCAGCACTGCCAGTTTCTCCTCTCCAGGGCCTGGATTAGGCTCTGGGTTTGTACATGCTGTTCTCTTAGAAGCAGATAAGTTTCTATCACCATATAGCTTTAGAAAGCAAATTAACTTCGGGATGGGGCAGAGGTGTGAATCCAGCTCCGCCCTGGGCAGAAGTGATCCCATAACCCCTCACACCGTCCTTGGGCAGCAAGGAGCCCTTCTGCAAATGGGCTGTTCTGTGGAGCCACAACCCTGCAAAATGCTGGGTTACCTGGCTGTTCCCAGAGCTTTTGGACTAATCTCCCTTTTTGTGGTGTG
This sequence comes from Ifrita kowaldi, assembly GCA_013398055.1. NCBI lineage: Eukaryota > Metazoa > Chordata > Aves > Passeriformes > Cinclosomatidae > Ifrita > Ifrita kowaldi. Next base: position 261,754 of record VZRS01005518.1, read on the forward strand.
CACTTCTCCCGGGGAGGCCTTTCTGTCTGGCTGCCAGGAGAAAATCTGGCTTGGGCATGGAGAGGGGCAGGGTGCTGGGAATCAGCTCCATCGAGTGAACTCACCTGCTGAACCTGTGCAAAGAAGAGCCGTCTCTAGAGCACTGAAACTGCAACCCTCACCCCCAGAAGGGTAATCACACCCCTTTCTCATGCACTAACATGCATACACAGATATTGAGATGCCTTTGAGAGCCCAAATTAGCTGCCAAGGTACCTTCCTGTTCCTAAGGATCAATAGGGTATAAAGTAACAGCCACAAAGTGTGTTCATTACTCTGCAGGGCTGCTTTAACACGCTCTCTGGATCCCTTTGGCAGTAATTCCTTCCCCATTCGAGCTGGCATCAAAATTAATGGCATGTCGTGTTCTATAAGTCCTGACTTTTCAGATGAAAGGTACATGGTGTTGTTCGCATCAGTGTTACAGTGTAATAAATCAATGCTTTCCCACTAGAAGGATTTAGGACGATTTCCCAGCTTGCTCTCAGGAACTCAAAAGACAACCTGTCTGCCAGGCCACTGACCCATAAAAAAACCAGTTTACATAAAAACAGGAAAAAGAGGGGAAACCCTCATTGCAATGTTGTTGCCTGCTTCATGTAGGACGCTGGGGCCAGGGCAGCAATGCCAAAGTTTCCTCAGGCCCCATCTCAAGAGGTGGTGCACAGCCAAAGGGAGCATATTCCCTGTGCCAAGGAGGCTGTGGACAAGGCCAGCAGAGGCTGGGAGGGTCTCACTGGATCAAATAGAAGCAGAGACAAAAGCAGAGTTTGCCTTCTTACTGCCTGACCCTAGAAAAAATTGCTCCAAATGTCCAGAAAAGCCGCAGGAAAAGGAAAGAGGAGCGAAGCCAGGACAGAGCACCCAGCAAGCCCCCAAAAGGTGCCCACACAGTTGCTGTCCCAGCTTTTGTGGAAGCTGCTGCCCACAGGGCAGTTCACTTACTTAGCGTCATCTTTACCAAGTAAAACTTAAATTCCTCTGCTCCCAGGAGCACATGTGTAAGACGGGAAGAGGCTGAACTTGAAAGGGGAGCCGTTTTGTTGCCTCAAATTAGCTCAAACTGCGTGACGAGCTTTCCTCACTTCAAAACCAATGTTGTTAACCTTGAAATCTGCATTATTAATATTTCAACATGAGTCCCATCAGGAGCTGCCGCAAGAGCTCTCCTGGACTCGTGACAGCTCGTCCTGTTTGATTCTAATCATATATGAATGCATGAGTTAAGAAGATATCATTAAAAGTACATTAAGTTTAATTATGCTAGCAGCCACAGACAGTGGGAGCATCGGCTTAATGCAGAATGCATAATTAGATCAGACCTAATCCATTAGATCCATATTTGTTAAAGAAAATGCTCCTCGTCTATAAGTGTCACTGCAAAGTGATCCATAGGCTTTGCAGGTGCAGCATTTTCTGGGGGCTACTGCCCTCCCATCCCTCTGCCCTCCTCCCTGCCCATCACCCCTGTGCACGCAGCTGAGCCATCACTCAGCTCCTTGCACATCCAGTTTAACAAAAGCACACCAAAAAATAAAGCAAGGAGACCCTCTGCCTGGGCAGCCAAGCCCTGGAGAGCTGCTGTGGTGACTTAAGGTGTTATGGACCCAGATCTCCTTTGCAAGGACCTGGCCACATCAGAGGGTCTGTAGATGCAAGAATGTACCCAGTCCCAAGTGGGTGTGTGGCCTCAAAACCCAGTTTCACCAGTGCAGCCGTGCTCAGGGATGGAAAAGGATGATGCCTCCACACAGACTCCAGGGATATTGCCTGCAGAGTGGCTTAGGACAGCCATCCAAACAGAGCAAAAAGAAAAAAATAAACCAAAATAATGAAAGCGAAAGTGTTTCATCTCCTTCTCGGGATGATCCAGCTCTCTCCACTAACACCAGGAGGGTGCTGGAACGGGTCTGCAGCTGTGACAGCAGGGAAGGTGACACATCCCTTTTCCCAGCAGCACAGCCCTGCAAACCACCCACTGCATTGCTCTGCAAAGCCACAGCGTTCACAGGACATCACCATCACCAGTGGGAGCTGTGGGTTGTCACCCCCATCTTCACCCCACAGCAGGGATAACTGGTACCAGCAACCCCACGCACCCCCAGGCAGCCTCACCACAGCAGGGACATCAAATCTGCCAATGCTTGAGCCCACAGGTAATCAGGCTGCTGTGGTCTGGTGATTCTCAGCTGGAGTATGGTGGATCCTGTAGCAGTGCGCTTGTCCCATGGCATGATTTCAGCAGCACCTCCAGCCCAGACCCCATGGCAGCAGCCACTGTCTGGGCAGGGCATTTCCCAGCTCCTGGGGGCAGTCCCAGAGGTGATGCACCTCACTGACCTGCTGTGAAATCACAGGGTGCCCACTGCCGCCCTGCTCACTGCAGAGGGCTGAATTCACCGTGAGTCTTCCTCTGATGCAGGTTGTTCACACTCATTGTCCACGGACTGCCTCAGCTCAGCTCTGGATGTGGGGAGGTTCTGTGAAAGCTGAGGTCCCAGCCCCACCGGGGGGGGATTTCAGCTCATGTCCCCTCCAGCCTGGAGACAGAGCAGGCTGGAAAGGGGAAGAGGTCAAGGCCACCGTGTGACGTGGGAGCTAGTGCAGGAGCAGTTGTGGCTCAGGAGGGAACCCCAGAGCTCTGTGCTCGCTGGCACTCATCACAGGCAGGGGACACTTAACAGCTCAAGCGAGCCCTCTAACACCTGCCTGAGTGCTGAATATTATTGCTATTAAAATATAATGGCCTCTCACTGCCTCTCCTCTGTGGAGCTGGATAGCAGCAGTGATTGGGAAGCCGCAGCACAGAGCACAACCCCACAGGCAGGGCAGAGGGACGGGATTTAAAGCTTTCTGAAGGTACCTTTCACAACCAAGGGCCAGCTCCAAACAGGCCACAATTACTGGTTAAACAACTGAGATTTCCATAAAGAGTTCTGAATAAATCAACCACTAACTTAGGTTTGGAAAGGGCTTCTTGATTTGTTTATTTTCTTTTATTTTGGAAGAGAGAAAGTCCCTTCCAGGCCACTTTATCCATATTTCATTTTCATCCTTGCCACTTTCATCCCATCTCCAGCCTGCTTATGCAGACAAAGGTGACATGGGGAGGTTGGTCTATGCCATGGGGTCGAGCAGTGGATAGAATGGGGTCAGCGGTCCAGGGGTCCCCTTTTGCCCCCATTTGGCAATGCTGTGGGACACCAGTGCTGTCCTGCCCACAGGGTCTCTCTCTCAAAGGGGGTTTGGGGAACCCCATGGCTCTTTCCTTGCCACAGAGGTGATTTCCAGGCTCTCTGGTTTTTAGGGCTTTTAATTGACAGTGCTCATCAGCATCTCTAATGCCAATCTAATAAACATGGGGAAAGACCGGCTAAAGGCTGTTGTGATTTTCTTTCCCATCTGTGTGTGAAGTCCTGGCTCAGCCAAACAGGAAGATACATGGCAAAGAGAGTTGGGAAAACTTTCTTCCTCTAAGGAAGCAGTAGAATTGTAGTGAGTTGTGTATACTCCTAGCTCCTGATGGACTTTTTGAGTGGAGGGTATTTGGGGAAATATTGGAAGCAATCTAACCTCACAAGGTCTTTTAGAGAAAGCATTGATCTCCCTAAATGGGCAGCAATTGATATGATCGAAGTGAGCATTGTGTGCATTCCTGTTTGCACTGTGTGCACCTGCATGCCATTTAAAAGTAAAGAAGAAACCCCTCAAAAAAAAAAAAATCAAATATGAGCACAAAGATCAGCTCTTTGCAGAAAGAAATGCGAGGACCTTTATGTCCTCATCAATGCCCTTTGGTGTGATAATCCACATGGCACGATGAAAGGATAGCCCCTGGTGCTGCTAATTGTTCTTTCCAAAGGACAGGAATTAAACTACTGCATTCACTGAGCAATCAAAGGGAAATCTAAGTTAACCCCTCTGTGGCCACTTTGCCCCAGCCCGAGTTCTGGCGCCCCTGATGGGAGATGGGTTATAGCTGCAACCGTGGCAGTCACAAGCCACACGCTTTCAGAGACTCGTAAGCAAATTTTAGGCTCTAACAACCCCCTCTGAGATCCCACCAGACATCTGGCAGAATTCAGCAAGATGTCACGTATCTCCATCTCTGCTGCAATATATTTTGACAGGATCCTGACACAGCCACATGACCACAGTGTGATCAGCTTTTAGGTTTCATTTGAAGAAGTGTTTTCACTCTGGTGTAAGAGAAATCTCCCCACCCCTCACAGACCATATGCCACATTTTTAGTACATTTGCTGATTAACTAGAAAGCAGTAAGGGAGCTTGAACGCTGCTCAGTGATTCCAGGATCCTCTTAGAGAGCAATTGGCACAGAAAAGGTTGCATCCCCTGTTCCTTTCTGAAAAAAAACCACAAATAAACAGAAGGATTCTCACGGAATCAGTGGTGTTCCATGAAAAGTCCAGGTGGAAGGACAGGTCACTTCCCAGTGTCCTGGCTCCCAGGGGGCTCCCCTCCTCTACAGCCAGCAGGTCACCCCAGACCCCTCTGTGTTTTTTGAAGGGGCCAAAAAGATAATTCAGAAAGATATTTCCAAGCTTAAGAAATGCAAAGCCCAGGTGTGTGGCTTTGCAGCAAATGCTCTGAGTCCAGCCTGCTAGGTCCTGTAATTAGCTGGGACTTCAGGACATCAGCACTGCCTCTCTCCACAGGGCACAGGGATGGCTTTCCAAGACAGGCCCCTCATCCCTGTCCTTCCCAGAGTTGCCTGATGCCACACAGAGGGCCACACATGGACACGGCGGGGTGTAAAGGTCTGTGTCTGGAGCTTGGTGGAGAGAGGATTAACACCCCAACTACGAGCTGCAAAGCTGGGCTGGACTGGGAGGAACTGGGAGATTGCCAGGAGCTAGAAAGGTGTGCTGGGAGAGTGGGAAGGGCTTTGCTGGGAGAGCTGGGGAAGGAGGCAGGGCTGGGATTTCTTCCACTGCCTGCATCCCATCACTGCCTGCATCCTCTCCTGGAACTATGGGGAAGATGGGAAAAAAGGCACTCGCTTGCTTTTAATACCACGGGTAGGAGGGGAAACTCTCAGTGCCTTCCTCCTTCTGGCTCCTGAGCTGTGCTCCAAGCAGGCGTGTAGGAAGGAAAGCTTCCTTATCCCAGCCTGTGGGACTGGTGCTTAATCCCTTCAATAGCACAGAGCTCTTCAGCTGCTGGCAGAGACAGGAGGCTGCTGTGCAGGAATAATGGGAGGCAGATTAAAAGGGGTCAAAAGAGAGCCTGAAAACTGCTGAATTATGTGTCTGGGGCTTCATAAGAGACTGGTGCAAAAGGGAGGGGGATGACATTAACATTAACAGGAATTAGGACACTGCAAAGGGAGACTTTCTATCACTGAGCAGAGGCAAAACTCCAAAATGCACGTCCTGAAATGAGCAAAACCAATTACTTTGCAGGCCAGGAAATACTTTTTGGTAACTGTAGTGCATCACGTGGTGCTGTGTGCCACCAAGAGAAGATACAGCCTAACTCCAGGCCAGGAAGAAACAACCATACTCATGCAAACAGTCTGTGAACCAGGGAAAAAACCCTGTGTGCTTTCTCAAAGATAGATCCTGACAGACTGCTGTGATTTGTTTTGTTGGTCTGTTTTTCTTCTGAAGCTGCTTGTGTTTCTAAGGGAGGGAGGTGTGGTAGGTTTAATGTAAATGAGCTTCACAAAAACATTTGATTTTGTGGGGGAGCTCATTAGCTAAAATGAAGACTATAAAAGAAAAGTTGTCAAAGTGAGACATCTAAAGAGAAGATAATGAGTTGTACTGCAAAGCATAACCGAGTGGAAGGAACATACACATAGAGCTGCTCTGAAAGATTTGTCTTGCAATCACCGTTAAATCACATGAAGAATTGAAAGACTTTAAATGTGGGGAATAGACAGGGTGAAAGGCTGTGGTTTGACATCATGATTGAGGGACTGACTGCAAAACTCCCTACTGCTGGAAAGAGATGAAGATCTGGGTACGCTTGCAGATCACAGTGAGGATGTTTGCCCCTAATGGAACAATACGCTGCAGTCATTAAAAAATGAAAGCTTTAAAAAAACCAAGCACATTCAAGGGTCACAGCAAGAACTCCACGTGGGAAAAACCTCTGGCGATACCAAAAATATTATGCACAATCCTGGCCAGCCATCATGGGGAAAGCTGACCTGAAACTGGAATAACTGGGAATGCAATACTGCAGGAAATACTTCCCAGCCTCACTTATGTTCATGCCTACCAGCAGTGTAGTGGCCACTGTCACCTAAGCAGCCTCTACCTATGAAATGCCTTCTCTGAGCTGTCCCAGGAGTTCATAATCTTATTTGGAAAGTTACTGAGCCAAGGGCAAGGGGGTTTTTCCTTCCCTGGAATAGCTGGGCCAAAGTTGTGTCTCCAAGAAGTTTTTCAACCTGCCTGGGAAATCTGCCCTGAAATTGAGGCAGGGACGGAAGCAAGATGGAGAAGGGGCAAGGAGACTTTGAGCTGGTAGACAGGAGAAAGTAAGAGAGGGGAGGATGATAAAACAGATGCTGGTGCATAATGAGTACCTCCAAGGAGCTGTGCTGGAGCACGTCCCCACACAGCCGGAGCACGAGGCGCCGGGAGGAGCGGGAAGCGCCGGGGCGCTCCGGAGGTGTCACTTTTCGGATTTAATGAGCTTCAGCTGCTCCCTGCAAACGTGCCTGGCTCCCTCCAGAGCTGCCAGCTATGGAACTGGGACATCACCCCGGCCCCCGTTGTCAGCAGCTCCCAAAGGTGAGAGAAAATTCATACGAGCACCAGGTTTGCTGGCTCCAAGAGGCGCTGGGATAAGAACAGAAATCCTCGGAAATCCTGTAGGGCTGACACGTGGGGCTCCTCCCACGCTTGGCAGGGAGGGAAAGCTTAAAAGCATAATTTGTCCAGGAATAAGAAAGCAGCGTCTTTGTGCCAGTTGGCTTGGAGGCAGTGAGGGGCAGCAAGGAAAACACAGTATGGGTTTGTTACCTCTCCAGTAGAGACTGGCTCCTAATTACTGCTTTTGACCGCTTCTGGGTGGGTTGTGTGTTGGAGTGGGTTGTTTTCTACAGTGCCCTGCTATGTAAATTCCAGAGCAGTAGGTTTTTAGTGAGGTATTTCTGAAGAGCCGTGGGATGTCAGCAAGGCCAGGGATGACCCCGTGGAGCAAGGGGATGTCTCCTTGCTGCTCAGATCCAGGGTGCTGCACATCCCCAGTGCACCTCTCATGACAGTCATGACGTTCTGAGCAGTCCTTTGAAGGAGAGAGGGTGCCCAAAGAGCAAGTTACCCTGGAAGTATTTGGAGACCTGTGTGCCCCTCCATGGCTCAGATCAGTGCTTGTTCAGCTCCTGAGATTTTCCCATTTTCACCCGTTTTAAGAGAGAAAACATTCCAAGGTGTTTCCCTATACTCTAGTCCCTAGGCACTCAAAGGCTGGTGAGAGGTGTCCCCTCGAGTGATGGGAGGGAGCAAGCCCAGCTCCTGAGGGACCTGGTGGTACAGAAGCCTCAATGGCTCCCTCAGCAGGACCAAAAGCATATGGGCATTAAAAGTCATGGAAGATCTTTATTATGATGGAATATTTCTTTCACTGGCTGATTGCTTTGCCTTCCTTCCCTCTGCAGTTTGTCATGTATAAACATAACTTAAGGAACAATGAATTCCCCAGGTCTCAGCTCCCACCATGTGTCCATAACCGATTATCCTGGTAAATGCTGCCAAGGGCAGGGAATCCATTCAGCTGGTGGATATTACACAGATTCCATTTTCACACGCAGCACAAGCCCTCCCTAAGGAGGAGAAGAGTGAGGAGGAAGATCTCATCATGTCTGACTGATGTTTAGAAAACAGCTTTGGGTCCCACCAGTGCCAAAGTCCCAGGACATATCCTCTTGCTCTAATTTACAGTTACAGCCAAGGAGAGCTTTCTCTTGCAAGATGAAAGTGGGCTAAAAGCAGCTGAGGGAGGAACTTCAGGAGAGACGAGGGCAACGTGAGCTCCTCCTGCTCAGCCCAGCCCAGCTGCCTGCGTGGCAGGGGCCAAACGACAGGATAATTGCTCTCCCTGCAATACACTGACTATGTACATTTAGATTTCAATTAATTTGCTGGCTCTAAACGAACTGCCTCCTATTGCTTTCAGCAATCAAGTCTTGTTAATTGAAAATAGCGTTTATCTTATCTCTAAGAGAAGGCTGGACAAAAGTAGGGCAGCAGAATCCCGTGTGAAGGTAGCAGAAAGTGAAAGGAGGAAGGGGGAAATGAAGTGAGGGAGGAGAGCAGCCAGGGTGCCCGAGGCAAAAAGTTCAGCTTTTCAGCTTTTTTTGCTTTTTTTTCTCGAAGGCTTCAATGTTTTTTAGAGTGTCCCAGTTTGGAAGGGATTTTCTTTTTACCCAGATTCATGTGGTCCCACTTCCAGCTGGTTGTGGCTCTCAGTGGGGTTATGTGTGCTCCTGGGGCACTGGCTCGTGCTGCAAGGGATCGTGAACACAGGATCTGGGCTCGTGAACACAGGGTTTGGGCTCGTGAACACAGGGTTTGGGCTCGTGAACAGGATCTGGGCTTATGAACACAGGGTCTGGGCTTGTGAACACAGGGTTTGGGCTCATGAACACAGGGTCTGGGCTTGTGAACACAGGGTTTGGGCTCATGAACACAGGGTTCAACCTTCCTGCTGCCTCTGACACCTCGGTGCTGCCTGGGGCTGCTGGAGCCCAGCATAAGTAGCTCCCATCTAAGTAACACTGAGCACAAGGAATTGCATTTAATGCACCCCAAGTAGTTGGTCACCCCATCTTTGTTTCCACAGCGGCAGCCACATTCCTGGAGAAACAGTGACTGAAATGTCAAAAGTGTCTCGAAAATCAAACAATACCCAAAGCCCACCTCCTGCTCTCTTTCCCAAGGAAAGCCCTTTCAAAAGAAGACTTCCAGCCTTGCTGTACTGTTTGAAGAATGATCCCAGTTTCTTACCTTTAAATTAAGTTGCAAAGTAAGTCCTTAAGACATGAGATCTAGCACAGGTTTGGGTTTTATTTTTTCTTCTTCCTCGTCTGATTACTAAAACCCTCTGTGAGTTTCCCACCGTTTGAACCTAATGTTATCTCATACACACAGTCGTCATCTCATTAAAGGGAAATCAGAGAAACTGACTTTAATAAATTTTAACACCCTCTGTGAAAAATCTGGCAATTAAAGCTTCCTGCCCCTGGACCTTTGAAAGTGACACGTGGCAAATCCCCCTCAGTCTTTAATAAGAGCGGCTCATCAAAGGATGGTGGCACGCGGGGGTAGGGGAGGAGGCAGGGAAAGGGAGGAAACAAGAGCATCAAAACTGAAAGGGACTGAAAGACTAAAGCTGACCCATCCTGCCAGAAACTGAGGAGAGAACCAGCATCATTAGTGGAGACTGATAAGGCCAGCACGTTCTGGAGCAAAGAAGGCAGGATGGAAGTGGGTCCAACCAGGCAGCGCCGGGAATGCATCATTTCACAGCGACCCCCCAAGCACAGTTCTGCCTGGATTTTTGTGGTTGATGCTGATCTCACAGGGCAAAATGTTCTGGAGAACAGCACGCAGGGCCATGGACTAGGTTGGCCACTCTTCTGTAGGCCTTCTGGGAAAACATCCTAGAGATAAATATATCCTCAGGAAAAATTCACCCTCCTTGCTACCTATTGATAACAACTGGTCTGGGGATAATCACTTCTAATACTGTATTTCCAGAGAAAGGATTTGGAGTTTTTTATTTTATGGATGGGGAGAAACAGGTGGATTTTATCACTGTTGAAGCTTCACCAGTGAGAAGGAGATGTATTAACCAGGTGGTCAACTTCCCTGTAATCAGACGGGAACCTCTCAAGATTTCTTGGTCCTTCTAGCTCCTTCTGAAACCTTGAACAGGTTTTCTGAGCTATCACCTGATATTTGTACAAATGATAATTACAATTTTCATTCCCGTTCCCTTATGACTCATCTCAAAAGCACATAAAGTAGCAGAAGTGTCTTGGAAGAAAGGCATAAACTGAATATTGTGGTAGTTTTTATGACCTAGACTCTGACATCTCTTAATATGGGGTTAAAAGCTTTCTTTTTGCTTTTTTTCCACTTCTTTATTATCTAGTCCTTTCAGGATGGCAAGAGATGGTAAATGAAGGAGAGTTTACGATAGAAATCACTGATTTTGTGCACAGGCAGGTGAAACTCAAGCAGTGAGGAACTGATGATGGACTGGAACTCATTAGCATGAAAATCCTCAGGTGCCTCATAAAGCTTCTCCTCTGAGTCTGCTGGAGTGATAACTTCACTGGAAGAGATTTTTCTGAATAGGAATGGCCAACCAGGGACTATTGGTTTGATTGGATTGCACTGAAGCTTCACATCACACCTGAAACACAATCTGTGGAGCCAACAAAAGTTTGTTAGGAGACCAAGACAGGAGATTGTGGTGCTGCTTGGCTTTTGCCCAGCACAAGAGGCAGGTGAAGGTGAGCCACAAGCTGAAAATGGACAGTGTAGCAGCTGGAAGGACGGGAGGGACTTGCTCTGGGCAGCCTGGGGAACCCAAAATGATGCAGAGAAACGGAGAAAAGGAGAGCTTGAGGTAGGTCTTGGATAGGTAACTGGGACAGCATTGGATAGGCAACTGCGAGGGAGGCTGGTCAGCATCCATGGATAAAGCTTGGTAGCCATGTGAAGAGGGGTTACTGCCTTTGTTTGCCTCCATGAGCACAGAGGTGCTACAGGAAGACTTTTATATTGAGGGCTGTTAATCCATTCTTCTTGGAGTACCCACACTTCACCTCCTCCTGTCATTACATAGTTCCTGTCACCATTTCTTCCATCCCTATCTCTCCTGCTACACATTTTCCTGTCTGCAGACCCGATGTGCTTTTTGTCAAAGGGAAGCGTCTCTTGGCCAGTTCCTGGTGCAATGGACACACAGCCAACTGGCAGCTCATCCCATCTCCCCGGGGTGTTTCCTTCCAGACCTCTTGTTCTCTCCTTGACATCTAGTATCCACTCATGTTCAGGATTCTGGTTTATCCCTAAGATTCAAGAACTATTTGTGCCTCTTGGTCTTTAGGGAAAATATATCTCTTTCATTCAGTTAGCCTCTACTGCCACTGAGGTCAGAGCACAGACCGTTTTTGGTGACACTGACCCTGCCCCATGTGCTTGCAGAAGCAAAGTGCTGTGCATGTGTGTTTGTGAAGGAGGTGTGAGGCCACATTTCTCTACAGGGTCTTTGAGACCTTGTAGAAGTAGAGGAGAACATGTCTGCCCCGCACCCAGACTCACCCAAAACTTGCACAAACACCAGCTTTGCACTGGGGACAAAGCCCAGGGGAGGAGCTTGGGCAGGGCAGCACAATTCCCTCTCCCCTCTCACCTAACCCCGGCTCCAAGTGCCCCACTTGTGACCCCCATTCCCAGCACTCCCCAACAAATGCTGTCCTGCAACAGCTGCTCACACAAGGAGGACTAAGCCAGGAGGGTCCCTGCCTGCTGGGTGGCCCAGGCCCCTCCTATGCCATTTTAAAGAGGGGTTTTGTTCTGGCTTTGCTATTCCAGAAATTGTCAGCCCACATTAGCAGGCGTGAGGGGACGCTCAGCACCGGTCACACCACGTCCTGCACCGTGAGTGCCTTTGGCTTCAGACCCAGACAAGCAGTCCAAGCACCTCGAGTCTCCTGTCCTCCAGATTTTTCTTGGCACATGCCTTTCCTTTTTTCAGGGAAATATAGTCCATGGGCTTTTTATCACACTGACAGGCCTTGCTCCAGCCCCCAGGACTCTGGTTCTTTTGTGATTACAGCAGTGTTTAGTTTCCAAGGCAATTTAGTTTTTAGGCAAAAAGCAATCTCAGCAGCCCTGCCTGCTGCCACTTGCCTGCAGCATCCCGCATCAGCTGCTGGAGGGAAAACGCAGCTGGGACCCCTGGGGAAGGCACACAGGCCAAGAACTGCAGGAAGTCGAGGTGTTTGATGTTTGCTTTATTTATTTATGTAGCAGCCACCGTCTCCTTGCGCATCCCTTTCTGCCGAGGAGCGATAAGCTGCTCCCGGCTCCTGCTTGGCCACCTCTGCTGGCTCCATTTTCTGCCAGGCTCCATCTCGTTAGCATGCACCAGAAAGCCCCCGCTCACATTCCTGCCGGGCTGCCCTCCCTGCCCTGCCTCCAAAACACTGCCGGCGTGCCATGGAAACGGCCAGGCTGCCGGGCTCGGCAGAGTGCGCAAGGGAGAGGGACCAGGGACAGCTCCAGAGATGGCCTGGGTAGCCACAGGACAGAGATGCAGATCCAGAATTAAATTCCCCACTGCCCTTCTCACAGCTGAGCTGAGTGTGGTGTGGTGTACAAAGCAATTTAAATACGTGTAATTAAATCAACTTGCTTGCGTGGTGCTGGTTTGCAGCTGAAGGTCAGTGATTCACATCTGAAGCAGCACCAGGGTGACTGAGGGCTGAGTCCAACAGGCCCCATGCTTGGGTCTCTTCCTGCATCATGGGTGGGAGCAAACCCCTTGACATGGGCTCTGCAGTGGGCTTGAACCTCTCCTCGTGGGTGCAGCTCATCCCCAGCTGTGCCCAGCTCCTGCCATGCCACACCTTCCTGCCCACTGCAGCTCACAGTGCCCTTGGTTCCCTCACAGCTCCAATCCACACTAATCCTCATCGCTCTGCCAGGGTCTGGGAGTCACCAGTGGTGTGCAGTGTCCAGGCAGAGCTCTGCCAGGTGCTGCTCCTGCATCCCACATCTCCTTTTGCTCCATGCTGCTGTGTGCCCATCCAGGCAGAGCTCTGCCAGGTGCTGCTCCTGCATCCCACATCTCCTTTTGCTCCATGCTGCTGTGTGCCCATCCAGGCAGAGCTCTGCCAGGCACTGCTCCTGCATCCCACACCTCTGCTTACTCCACACTGCGATGCCCCCACTGTTCCTCTCCTTCTCCCAGCACCCTGCAGCTCAACAGCCAGGAGAGAGAGGCACACTGCTGGGCAGGATGATTTTTAAAAAGGGTCTGGTAGAGCTTCCCATCACAGCAGCAGGCTCAGTGTGCCGTGAGCTGAAGAACAGGGAAAGCAGTTTATCCAGCAGTACCTAGCAGGGAGGAGGATGCCATCGCCCAGGCAACAGCTTTGTTTGCCTCCAAATACAAACCAGGCAAGTTATGGCAGAGCCTTTCCCATGGGCCAGGCCAACACCAAGGGGACATTTGTTCTCATGCATGGACTGGTCTCTTGTGGGGATGCTGGAGCTCCAGAAATACCTCTCTGGTCCCTGAATTAACAGCAGCCCTCTCGTGTAACCAAGGGCTGCTGGCTGCACACACAAGCCCTGCACTGGCAGCACCTGGGCTTCCACCCCAGCTTGGCCACCCAGCTGCTGCTCGACCCTGGGCAAACAGCCCCACTTTCACAGTGCCTGGGAGCAGTGTTGGACAGGGCTGGAGAGGGCACAGCTCCACCACAGGGAGCTATAATTGATATCTGGAAGCTGCCAGCTGCTCTGGCAATCCCAAGCTATCCACGTTGTGCCTGTGCCATTCACATTCCTGCTTTGTGAAGCGAATTTATTATCATCTTTATTAATTACATACGGCCGTGCACTTAAAATAGGGAGGAGGGGGAAAGAATGGCCAGTTTGCTTTGCAAAACGCTACGTTTTGTACTTGTTGAAAGTAAAAAATCTTTCATTTCATGGAATGTGAGATGCATTACTAATTGCACAATTATTTTGTTCCATGGCACTCGCAAAACAGAACTTGGAGTGCTTTCAGCAAATTCTGGTGTTGAGGAAATAATGACTTGGGTTTTTTAAAAAAGTACTAAATTACATGCTCTTCCTTTATGACCGTTATTTCTTGGGTTTCTAGGATATTTCTGCCCTAACCCTTCTGAAGATGTAAGAAGCAAAGCTTTGCTGCATTAGCAATGTGCCAGAGTCAGTGTGGACGCTGAGGAAAGGAAGGGGCTGAGCAGGGACTGCTCCCTGCTCACCTCCCAGCACCCCAGGCAGCAGCTGAGCCCCTCTCTGACAGGGTCAGGCTGCAGGGGATCACTTGCTTCACCTTGAAGGATGGTCCTCTGAAGGCCAGATGACACCTGACATGCAAAATTCATCCTGTGCCCTACAGAGGTGCCAGCAAATATCAGGAATGCAAACAGCTGGAGCAGCTCCTGCTCCTGGGGGCAGAGGGGGGTGATGCAGGTGCTCCAGCTGTCCAGTACAAAGCTTGAGCAGTGGAACAGAGAAAGACAATGTGTGTTTGCACTCAGTGAGATGGACAGGGATGCAGCTGGACTAGGGCAGATGAGTTCCTTTCACAAGATGTGCACAGACCGCAAAGTGCAAATGCTCCCAGGGAGGTGGATTATGTGGATCTTTAAATTTAGAGGCCCTAAAAGTTCTCCTGAGGTGAGAGGTGTGTTAGCCCCACCTCTGCAGTGCTGGGCTGCAGTGTCCTTCCTTCCATGGCTGCTCTGTGTGAGCCCAGCCTGCGTGGTCTCCCACCATATCTTGTCACTACAAACTCAATTTAATAAACTGTAAAATTAATGACATTGAAAATAGTTCTATGGAATTATTTCCTGTGTGTTCCTCCCTTGCCACTCTCCCACGACACACATAAAAATCCAACTGTTGGGCAGCCTCAGGTCTCTCTTCCAGCTCTGCCCTGCGCTGAGGATGTGCCCAGCAGCATGCAAGAGCAGCACGGACGAGCGAGAGCAATCTCACTCAGCTCAGCAGGTAAGCACAGATGTTTGGAAAACTAACCTCCTCAAGATGAGAAGAAAAATAAGTCTATTTCGGTGAGATTGATCTGCTGGCACCAACAGAGCAGTCAGATGGACTTCTAGGAGAGCAGCAACAAACAGCAAATTAGAAGGTGCCGGCCCGCTGAGAGTTCAGCCAAATTAGAAAGCAGAATGTGCATCTCAGCAGTGGCTGGCTGGGCTAAAACAACTCCTTGTGGCCCTGCAAGCCAGCCCTGACTCTGCTGTGTGGCCAGAGGCCATGTGCTAAGGTGAGGGAGCCAATGGCCAGGTGGAAGCTGTCCCTGCAGCACCCCATGGGGACACTACACTGACAGCAGCCACCAGGTGCCTTCGGGCCAAACTGTTCCTCCTGCCAGCCAAAACTTCGACTTCCTGTCAATTAGCTGTATTCTTGAGCAACTTCTGCTTCTCTCAGAAGGCTTTGAAATACAGCTACAACTACAAACCCCAAAATGCCAGCACCTGGTGTTCAGCAGGAGCACTGGGCAGGCTCTGCAGGGCACTTTGGCCAGTGGGAGCACGAGCAGTGGATCATCCTCCTGCTACAGCCTGCAGCCCCTAGACCTGGATTTTCCTAAATGCCCCCTAGTTCCACCTAACTGTGCTGTTTCTAAGTCTCTCTCTTCTCCTGACAGCGAGATACTCCTCGCTGGGCAGCTGAAGAGGAGCGAGCTGTGCTCAGAGTCAATCATTCCCACGGGAGGTCAGGGGGGTCAAACAACTCAAGCTGCCTTCACAGACTGTGAGGATCTGATGACAGATGCTTCCACCAAAGCACAATATTTCAGTAACTGTCGTTTAGCTGCACTAAGGAGGATCTGAGCACCCCACAGAAACTCAGTCTTTATGCCTAAATTATGACCTAACACATACTTTAAATACTGATCCCATGGGAATGATGGTGCCGATGTTTTCCTGCACCAAACCTGATGCAGCTCCAAATGAGATGGATAATTAAACATCTCTGCTAAAGCTCTCAGGATAAAAAATCCCATATTATAACAGCACAGAAGTACATCACTGAGGAGTAAAGATTGACAGTCACATTCTGCTCAGGTAAAGGCAATTACAGCTGTGGTTTTGTCTTTCTCTGAAGTCACAGAATGTTTAAGAAATGTTTGTCCTTGGTTCTAAGGAGACAAAACTCCACGTGACATTTTTGAATTTAGTTTAATGAAGTTTGCTTTCATTCCTTCCCCCATTCCTGTTGAATAAAGGCAAACACTTTCCATTTTCTCATGCCACTTCTATTGCAGAAATTAATGCTCATTTTTGCCTGAAATGTCTGGAATGAGTTAAGCTAGCCCCGAAAATTACTGCAATGCTGGATGTGCAAGACAGGCAAAGTGAAGAGTTTGCTAACAAAGTGAGGGAGGGAGAATGCTTGCAAGTGTTTTATAATTGCTGAGACTTTTTTTAATCCTGTTTACATTTAACTTTGCACATTAAGTTCATAACCGTGGTGTGCAACCAGGTGCAGTAGCAACGTACAAAATCTTATTAAGAGGAGCAAATGAAGAAGATGGGAGGATCTGGGACGGAAAAGGAGGGGCACTGAGATGGAATTAGCACCTGCTGGTTTTTTTCATCCTTTCTACCAATATATTGCTTGTCAAGAAACTTGAAGGGGACCAACTTCTGTCAGTTAACGATGCACTTGAGAGAAATAATTGGAATGGAAAATGCAATGGCTCACAGCAATCTCCAGAATCTCCTGGCTCCTTGGCTTTCTATCCAGTGGGCACTGCCTCGCTGCAGCTTGGCATCATTCAAGGTCCCTCCTGCTGTTCCCCTCCCCTTGTTTTGCTAATTGCAGTGGATTTTTACAAACCTTAAATACAAAAGGGTCTTGAGCAGTTCTTGCTGTATCGAACCATTGTGTCAGCAGCTTTTCAGCCCTGCCAGGAATGGGCAAAATAAAAGACTTAGATTTTAACCAGGTTGCTATTAGAATGAAAACAAGGATCAACTGATTACTGGTCTCCCTTTGGGAAGTCTCTCACATTGGTGCTTCAACATTATCAACCCCTTCACATTACTGGATGTAGAAATGAAAGTTAAGTGTCATCATCCTTAAACAGAGACAGAAGCCCTGGACCCAGTGAGAAGTGACTTGGTAAGATTTCTCAAAAAGAAAAATAAATGCAAAATCAGGAATTTAATCTTCACCTTGGAATTATTAAAATTCTTATTGCTGCCAGAGGAATAGAAGGACCTGTACAGAGAAAAACAACAGAGTTGTAGGTATACTTCAGGATTTATATTTCTGTGACTTTTCTGCAGTCAGTAGGTGCCTGCTGCCATGGGCTGGGCTGCATCCTGAACCCTCCCTTGAAGAGTGGGTCATGAGAGCCCTCCTTGCATCCCAGCACCTCTGGAAAGGGAGGTAAGGTGCCAAATCAAGAGCTGGACCCCGAGGCTGAATCTGGGCTAAAATCTCCTGTCAGGCATCCAGTGAAACCCCCAGCCTCAGGCAGCAGCTGCTGGGCAGATGAGTTATACTCGCTCAATTGAAAATCCCACTAGGAAGCTCTGCTGAGCATCCCTGGGGCAACCTGGATGCACCATCCTGCTCCCAGCAAAACCCTGGAGCCCCTCAGACTGGGAAAAGGCACTGGAAAAAGCAGCTGGACCCCATTCCCCTGCAAACCCACACCTGCAAGCCCAGACCTGAGACAGCCCAGGCTCCCCACAAGCCCCTGCAAAATCGAAACTCAGTTCAGCACAAGCCCAGCAGCCCAGCCAGCCCAAGCCTGCTCTGCAGCGGGATCTTTTCCTTACCATAGGAAAACATCTTCTGCAGGAAACAGAGGAATGAGAGCTTTTCTCTGAGATTTGTCATCTCCCTCTGCCACCTTTAGCTCAGTGTTAGCGTGGAGCTGCCAGGGGGACTGTGACCTTTGTGGGAAATGTAAAAATCATTGAGGCTTTCATACTGTTTAATATTCCTCATTGATTAGTTTCCATCTCCCTGAAGGCAAGTGGATTTGACTTAGAGCCAGAGCTCAGCAGTACCCAGTGCTGTGGGTGGTATTGAGCTTTCAAGAGAGAGGGAAAGCTGACAAAATAAAATGCAGGGAATGACTTTCAGAAATAAGGACAAGAAAATTAATAACTTTCAGAGTGGATGTCTTTTTTCCTGTCCTGGACTAAAATCTCACTACCATTTGCATAAAGCTTTATATCCCAGAGACAGTCAAACATTGACAGCTTATTTCAGCTCCAAACCGTGGAACTCATTAGTTGCAGTGACAGAAACATTATGTGGGCCTGGTTTTAATTTTTTTGTGCCAAAAATCGGCTGTATTTGCTGTGCCCACCCCAGAGCAGGCTTGTGAGTGCACCAGCCCTGTGTCCTCGCCAGTGATCTGGGCTGCTGGTGGCACAGTGCTCCCACCTCACCCCCTCTTGTCAACAGGACTTCCAAGCTCAGCTTTGAGCAGGCAGGAGGAGGAAGAGCTGCCTGCTCAGTCAGCACAGGCAGAGCAGCTGCCAGGGAAAAGGCAGCAGAAACAGGGCACAGAGCTCAGGGTGGGGCAGTTTGCACTGAGTGGGGGCCAGTGCAGCTGGCATGGATGGAAATCCCCCCCACGAGGATTTCCTGCTTCTCCAGACCCAGAACATCCAATCTCACATAAATCCATCCCCGTGCCAGACAAGCTGAATGAAGCAGAGCTGCTGAGTAAGGAAGGGACCCGTTGAAAAGCCTGTTTAATTGCCTTGAAACTTGTTTTGAGGAACCATAGGCAGTAATCTCCCTTCTAATAAAACAGCCAAGAATAGCCATGTCTGGGCAGCTCTTGCTACTTGATTAATCTCATCTCGGCTCTGGCTTCTTTCTCCCAAGGCTTCTTCCACAAAGCCCTGACTCACCTCATTCCACTGAGTCATCCACAGCTCAGATCCCTCTGCTCCCAGGCTGTCTCTTCAGGCTCATTATATTTTTTAAGCCTGGGCTGGCTTTTTTCCTTCCTCTGTGCCCGGCCAAGTAAACGTTGGGATCTGCTTTATGAAGGCAAGTTTCACATCGCCTGCCAGGAGTCCCAGCAACATCCTCCAGCAGGGAGTGGTGCTCTGCACATCCCATGCCATGCTGGCCACGCCACAGCTTTTGGCATCAGCAGAGGAGCAGTCAGTGGGAGGAACACACCACTGTCTTCTGCCCAGTCGTTCCCTCCCTGGTCCCAAGATTTCAGAATCTCTGGCATTTTCAAATGCTTGTTACAACTCTCCCCAGTTTGCTTTAAGGGGTTTGTGCTGTCCCATGTCAGCTTAGGTGAGGTCACTGTAATAATAGCAGTAGGTAATGAAGAAATAATGAGCATCAAGAACTACCTTCAAATTGATCATGGCTTTATTTATCTATTTCTAGGTACAGCAGAACACCTCCAGGCTCCCTTATCTTTTTGGGTGCACCTGGAACTGTGAAAGCTTTAAACTTGCAAATCTGAAGCTTAAGCAGGGTAGTTTTGCTTCAAACACTCCAGTATGGTAATAAAAAAATTAAAATTTAAAAAAAAAAGAAGAAAAATCACACTCTATATTTGGTCTTTGGATTTGTTGGATGTGCAGGAGAGGAAGGTTTGGGGAAGCTTATGGATTTGTACAGGAGCTGAAAATCTTCTGCCTTCTCAGCAGCCTTCATTGCACCATGTGCAGAAGGGAGAGAGCTGCTCCTGTTCTTGCCAGCGTGAGCCCCAGCACTGCCCTCCATCCCTGCTGAAGGGTTCTGCTGCAATGTGGACACTGGGCATGGATTTCCCCCAGTTCTACTCAATGCCTGTAAAAATTGCCTTTTAAGCATCTCTTTTCCCATCTCAGAATAAAACTCGGCTTCCTTCTACTGCAGGTATTTGTGGGAGCTTTCTAAAGCATCCAGGAAGGAGAATCATTTTCCCCCTTCATTCCTGGACCCTTCAAAATTCAAAAAATAGATTTAATCACCTTCCTAGAAAAACAATAGTGATGTCAGTATGTCTGAGTCACAATGGGATGTAGTAACCTCTCTGTCTGTGCTGGGACCCAGGAACCAAGAATTGGATTTTCACAGCATTTGGGATATGTCACACCTGACTCCTCAAGGTTTAACTTTTTAACTTTTTTTTAACTTTTGACCAGGATCTTGCAAGCTCTCTGGGCTTATAAAAAGGATTTGTGCTACACAGTCCATCTTTTAGCTATCTGCAGCAAATCTGGGCACTGTGTACAAGGAAAAGAAGAGCCTCAGTGGCAATTCACTGACCCATGAATAAAATTTGATGAGGAGGTGCCTCCATTCAGTCCTGACCACTTTTTCCATTTACCACACTCCCCAAAGTACCTGGTGGCTGGTTGTGAGCAGTGAGTAAATCTCTGCAGAGGACAGAACTCAGATGAACCTGCATTTAATGTGAGTGAGAAGCCCTAATGTGAGGGGTTAAACCCTCTCTTTTTACAATATCTTCCACAATTCAGGTAAATGTACCCGTGAAGTCAGACCCATTTCCCATCATTTTGGCAAGAAAAGACAAGGCATCCATGTGCTTTCTGCAGGCTCAAAAAGCCAGGAGCCAGAGAGAGCTTCCAGTCTGGTCAAATTTATTATCTTTCCAGCCTCGACTTTCACAGCACTCCCCCAGTTTTAGTTTCTCATTTTTCTGTGTTTGGGGCTGGCTGGCAGGTTTTCAGTTTCCATTAGTGGAGTGAGGAGGACGGTTACCCCCAAGTGCCCAGGAGTGCTCGGAAGAGCCAGGGGAAGTCTGGAGGAGGGAGCGAGACGGCGACGTCTTTGCAGCAGAGACAATGAAGAGGGACAGCTGTGCCACAGTACAGCCCTACCTGCTGCTTTTCAGCAATCACCCAGCTGGGCTGGTTTTCCCCCCTCTCTCCTTTCTCACTATGAAGATTTATGGGCAGGAAGGTGCCCAGCTGCATCTGAGCACCGTAAACCTCTCGTGGCTGGTAAAAACCGACGAGCTGCTCTCCCCGCTTGTTAGCAGTCAGGAAGATGGAAGGAAGTGGGAGGAATCCAGAGGGTGAGGCTTTCTAATGCCTCACTCTTCACTGCCGAACCCAGAGCTATTTATGGTGCAATTATCACCGCAGACAGACTCCTTTATCACCCAGCCAATATTCTGGGTAGAAATCCTATTGCAGCCCAGCCACTCCATACATCATCTGGGCTCAGGCAATGGCCAGGTGAAGAGGTTTGCTCGCAGGAAACATATCTGCCAGACACTGCTGGGCCCTGGCACCCCTGCTCACCCTCTGTTTATGGCCAGGGAGGAGGCTGTGTCCTCCTGCCCTCCCAGCAGGGCCCAGTGCAGCAGGAGCAGGTGAGAACAGTGTAGGGCTGTTCAGCACAGCGATGCCAATGGGGGCTTCCCACGGGAATCTGCTCCTGTTGGGGCATGATGGATGGGTTTTACCAGGAACACAAACAGCAACAAGTCTTCTGGGCTGAGCATGGCTCGGGGCAGCAGTGGAGGGAGAGGGATGGCAGGGAAGTGGCAGGAGGTGAGTTTTGAATCCTCTGTGGTTTCATAAATGAGCCACAAGGCAGGGAGGGTAGTGAAGGATCTTACACCCTGGCCTTGTCTCTGAAGAGCAGTTCCCTGGGTCTCTGTGTGGCCCCACAGCTCTGGGACACCCTCCTCACCTCCTGCCTGGCCCCACTGCCTGAGTCAGTGCTGCAAGAATCATCCCCCAGGAGGCACCTTGGGTGAGCAGCACAGCTCCACCAACTGAAATTTGGATTTTCTTTTTTATTCTTCCTCTTCCCAAAATTCCTTTTACTCTAGAGAGGAAACTGCACCATTCTCTTTAGTCTGTGCTGGAATCCCTCACAAAGTTTGGCTGCGCTTCTCCATGGGGCTAGAGGGTCTTGGAGCAAACTCCCACTCAGCCTGCTCCTGTGGCTGGTTTGGGACAAGAGCAGAGAAGATGGAGTCAGGAGGAGATCAGTGAAGCAAAGTTTCCTCTTTAATAACCATCTTGAGAAAACCTGTGGTGTAGATTCTCTGATGTCTAAGAGAGTTGAGCATCAGCTTCCCCTCCGCATTGGAAGATGCATTTCTTTTATCCATTTCATTTCCCATATTCACAGACCTTGCCAGGACCTCGATATATCTGGAAGAGGAGAAGCCTCTTCCCCTGTGTCAGACGTGGGTGGTACTGGGCAGCTGCTGGTGGGAGCGAGCGAGAGCACACACAAGGCTGCTGAGTCACGGAGCCTGGTTTTCCTGGAGAATCGGACTGAACTCCCACCCACATCACTGTTCCCACTGCCAGGGCAGAGCTGGGATGTGCCCTGGCCTCTGCTCCACCATCTCCCCTTTATCCTTCATTTCACAGAGCTGGGATCTATTTATTAAGGAATGAGCCTCAACACTTGCAAAGAGTGGAATTCTTGAGGCACAGGAGCTGAAATAACCATCACTCACCCTGCCTGTTTACCTGCTAATTGTCACTGACTTCTGCCTTTTCACGTTCATGGTGCTTGAAAAGGGGAGAATAGATCAAGGCAATGTAATTTAATACACCAAACATACCAGCTTAATTGCAATCCCCATAAGCCAGACACACAAAACTCTAAACAAATTCGATTAATTTATTTCAATTTGCACAAGTCTTCCTCTCAGACTGTAATTAATGGAGGGAAACAATAAGGTAAACACAGCCCAGCTGAGAGAGCTGTCCTTGCTAAAAGTCACATTTTATTTTAATAATGCTGTATTTGTATAAGTACCACTCTTTTAACAAGTTTCCCATTTCCTCGATATTTAATCAGTCCTTTAAATATTTTGCCTGGGCTCAAAAGGTTTTGTAAATCGGGACTCAGCAGGGAGAGACCAAATCACCAATGGGCACTTGGGATGGATGCGGCTGTAGGCAGAGACTCAGGGGTTAATCCCTCCTCCAGCTGCTCGCCGGGTGCTGAAATGTGATTCTGAATCAGGTGGTGTGGGAGTGCTGGGATGCAGCCCCTTGCTACAAATCCAGGGCTTCCCAGTTGCAGGTTGGTAGCATTGCTGGTGTGAGCGGGCTAAATGGGTTTGGAAAAGCCTTTGGGAAAAGTCTGTCGCTGTAAATGTGTTTATTAATGGTGTAAGTTACCCCCGGTCATGCTAAGGCAGCTCCACCTGATGCATCACCCTGGATCTCCTGCTCCTGCTTGGGTCAGGGCTTGGCTTTGCACAGTTCCCATGTGCAGCACAGCCAGGGAATGCCAGTGCAGCACCTCCAAAATGCCACTGCACAGGAGGCAAAGGCATTTGTCCAGCTGCCCCTTGATCTCTGCCCGGGATCACCTTCAGCACGTGCCCGTGATCACCACACTGCCCTGTACAGGACAGGGCTGGATTTCACCCCCTAGTGCAGCCTGGCCAGACGAAGGGACAGCACAAACACCAGCACGGTGTGATTTTTGGGGTGGTCCTGTGCAGGACCAGGAGCTGGACTCGATCTTCCTCGTGGGTCCCTTCCAACCCAGGATATTCTCTGTTTCTACAATTCTACCATTTCTCCAGGTGAATAGGCAGGTCCCACTTCCAACTGCTCCAGCAGCGACTTTGAGTCACTTTTTTTCATCACTTGTCATTTTCCAGCTTTGAATACATCCCGTGGGTGAGTTTCTTGAAAGAGACGGCACATCTGTCTTCATTGCTTTCCTTTGCTTTTTTCTTTTTTTCTTCTGAGAAAGCGGGAACAATACGGCCCGTCTTTCATTGCACCAACTGGTATTGCTAAAGGGTGGAAAAAATTAGGTGCTGGTTTTTTTCCTTTTTCTTCCCACCTTCATTAACTTTAACATGTACTGTGCTCCTCTTCCAGCACGATCGTAGCATTGCTAGAGAAGAAAATCTTACCTCAAACAATCTTGTGTTGATTTTCCGCTCTCTCAAGTACCGGCTGGTCTAATTAGTTTGGAAATGCACCATTTGTTAAAGAAAGATGAGGCACAGTCTGACACCTGCTGTATTAATTATTTACCTCTATCTAATTGCTTGCCCACACTGTTAGGTGAGGGAAGTTGTCGCCCATGTCTCGATTTGAAGGGGTTGAACAGGAAGGGAGGAAATGGTGCTGTTGGGGAGGAAGTCACATTTTGGGGTGATGGAAGTGGGGCCAGCGCTAGCACTGGTTTGCACCTCCCCACGGATGTCAAAACAGCTGCAGGATACATCCCAGCATCCAAAGAGGAAGGCTGGATGGGGTGGGAAGAGGGCCTACTTGGAGAGTGACTACCAGCGACCTTGTTGGGTGACCCTGGCCAGCACATTTCCTCTTCCCACCCCAGTTCCTGCCTGTGAAATCCCGAATGGTGTTACATAAAGGCCAGAAGTCATTACTCGGTGCTGTTGGGATGCGCAGGGGAGGAATTCACATCCTCAGGTAGCAAGTAAATCCCAGTGGCACAGGAGTCAGGACCTCCTGTGCTGCAGGCGCAGGTGCCTGGTTCCTCCTGGGCCCTGCCTGCCATGGAGGAGCCCACACAGAGACAGACCCATCCACCCCGGCTCTGGCTGCTGCTGTGGGGCTGAGGCTGTCACATGCAGACCCCTCACCCATGCAGACATTTGTGGCAAGGCTGGGAGGGGAGGCAGCATGGAAGTTGCCAGGCCTTTGCCAACCAGTCCCAACTAGATCCCAACTGCTCAGTGAAACAACTGGTCGTGCCAGTGGGGCTGAGAGATGCCTGGAGTGCCTTCAGAAGGGGCTGTGGGATGCTGTTCTGCCCCAGCTCTGTGCTGGGACAATGGGTTGCTTCACCTCCCACTGCAGTGATCACACGTGGGCATGGATTCCACACACAAGAGGGAGATGCAAAGGCATTTATAATGCAGCCAGAATTTCCCCTAAATACCAGCACACCCAGGATATAACATCATATAAACAGGAAAGATGTTCACCACAGTGTCCCCCAATCACCTGGAGTAGTGTCCAGATTTTGCCTATTATGGTAACAGGTAAACAATACCCTATAAGGTCACAAACTACATTCATCACCTCTCACAGGTCCAGCCCTGTCCACAAACTCACAATCCTCTCTCCACCCATGCCCGGTGACCTGGATACAGTCCCAGGGTCACCCACGGGCCCAGGAAAGAGGCTCTCCCTCCGGCCTTCAGGGGCTATCTCTCTATCACCACATGGTGTACCCTGACATCCCACCTCCAAGCTGAGGCCATGCCCAGCAGGACGTCTGGAAGAGGATGGGGAGCAGGACCCCCCCAGCTGCCCCAGTGCCCTGCTCCAGTCCCAGGAGAGCAAACTGGCTGGAGGGGGGAGAGGAGCCTGCAGCACAGACCTTGCGTGCTGGGGGAGCTGGAGGTGGACTCACAGTGACCTGCCCAGGTCCCCAGCTCTCCTTCTGTGCTGAGGGAGAGCTCGGGGCAGCCCGGTTGGGGCCAGGGCTGGGAGTGGGGCTGGTTCTGGGGCTGAGGGTGAGAAAAGCCAAGGCTCTGGCAGCAACGGATGCTGCACATCCCCTGTGCTGTGCCTTCCTCCTCGCCCGCACTCAGCCTCTTCCTGACATCTAGTGGGAGCAGGGCAACACGGCAAAGGGTTCTGCTGTCAGCTCCTGGGCACACACCAGCCACAGGTCGGGCATAAGGCCTGGGCTGCCAGAGCCACCAAAAGGGCTGGAACTGGCCACAGTTCACAGCTGGGCTTCATCGGGGCACAGCTCGGCTTCATCAGGGCACAGCTCCTTCTATAGAGCATTGCTGGGGAGGAATTCAAGGTATAATTCCTCATGGAAGCAGTTATTAATGGGATAGCAGGGCACTGCTCTGAGGCATGGCATGTCAGACCACTTGAGCCCTCTCCCTCCCTGCGACAGCTGTTCCATGTTCCCAGGAAAAATGCACAGCACAGCTGGGCACTTCCCCTATTGCCCTTGGTTCTGGATGGCACCTTTGGGAAGCAGAGGGGAGAGGCGACTTGGGAGCAAGAGACAGGTGAGAGCTGTCCCAGCAGGACATCACCTTCCATGCAGGACCACCCTCTCATTTTAGAGCCTGTGCACATCTCCCTGGATCATCTCTCATCCCTGATACCAGCTGCCAAAATCTAACCTACTCCCAGCTCACAGCCCTCTGCCCATGGTTGCAAAGGCAGGACAGGGACAGATGCTCACCACAGCATTTGGGGACATTGCCTCCAGGGTCTTTCCACACTGCTCAGCATCTCTGCTAGACTGGTCTCCCAGCTCCCATCCTTCCCCTTTAGCCTTTAGCTGCAAAGACAGGCAGGAGCTCATTCCTCCTGTCTTGTTTCACACGTTTTCTGCGAGCAAACCCACTTTATTTTTTCCCCTTGTTGCCATCTGTCCTTGCTGAACCATGGTCACTGTGCCTACCTTGCTGTCTGAAGGGTGTCACCTCTCCACATGTCCCCAGTTCTCCCTGGGGATGCCCAAGCACTTTTATTATCAAGCAGCTAAAAGTTAAACACCAGCAACAAAACAACAACAAAGGTCTTTATTCCAATGACCAGAAAGAAAATTTGATTCCAAGAGCAAAGACAGTAATAAAAACCACAGAGGTGCTCCAAGCAAACTGGAGCGATTTGCACAGATCCCTTCCCAAATCAGCCAGGCAGGTGTGGCTCTGGCCCCTGGCTCCTCCCCAGGGTGACATGGTGCACACACTTCTCCCTGTGTGCCCCCATGCCAACCCCTTGCTGGAGAGATCCACAGGAACCTCTCAGCTCTGGGGAAATGGCAGCTCAGGGGGTAGGTGAGTGGCTTGGGGTGGGGAAGTCACTGGGTGAGCCCACATTGACCCTGGGGAAAAAAAAGGCACTTCCCAAATTTCAGTGTCATCCTGCCACCTGCCCTGGGACCACAAAGCATCCCTTCATCACCTACCCAAGCCCATGCCAATCTGACATCTCAGGGATATGGCTCCTTGGGAGTCGTGGTGCTCCTGGGCCAGCAGCACAGCTCAAAGGTAGAGGAGCAAATCCAGCTCCAAGCTGTCCTCAGCTGCCCTGTGCTCACAGAGGTTCCTGGAGAACAAGCCTTCAGTTCCTGACTGTCACTCCAGGGAGGCACTTTGATGAAGAGGAGGGACAGGGACCTCACTCCTGGAGGCAGAAGGACAGGGAAAGGTGGTGGCCCTGAGCAGGGACCTCTCTGGAGCTACGCCGTCTCCCACCCCAGGCTCAGCCCAGCAACACGTGCAGAAAGGATCACTGCACCGATCTGCTCTCCCACACACGCATCCCACAGCTCTCTGAGGGGGTGTGGAGCCTTTGAGAAATGCAGGGATAAAACTCCAGAAGCAATGTTAATCCAACGACTGAGTGGATGTCACTCCTAGAATTGAATCCAAAGCCACTGAAATGATGGATGAAAGACAAAAATCCCAAATCTTCAGGACTTCCATGGAGGCCTGGTCTGTCCAGAGAGAGTCTTTGCCCTGTGTCTAGAGACAAGCAGCAGCCAAGCACTTGCTCCCTGACATGTGGCTCACAGCCTCAGTCACCGATCCTACCCCCTCCCTGCCTCTCCAGAGATTTGGATCCCTTTGACTTCACTGGGCTCTTTTGAAGGATCCTGAACTATTCTGGGTCCCAAGTGCACGGGTCCAGCCTTGGCTCAGATCCTGATTTTCTCCTGAGGAGGCAGAAAGTTCACAAGAAACACAGAACAGGGGAAAACTCATTAGTCAAGGAGCAGAAAGTCTCACAACAAAACTTCTAGACTTAACTCCCTTGTGCTATCAGCTCCTCCAAGCCCCCAGGTCCGATCCTGTAACCTGAACCCAGCCAGAGTTGGGAATAGCAGCCTTTGGGTAGGGGGAAAAGCACCAAAGCTGACACATTGCCCCCTCCCATGGCACTTCACAGCATTGGAGCCGGCAGTCAGGGGAGTGTCCTGGGGAAGGGCCTGGAGAGCAAACACAGCACAGCACCGAGCAGAGCAGCGGGAAGGGGATGTCTTGACCTGAGAGCATTCAAAGAGAACCATCTCCTCACCGTGCGGCCATGGAGGTGGTTAGGAGCAGGACCATGAGTTTCAGACTGTTTAATTTAACCTTTCCTCTTGTTCAAATACAAACTAAGTCAAAGCTGTAAGCAGTGGCACAGCCATCAGCTCCCAAGGCTGGGGGAAGCCACTAGCACTTCTCTGCTACCCCAATGCCACCTCTCCCCAGCCTCTAAATCTGCTGCATGGGGCAGGACCATCTATAAAACCCCTAAGCTGTCCTTCAAAGTGACAGAACCAACACTGAGGCAATCCCTGCACTCAGTCCCCTGCCCTAAGGAGAATCCTCCTCAGTGCAGAAGCCACCCAGCAAGTGATTTGGGCTTTGGAGACACAACCCAGCTCTGCATCCCAGTATCCCCTTTGGTGGCACAGCACGGCAGCAGAGGCACCAAGCAGCTCACAGAGGTGGCATGGACGGCACAGTGTCGCTGTTGGTGCAGCTGGGCACAGGGTGCCCAGCTCATGGCTGAGGTCACTTTTTTGGTGGAGGGGGGTGCTCAAACCACACTCAAACCGTGGAGCAACACACGGAGAAACCCAAGGGTGGAGGTGTGTCCCGAGAGAGGGCAGGGCGGGTCAGACGCGGCCCCGGGGGCTGCGCTCGGGCAGGAGGTGCCGGGGCGGGGGCTGCTGCAGCAGGGCCGTGAGGATGTGCTGCAGCTGCGACAGGCGGGCGCGCAGCGACGTGCTGGACAGCAGGTTCAGCTGGTAGGACGGGTCAAGGGGCAGGATGGAGATGAGCCACCAGCACCACGTCGGGCCGTCTGCTGAAGCCTGGAGAGGAGAGAGGGAGAGATCCCCACGTCAGGAGCTGTGAGGTGAAAGCGGGGGTGGCCTTCAGGCAGCATCTGATGGGGAACAGTTGCTCTTGTCAGGACAGCAACGCCAGCTTTGGGCAAGGTACTCCTCTGAACAGCCCTTTTGTCCGTCCAAGCTCGAAACTGCCGGACAAACTAATTTAGTTTCCAGACAAGCATTCCCCAGGGAGCCTCCAGACGCAGATGTAGCTGGTAAAAAGTCTATACTAAAGAGACAATGAAATATCTTGTGCATTTCCTTGTTTAAGCCGGTGCTTTTTGTAAACATGGCCCAAATCCTGCATGGTCAATGTTTTTGGGACACTGGCCATCATTTG
The DNA here is from genome assembly GCA_013398055.1 of Ifrita kowaldi. Taxonomy (NCBI): domain Eukaryota; kingdom Metazoa; phylum Chordata; class Aves; order Passeriformes; family Cinclosomatidae; genus Ifrita; species Ifrita kowaldi. Next base: position 290,693 of record VZRS01005518.1, read on the forward strand.
AAGAGGTGAGGTGCAGGCCAGGCAGGCACAGCTGTTGGGCACTGCTTTTGTAAAGTGGCTTTTTTATAACCTGAGCCAAACTAAGAGGGAAAAGCTCAATTCTGCTGAAGGAAGGGTGAGTTGTTTTGTAATTCCAGAGCACATCATTAACGTGACTGCTGGCCAGGACAGCCTTAGCTTGGAACAAGCCAGCAAGAGTATATTTGTAGTGATCCAGAGAGGAAACACTTTCCTAAGTGAAAACTTAATTTTGGGATTTTTTTCCTACAGAATCTGAATTTGTCAGAGCAGTATAACAAGCAAATTGGATCCTGTCCTCTTAGCTCCTCACCTCTGGCCAGTTGTGGCTGTCTCAAAGGATCACAATGAGAAAGGAGACTGCAGACTCAACAAGCTGCAGGGTTCGCTTCTTTGCCAGTTTGTTTGGTTGCTTTTTTCCAAAGTGTTTTCAAACCCACACGGTTTGGTTTCTCAGTTCTCATTTAGGAAAAGACTCTGGGAAAGATTTTAGAACTCAGTGCTCCATTTCCAAGAACAGTGCAAAACCATAAAGAAACATCAAGCCCTACCAACTCTATGAATGAGAGATGCCGTAACAGGGGTGAAAAACTGGGTTTGTTTTGTTCATCCTTGGGGGAAGCCGAGTAGGGAAGCAGGGTGGTTAGTGCAGAACGGCACCACTTCAGAGGCTCTCTTGGTACTCTCTCTGTTTAGTGCATCCCTTCCCTCAGGGCATTACCTGGATGTCCTCTTCCTTCTCGGGCAGTGGGCCATGCTGCATCAGGATGTGCCTGGAGGTGAGGTCTCCGTGCTCACAGAACCGCTGGGCCAGGCGATAGGTGCTCTCATGCAGGCACTGCAGCTCCTGCAGCTCCTCCCCGGACACCTGAACGGATGCAAGAGGAACACAGGTGTCCATGGGGAGGTTCTGCCCCACTGCAGCCCAGGATTTGGCCCAGCCCTGCCCTCACCTTCTTGTCCTCCAGGTACTCGATGTCAGCGGTGTGGTAGCCGTCCCTGTGCCCGCGGCTCAGCACCCGGAACCGCTGCCGGCCGATGGTGTCCACCAAGGACCTCCCGTCCGCCAGCAGCTCCACCTGACGGATCTCCAGCATGCAGCCGTAGTCAGCAAAGCTTCAGGGACACAGGGACAGAAAACAGCTGAGCTGGGGTAATGGGTGGCGAGAGGGCTGCTTCTCCTGAAGGTGCTGTCTCCAAAGCAGGAAAAGGCCCAGGAACAAGCTGTCTGGGCAGGGGCAAATTCAGAGAATCAATCAAGTCTCCTCCCAGTGCTCACTAAGAGGTGCTGGAGGTCACAGCCAGAGAAACCATGGAGCTCAGAGACATCCTGAGTCAGAAGCTGTTCCAAGAACGTTGTGCTTAACAGCCGCCACTGGCTCTGTGCAGCTCCAGTGCTGGCCTCATTCCTTGATCCCATTTCACTCTGCAGTGTGGGGAACGCACCACCTCCCTGCTGATCTTATCTGAGAGACGCCACTGATAGGAAATCTTTCTACTCAGTATTTTAGACATTTGGGGCTGGGGCAGAGAGGGGCAAATCAGGTGGGGCAGGGGGAGGCTTGCCCAGGAGCTCACCTTTTCCCATTCTCATATATGCACATGCCGAACCTCCTGGAGCCGCTCTCCTGGCACCGCCGGATCATCAGGCGGTACCGAGGCTCGAAGACGTGCAGAGGGCAGGGGATGCCAGGGAAGGACATCGTGCACACAAAGATGGGGATGTTCTTGGTCAGGCTGAGGGACAGAAGGAGAAACCACTGTGACGCCTCCCCAAGCAAATCCCATCCCAATAGCTCTGCATCAGCTGCTGCCCCAAACCAGATGTGTCTTTTCCCACAAGAAGTGAGCAGAGCAACACTGAAGCTTCCACTTGGCTCACCAAGAGACCAAAGACAGATTCTGCCCACAAAACAGCTCCTTGCAAAGATGGTCCCTCGCCCCCAGGTGCCCCACCGGCCATGTCCACACCCACCCAGCACTGCTGCAATAGGGTCCTGGAGGTGGGACAGACACCACTTGAGCAGAACCAAGCCAGAGCAATGGCATGGGGTGTGGACAGCCCCCTCAGAGCCCCTTCCAGTCCCCAAGTGCGTGCACACACACTGGGGCAGTCCCTGCTTACTTGGAGAGCTCTGCCATCTCCGCCCGGTGCAGCTCCCGGCGCTCAGCCAGCTGCGTGGGGAAGGTGGCCAGCATAATGTCCTGCAGCAGCACCGTGGGGCTGTACCTCCCAGCCTTCAGGTACTAGAAGGAATTAGACCCAAAATTAGGTTGGAGAAGAGCAGGGAGGAAGCCCTGGGGCCCTGCTGGACTCTGAATCACGCTCACTTTTATTGGAACTGAAGGTAATTTTAGACCAGAGAAAGTCAAGGATAAAACCCATTGGGGGATGTCAAGCCATCAAGCAGGATGGGATGTCAGCTCCACCGAGACCTCCAGACACAGCTCAGAGCCAGGGCCCGTCCAACACTGCGTCCTGTCTCTGACAGTGATGCAGTCCTTGTATGACAACCTAATTTCCCTGATGGTCTCATCCGAATCCCTTTTCATTAAAGATTAAATCAAATCTCCAGGCTAGCAGGTTTTCCACCCATTTCCATTTTTTAAAGTAATTAGCATTTGCTTCTCTCTCTCTCTCTCTTCTCCTGTTTACAATCTCACTAAATCACTGTGGCACCTTGTGGAAATGAATCTCTTGCTCTTAATTATCAACTGTCTGGTCATTCCCATGTGAGTGGAGCTGACACCACCGTGCCAGGGAGCTGCTAATGTAAGAGCACTGCACCTTCCCACCTCAGCCCTGGGCACGCAGCCAGCAGCTGGAGCTGGTTCCCAGCTCTCCCTCAGGCTCCATCCCGTGGGACTCGTGCCCTCACCTCTCTCAGGCTCTGTTTGCAGAGGGGGCAGTTGGGCCGGTGGTCCAGGCAGCGCTCGAGGCACTCCTTGCAGAAGGTGTGACCACAGGGCGTCGTCACCGGCTCAAAGAACATCCTGCAAAGGATGATCAGAGTCGATGGATTGCAGAGAGCAACAAAGGGAAAGGAGCACAGATAAGTCCAGCAGAGACAGACTTTAATTAGTCCTTTAATTAGAAAGGCTGGGCTCAGACTGCTGGGCTTGTACAATGATGTAAGATGAGAATTGTCCCTGGCCTGAGCTCTGCTCCCCATCTCTGCTGGGTCTCCATGGGGTCCCAGTAGACCCCATCAATACACACATGGCACCCCTTGGTGCTGCCAGGGCTGTGGTTCCCCAGACAGCCACAGTGGTGTGTAATCCAAAGGGCAGTGACAGGAAAGTGCCTCCTTCTCCCCTGCTCCAGGAGCAGAGCCAGCAGCAAGCACTCGAGTTGCCCACAGGTAGCTCCAGGATCAGAAATAAAATTAAGGTCTCAGGAAAGCCCTGACTCCTCCTGAACACTGTTTTCTGCTTTCAGAAGAGACCCAAATTCACATAATTCAGATCAGACGCAGCCTAAATTTCTCTCCCCCGTGCCATGCCCAGACCTGGAAAAAGCTGCCATGCAGGAAACCTTGACCGACTTGCGTGTCTGGCAGTGCAACACCCACCCAGCCCTCTGCCAGCAGCCACTTGCACAACTGCCCCATGTCCTGGGCCCCACCAGGAATAACAGCCTGCTTTCAGCATGCCCTGTGGCACTGCAACACCAGTCCCTCCCCAGCCCTGAGCCAGCAGACAAACAGACTCTACCCTGTTCCCTTTTCCACCTGCACCAGGCAAAGAGCTCAGAAATGCTCCCCTCTAGGTCTGCAATATCCCCACCATGGATGGAATTTCCCTGGGCAACACCTTCCTGCCCCAGCCTGCAGGTACAAAGGGCAACGACTGCTTTTGGTCTTTGACCCCACTGAACATCCCCACCTCCACACGTGTGTCCCTGGGGACAGCCCCAGTGATGCTGCGCCCTGAGACAGGGTGATCTGAGCTCCTGCCACCTGGCAGGGTGTCTCATGCCCCTGCCTTCCCCTGTCATCTCCACTGAAACCTACATCTCAGCAGTACTCAGGACTTGTATAAAGATGTGAAGAAAGATGCACACCAGTAAAGAAAACCCAGCAGGTGCTAATTCTTCATGCTTAAAGCTCTCCTGCTGGAGAACTCACCGTATGCAGAGGGAGCACTCCAAGTCAGAGATGCTCAGTGACTCCCCGAGGCATGGCTGGGTACACTTCGCTGCTGCTGTTTCCTCCTCATTATCTAGTGGCAAAAGAGAAGACAACCCCCATTTCAATACAGAAAATTAATCTTTTCTTTCTGACCTTGTTCTGAGGCATAACTGCCCCACAAAGTGCTTTGAAAGTATCAAAGAAAAACAAAACCACTAGGAAATGCAACATAAACCCCTCTGTTAACCCACCCATGTTCATCCATAGCTGGAGTGTCAGTGAGTCTCATGGTACACGATAGAGGAAGGTGGTATCTCCTTTCTCAGGCAGGGAAACTGAGGCACTGGGCAGTGAGATGGCCCAAGAAGCTCTAGGATGGAAGTCTCTGGAGACCTGCCATGAGCCATCACTGCTTTATGCAAACCCAGGTATGTGGCAGCCATGGGGCTGGACACTGATGGCAAGCTAATGCTGATGGACGTGCTGCTTCCTCAGCTCACGGCATGTCCTGTCCCCCATACAGAAATTTATTCTAAACCAAAACCCATCTAAACCCATGGGAAACAAAGAAAGCCTGTCCTGACTCCACAGAGGGAACAAATGATGACTGGCTTTAGCAAGAACTTGTCACCAAGCTGGAGCCAAAAGTTCACTAGCTCAACACAGGAATATCAGGTGGATCCTCCTCACGTGCAAGCAGTGAATGTCCTGGCCAGAGCTGCCCCATTGTGTGCCCATGGGATATTTGTTTGTTGAGCTGGACACAGGGCAAACACCAAGTTTTCAGTGCCAAAATGGATTTAAAAGAAGTATTTTACATGAGACAACACTGTGGTATCTTTCATGACACTCACCCAACAACCACTGGCCCTGACTCTCTGCCGAAGTCTCCAGTTCTTGCCGTCGCCCTGGCTGGGAAAGGGTGGCTGTGCCCTGGCTGTGCTCAGACCCAGCATCCCCTCGGCCATCTGCCAGCTCTCCCTCCTGATCCTAGGCACAGCAAGATGAAATTGAGCCCAAACCCTCCTCTCCCTCTGAATGCACAGCCCCATCTGTCCCATCAAGCCCAATGGCACCAGGAGGTTTTCCGGTGTGCTGCTGCACATTAACATCTTGCATGAGCAGGACAGCAGGAGCATGGCCTGAACATTGCTGCCCATCACATGGTTAAAACACGGGTTCACTCTGTCCAGACTTACCAACTGCTATTTGGACGTATCTGAGCCCATTTTCTGAATTCCCTCTTCTCTCCAAACCTTCTAAGTTTGTTTACAGAAGGCAAAGAGAGGAAAATACAAGCTGCCCTTAACAGCTGCTAATGGTCTGAACTATTCTCAAGTCTGTTTTTTACATGTAAAAATATTGAAACACACTTTTTTCTTTTTTTTCTTCCTGAATGTAGTGAGATGAACAGAGAGAGGAAGTCTCCTCTGTTTCCTGAGTCCCCATGGCACAGGCCCCAAAGGTACCTGCTCTCCCACCCTCCACAACCTGCAGGTTCTCATCCCAGCACACCGCCAGGTAAACATGGCTACATGTCCTGCACAATCTCCCTGTACCACACCTCCTTTCCTATCACTGGACAAGTGGGATGTCCCAGAAGGGCATTAAGTCTCCTTGCAGACTCAGATATTGCAGGCTCTTACCTGAGCTTGTGTGGAAGATGGGAGTGCTGGGCTCCCTCCATCGACCTGGGAACCAGCTGAGCTCAGGTGAGCATCACCCAGGTGTGCAGCAGCCATGTGTGGCTGAGGAGCATCGGCTTCCCCGAGGATCTGCATGGACAAAGCAAGGGTTGGGGGATGCTAGGAGGAAAAAGCAGGGAGGTGGGAGGGCTGCCAGGCTCCCTCCTTTTCCCCAAAGCACCCTTCTGCTCACTGCAGGAGGTGTCTGTGCTGGCTGAGCACTCTGTTGACTCCTTCAGAGGACAAGGACATCTCCCTGTGTGATGTGAGAGCACAGGAACCCACCATGGCAGAGCCCACACACCTTCTCCATCTCTCTCCGAGCCGGCTGGAAATGGGGACTGAGTGTCAGGCAGTGTTCCCAGGCCAGCAGGGCTTCAGCTCTCTGTCCCATCTCCAGGAGCACCTTCCCTTTCCTGAAGAAGGCCTGCAGAGCAGAAAAACCTGTGGTGACTATGAGACAGTGACCAGCTGAGCGTGTGCCCCTTCAGCTCCTATGCAAGCCCTGGGGGAATGTCCCTCCTGCCTGCTCCCATCCCAAGCCAAAGCACCCGGACATGTCACTGATCCCCTGCTCAGACTTGGCTAAAAAAACCCAGGGCTCTCCAAAGTGCAGCAGTTGCAAAAGCCAAGCCTAGGGAGAGCTGGAGAAGGAGGGAAGGAAGGACATGGTGCCAGACCTCTCCTGTGAGAGCAACACAGCACCTGCCGCCTGGCTGAGCAACCTAAAATGGGTCTGTCAAGTGCATTTCTGAGCAGGATAAATCCACTGGCTTGGAGAATTCAGGAGGGGGGAAACTGCTCCTGTACAATAATATTTGGCTCCAGTCGATGTGGCCTTCACTCACCTGGTGCTCTCCAGGCTCAGCCCTGCACACGGCATCCAGGTCCTCCAGAGCCTGTGGATACTGCCCCAGCGCCACCAACGCCTCTGCCCGGCACAGCCGCAGGGAGCTGCAGTCCAGGGCTGGAAAGAGAAATGTGGTCACTTGTGTGATGAGCCCACGGTGAGGCAGTGGGGCTGGGTGAGACTGGGGAGAGGCCACCAGGGTGGGACAGTCCCTGTGCCACTGCCTCACGCTGAGCACAGCCTGGTCCTGCAGCGCTCTTCATCAGGAGTCACAGGCCCTGTAAGTTTCTGCAAGGAAATTATTTCCCCTAAATACCCAGTTTTAAACTCTTTGAGGCTCTTCCCTTTGTTTTTTCCCCCATCTTCCCCAAAGACGCTCAGCCAAGAGGCCCCACCACTGCCTCGGGGCTCAGCCATGCTGCGATCTGGGCTTTCATCCATCTTTTTGGGATGCAGCAAAAAAGCTCTACCATACATAGTCCCCACAGGGCTGTGGCCACAGGAGGCTCTGCGATGTGACTCACCCAGCAGAGTCACAATAACACGTTACCAAACAAGACTGCAGTGCTGGATACCTGAAATCCCAGAGCCACCTGGCTGTCACTGCTCTCCTGGGGCAGACGAGAAGCCAGGGGGGTGTAAGAATCTGCCTGCACTACAGGACCTTGGGGTTGGGGTTGACCCCTTGACTTGGGGTTTCCAGGTATGAGAAAAGTCTGAGACTTCCCAAAACAGAGGAAGAGAACTGAGCATCCAGTTCCTTGTCAGCGAGATGTCACTGATGGGATGTCAGGGGGCTGGGGGCACAGGTCCCACAGCCACTGCTAGTCATGACACCAAGCATTACATGCTCCTGCCCTTTCCTAAATAACTGGCAGCGATATCCTCTTCTTTCCTGTCTCAGAAAACCATATAAAGACCTTCCTTCCTCTCAGCACTGCCAGTGGCAGAATTGGGTTGTGGGATGTTGGGGAGAGTGAGGAAGCAGTGCCCCAAGAGCCCATACTCATGGAGTAACCAGGTGTGGCAATGTTTGTGGGTTTGAAAAGCAGAGATGCCCAGACCCACCCCGTTATATCACAGCTCACGGAGGTGACCTACATCCAGTGCAGTGCTGGTTTTCCAGCTCGGGTAACAGGTCTGTGCCTCCAGCCCTGCATCCCCCCAGCTCTGAGCATCGGCTCAAAGCTGCTGAGGGTTGGGGTTGGAGACTTGTTGCTCCCTGGTCCATTTGGGGAGGCCTCCAGTGTCATGCAGGTCCCCCCACTGGCTCCCAATTCCCTGGGGGATAATAGTAGGTCCAGCACAGGTAACTTGTGGTGGCCCTGCAGGATGCTGGCACTGAGGCCAGCCCTGTATCATAAATAAGGCACCATTCGCAGGCACTGCTGCTGCATTTGCTGTGGCAAATGTGGTGTGGGCAACATCGCCTTGCTGAAGGGCCAGCAGCTCTCTCAGGGCCAAGCTGGGTCCACGTGCCTGGCTGGCAGCTGATCAACAATCATCAGGAAACATCACTGTTAGTGATGTTTCCTGCACTTCCAAGTCCAGCAGCATTTCCTCCTGGCCCAGTTCAAACACGGTGCTGATGCAGCTCTGCCAGCAAGCTGCAGGCTGGGACTGGCAGCTCCATGATAGCTGGGTGCAGGAAGCATCTGCCCCTTTCCCTGCCTGCCCCTGCTGTCACCCTGCCCAGGCACCCACCACTGCTTATCACACAGGAGGAAACTCTGCCATGGCTATTGCCTCCTTGTCCCCGTGCCCAGCATGGAGCACAGGGAGACTCTGCTCCCTGCCTGGTGTCACCCTAACCCAGAGAGCAGCAGAGCCAGGCACAGCCACTCCTGCACCACTCCTCCACTGGCCATGCTGAGCTGTGCAGCAGAGCAACACCTGCTCCCTGGGAGCTTGTTTTCCTTTACAATATTAGCCAAAACCTTAGGGCTCGAGTCAGGAAACATGGGAACTTGCTGCTCAGTACCCCGTTCCACAAGCATCCATCCAGAGGTGAAATAACCCAGCTCCTAACGACGGGTGAGGATGAACAAATAGGTACAAAGTCTAGAGGCTTATTTTCCATGTGGGCAAACCCATTCAAACATTTGCACAGCCGAGCAATAGAGTGACTGATTTGGCAAAAAAAACCCCATTCCAGATGTGTAAAACAGGGCAATGAATCCTGCATTTCTCTGCTGCTACAGCTATTTTTGATCTATGATATCATTACACACCAGGGCCATCAGCCAGCTGGCAGCTTCGCCAGCCTCCATGCTCCAGGCATGTCAGAGGGCCTCCTGTGCTACGCATTACACTGCATTTTTCCGTTGTTCACTCAGCAAGCATGAAGATAAAAAGTTGACAGTTTATTTCCACCCAAGCAAAGCGAGCTGGTCTACAGGCTGGGCTGAGCAGGGCACTGCAAGCCGGCCCTATCACACCACATCGGACCACAAATAAAACATTCCCGTGGGTCTAACATTTATCAGTGGTTCTGTCTCAAAGTGAAAGGCAGCCTGTAAAAAGTTGTGCAGCCGAAAGCTGGCTGCAGGAGCTGGAAAACACATCCTGAAAGCACCACCCACGTGGCTGAGCCTGGCAGCCCCTGGCAGCAAGCACGGGTTCACTGGAGCTGAGGCTGTGACTGCAATTTCCTTGTCGCCCTCAGCCAGACTTTCCTGTCTTTCGGGGAACAGAACGTGCAGGGAAGAGTGAGGACAGAGTCTGCAATGTTTCCTCTTTATACTCACAAGGTATTTTTAAAGACATGTGTGATTGTACACCCCGATCAGGCAAACGCCTGGCAAATAAGTCCTAGAGAAGTGTGCATGTGCCTTTGCTCTGAAGGAGGGTGTGCAGGGAGAGACGGATGCCTCTGGAGGTTGCATAAAAGGACCTGTTTTCTGCTGCCAACACCAGGATCGACCGGTCCGCTCAGCCCTTCGTTTCCAGGCTTACCCTGAACCTCTGGCACTTGTCTCGCAGCAGGCGGTGAATAAGAGCCTGCGCTGCGGGAGGGGAACTCAGTGCTGTCATAGAAACGACGTGGAGAAAGGAAATTCTGCCTCCGTCGCCCCAACCCCCTGCTCCAGACATATTGTATAACCCCCTTTTATTTAAGTATTAACTTTCCAAGAAATCCACTTACAGCCACACATCGAAGCAGATCAAAGCCCACCCCCGGGCCCGATCCTGGCCCTGCAGGCAAATGTCTCGCCAGAGCCGGCAGCAGGAGGGGCCGGGGCCGGGGCTGACCTGCCCGATGGGGCTGGCACAGCAGCTCCGCCAAGGCTGTGTCCTCGCCAGGCTCTGGGGGGAGAGGACGTGTCCATCCCGGACTGGACAAATCCCAGCCACTTTACATAATGGCCACCCCCTGGGCAGAGCTCTTCCTCTGACCCTGAAATACTGCCGGGCTGCAAGATGTGAGTATCTGCTGCTCTTTCCTCTCCAGAAGCACGTGGCCGATGGGACACAGGCAGCGGGCCTGGCAGGGGATGAGCAGCGCGGTTTGCCTGACAGCCCACCGCTCCCAGCACCTCGGGACATCCAGGGATATGGAAGAAATGCCCAGCAGCTGCGTTCCCCTTCCCACCCCCATCCCCAGCAGCCCTCCCTTACAACACTTCCAGCTTCCCACGTCTCCCAGCTCTGGACCGTGCAGGCTTGGAGCGCACTGAGCTGCCGGGACACGCTGACCTACATTGGTACCCACATTGCTACCCACCTGCTGCAACTGCCCAGCCCGTGCCTCCCCGTCTCGGCTGCTGGGCTGGCCCCTCGCACTCCGCACCCCACCATCCGCACTCCCAGCCCCTGAGCCCGGTGGTCCTTACCCAGCTCGACCCCTCTCTGCGCCATCCTCAGCGCCTCCCGCGCGTCCCCGCGGGCGAGGCGGTCGCGGACGCGCTCCGCCAGCCCGGCCAAGCGCCGCTCCCGCTGCACGCATCGCTCCAGGATCCCGCACAGCACCACGCTGCACCTCGCCGC
>VZRS01005518.1:301379-355750 GCA_013398055.1 Ifrita kowaldi
TGCACCCCCCAGCCGCTCCGGGCACAGCGGGCAGCGGGACGGCCCGGCCCCGCCGAGGCACGGCTTGCAGAAGGAGTGGCCGCAGGACGCGGTCACCGGCTCCCAGAGGAGCAGGCGGCAGCAGGGGCAGCGCAGCAGGTCCAGCCCGAGGGGCTGCCTGGAAAGGCTCTCTCCGGTCGGCGGGGAGCTCGGGCTGGAGGGGCCGCTCATGGCAGCGGTCAGGGGAGCTGTCCCTAAAGCCGGCGGTGCCCGCACGCCCCGGCCGCCCTCAGACCGCGCTCCGCAGCGCTCCCGCCCCGGCCGGCCCGGCNTGCCGGGTACGGGTCGGACACGCGGGCTGAAGCCGTGCGCCGGGCGGAGGAGAGCTCTGCACCACCTGGGCACGGGGTCCCAGGGGGTCTGGGGCACCCTGAAGCAGGACCGAGGTGCAGAGTGTTGGGGGGTGTTTCGGGGTGCCCCAGAGTGGGGCCAGGGCAATTTGGAGCCGCTCACGGTGCGGGCTGCCTGGGGTATCCGGGGTGCTGTGGAGCAGGGCTGGGGCACAAGTCCTGGGGGACACAGGGTGCTCTGTGATGGGGACAGGAGGGTGGGACGCTCCAGAGTGTCTGGCACAGGATACCTGGGGTTCCTCAGCTGTCTGAGGCTCTCCAGTGTGGGAGTGGGGTGCTGGCTGTTGGGGTGCTCCAGAGCAGGGCGGGCTGGTGAGGCTGGGTTGCTCGAGATGCCTCTTTGCATTACCCTCCATGGAAACCCATCATGGCAGAATGTTTGGGGGCAAAGGGGCACTCCTCCAACGTACACGGGAAACTGCATCTCGCTCAGATGCTCTACTTACCCAGAACTGAATGAGTTTAGACCTTGTATGTGGACAATCCCCTTCCCACTCACAAACCCCCAGGATGGGCTCAGTGTTGCGAGGGAGGTGCATCCCGTCACCACAGAGTCATACAGCAAAAAAGCTCTTGCGTAGCAGGTGCCGAGAAAAACAGCTGAAATCTGGCAACTCTGGAGCTTAGTAGATCAGACTTTATATAAGGATGATGCACATTTCCCAAGGGCTCATTTGTGTGTCCCCAGAAACAATCCAAACCCACGCACACACTGGAAGAGCTGCTCAGGGAGGGAGATCACCAGCAGGATGTCAGTGCAGGTGAAACCCGTGCCCTGCTGAGGGAGTGGCTGGCGGAGGTTTGGGCTGTGGAGCAGGTTTTGTTTCCTAATGTATTGCAATTACATTAAACAGCTCATGAGTAGTTTTAAAAGCTCAACAACTAAGCATTTTATGTGGGCTTGATAGGCTTCATTGCTTTCTCCGTTATCTTTTTAAGTGATCCCTCCAGACTGGAGAAATCTCAGGTGACATTTGGTAACACTGCCCTGAAAAGCTGAGCATGGCATTAGGGACAGAGGTCACCCTGGGAGCATTGGAGTCTGTCTGGGACTCTGCCCAGAAGGAGACATTTTCCATGTCCCCATCTGCAGGGTCAGTCTTTGGTTCTCTCCCCCCCTCCCAAGGACCTTGCACATCACTTCCCTCAGCAGTTCTCCCATGGGCATTTCTCAGGGGGACAAAGCTCATTCAAACCAGACGCTCTCTTTTCATGGTTTAGTTCTCACCACGGCTCGTTTTTCCACCAAAACCTGGCTATTCAACAAAAAAAAAGATTGCCATCAAGGAGGCCTCACCAGTTCTGCATCCAGATTACCCCTCAAGAAGGGCACGTTCCTGGCTCCTGAGCCATGAAATGAGGGTGATTTTAGCCACCACAGCCAACAATGCAGCAAAGTGCACAATAACCTGTTTGTGCAGCTCAGCCTGGGAGCAGCAGCCCTTTGCCAGGGGCAGCTGCTGTCAGGTGAGGAGCGCAGCATCTTTCACCACCCCAGCCAGTTCCTCTGGGAGACACCAGGCTGTTCGTCTGGGACCTGCCTCATTCTTTCCCTCACCTCCTGATTCACTCCACAACCATGTGTGGGCTCTCCAGCGCCTCACACGCAGAGCAGACGTGCCGCTGCCTTTGCATAATGCAGTTTAAAATCAATCAACCACGACACGCGAGGCCATCGCAAACCAGGCTTCATTAGCACCAGTGTGCAAGAACATTTTGTTTTCTTCAATCCGTCCAGAGCTGAGCTGGTTCAGAACTCCAAATGCTTTCTCTTGTCACTGCCGTGTTTGTGCTGACTCAGTACATAACTGTAAAAGAAAAAAAAAAAAGCTTTAAATGCTTAATGCTAACCATTCTGCTGGCCAGATGAGAACTTCACGTCTTGTGTAACACAGGACAGGTCACACTGTATGTAGGAACTACTTGCAAAGCACAATAGGATTTTAGTTTTTTTTCAGTTTAGAGGTGGGAAATGGCCCAGGGTCAATGCAAGGTGAGGAGTTCCAGGTGTTGCTGCAGCTCCTCCTCTGGCTCCTAGCCACACGTCCGCTTGTGCTTCGGCTCCAGCACAGCCTCATTAATGTGGTCCAGACTGTTGACAGCCCAGCATGGGGATCAGGGGTTTCACACCAGCTGTGTTTGCTCATTTTTAGTGCATAAATATTTGTTGCAAGCATTGACGCTTGTTTTTGACATACTAGGGTTTAAGGAGTAGCTCTGAGGTGACAGCACCTTCCCAGTGTTGCCTTTTCTTGTTCAGAGAGGAGGCCTGCGTGCTCCTTAGGGCATCTTCAAAGGCACCACAAGCACTTGTAAACAGGAACATGCACCCTGAATGTCATGACCTCTTTTCCACACTGCTATCCCTGCTCTACCCACCAGCTTCCTCCAGTACCATCAGACCTGAAAGTCCTGTTGCACAGAGGTGAAACAAGTTCTCCCATTTCTAAATCCACAGAAGGAGGCAAGTGTCAGCATCCCAGCCGAGGAGGGGGAGTGTTGCTATCAGCAAGGGCCACTCGGGGCTCACAGTGGCATGTCCAAGTGCCAGGCAGCCTGATCAGACAAAGAACCAAAGCCAACTCCAGCCTCAGCACCTGTGCAGACCCACTTGTGCCCCTGCAGCGCTGCACCTGGATCCTGGCTGTCTGCCAACCTTGAGAGTTGGCCTGAGGAATTATTTTTACACCTCAGTACGTGCATATAACATGCAGTGAGTTATTTGCATCATCTCCCCCTTCCCCCCCTGCCCAAGCCTGTCAAAAAACACATCAGCTTCCTGGAATTTTTGTTTTCTTTACATCATAGCATTTCTAGATCCAGGATGTTATTCAACCACCAGGTTTCCCCAGCTGCCACATGCGGTTCAAAGCCAGTCCTGGGAAGTGGAGCAAAAGGAAGTGGAAGCAGGCGGTGTGGGAGACTCTTTGTCCTGAACCCATCTTTTATAACCAGCACCTTTGCTCTCAGTGTTCTGTGTGCAGTTAGGGGAGCTGCTCCAGGCCTGGTTTTCTCTTGGCAGAGGCAGGCAGATTGCCACACTGCTCGGTGAGGTTTGGGATTCGAGTTCTGCCCTGTGCTGACCAGGCATTGGGCAGGAAGCAATCATACAAATTATATGGTATTGTTCCCAAGTCCTGAAACTCTGCTGCTTGAGAGCTCAGAGAGGTCCTGACTCTCAGTACAGAGGATCAGATGTAAACAGGATCAGGGAATTAAGAAAAATTTAATATTTTTTCCTTCTGACTCATACAGGCTTTTCCTGAGGCAGCATCATTCCTGGAGAAATGAGTTGACTTTCACATGGATTGGTGGGACAGAGAGCTGCAAAGTAACATTATCTCATTGTTCTTGTAACTAGGCTTATGCCTGAACTCCTGGAAGCTGGAGAGTCACACTGGGAAAGCCCAGATCCGTATCTGGCTCATTTTGGTCTCTTGAGCCAAACATCTTGGCAAAGAGGTTGGCAGAACATTATCGCTCAGTCCTGGAAGCAAGTCCCACATAAAATGGATGGAGATCTCTTTTTCCACAGCATGGGCAGTCATGTACAAACCACGTACCCCTGAGAAAAGAACACAAAGAACAGGACTGTCCCCATTACCCCAGGGGAAGCCCTAGGATAGGTGACAAGACCACGGGCTGTGGTGCAGGGCGCTATAAGCTTGCCTTGATGCTTTGCAATTGTTTCATTGGTATTTCAATTGAAGCTGAAGATCCTCCATCTACGGGAGATCCCAAGGAGGAGCCCAGAGTCAGCACAGCTTGTTCAGCACCACCTAAACCCATGGATAACGTAACAAAGTGATTAAAGGAGGAAAAGTCATAATAAGCCAACTCCCTGAGGACACCTTTACATTGCAGCAAGATCCACCACTTCCAAAGAGATTCGTGTCCAGAGGGAGCTGCATCCCAGTGGGCCAGACATGGAGGTCACATCACCCACTTAATCTTCTGGATGGGGAGAGCAGATTTGTAATCAGCCTTTACTACAGGGTCAGACAGAAGTTGCCAGCTTCACAAGCTGCTGTGTGTCCATGTGCCTGACCTGCGGCCAGGGTTGACACCATGGTGACCCATCACTGCAGCTGGGGACCTGCCAGCTGCCCTGCCCCACTCGCTCACCAGCTCCTGTGGCCTTGGCTCCTTGCCCCAGCAAGAAGTGAGTACGTGCCGCCTCCCTCATTTCTTCCTTTTTCCACTTTTCCTGTGTAGCTCCCACCCCCTGACAGAGATGCCAGCAGGGCTGGCGGGCACCCAGCGCTGCCTTTTCACTTTGCCAGAGGAGGCTGCAAGTGGCAGCGGGTGGGCTCTGCAGATGGCAGAGCCTCTCTGCAGGGATGCCTCTGTGCTGTCAGGCCAGATCCAGGGTCTGACTTCCTCATCCTCTGCCCTGGTCTTTATTCCTTCAGCTCCAGCATCTCCACCCCCACTGGTGATAACTCAGTGTCCTTGGTGAGGACAGAAGAGATTTGCAAAGCCAGTGGCTCAAATTCCATCTAAGAGCCGTGTCTGACCGCGTGGAGAACGAAGCACCTTGAAGTCTCTGGGACAAATGCAGAGGGCTGCTCAGGGTCTCCCTGCAGTTCCCCTTCCCCTCAGCCAGACAGAATGAAGCCCTAAACATGCCCTGGGCTGGATTTCAGGCAGGATGAGCAGGCTGTGTCTCTACCACAGTTATAAATAGCTGCCTGTGGGCTCCCAGCCTGCTCACAGCAGTGGTGGCCTGGGCAGAGCTTTCTGCTCGAGGAGCAGACAAATATTTCTGTCTGTGCCTTTTTGTTCCACAGGCTGGCTTGCCTCCACCTCTGCTGCACTTTGAACAGCAGGTGAATCATGTTTGGGTAAGGCAGTCATCGTCCCGCCGCCAGCTCCTCCTTTCATAACGCACAGACGTCACAGCTGTTAAAGAGGTCAAGTTGTTAGTACTCAGAACATTTGTCACCCAGAAACCTGTCCTGGTGGATCTGCCAGAACAAATTGCAGGTTTTCCTTCGCAAGAAGCCTGGCACAATTTCATTGTGGGGTTTAGGAAGGTTTTGCAGCACGGTTTGGGGAGTAAGGAGCCTGCTCTGCTCTTCTGAAAGAGCAAATGCAGAATCCTGGAGAGGTTTGCAGGGGAGAGAAAGGTGCTGGGAAAGATGGGTATCCTTAGGATCATTTTTATGAAAATGAATCCCAAGCAATTCAGTGAATAAATCTCTGCTATAACTTTTAGCTGCTAATTAACATAGCAAAGAGTCTTAATTTACAGATATTCAGAATGAAGGGACAAGTTGTAGAAGGATGCAGCATAGACAGGAGCAAGTGTGAGTGCTGTGCAGGGAGCAGGAGGGGGTTCCAAAACACCCTTCACTTGCATTACTCTAGTTCCATTTGGGTTTTGCTTTTCTTCTTATTCAGCTCAAAAATAGAAGAGTGGTTTCATAGGAAACCTCTGCCCAGCACTCTGCAGAGATTAGCAGATCATAAGCAGGGCTGCAGGAATCAGCTTTTCTGGGAAAGTCAGGATTTCTAACTGTTTCCACTTTTTAGTGGAATGAAAAAGCAGCTTGAAATTTTCCATGAAGAGGTCAGTTGGGAACAGAGGAAAGATTTCTTTTTGATGTCTACCTTAGAGAGCCTTGTTTCCCTAATAGGACACTTTATATAAAAAAGCCCCTAGATGCAAGATGAAAAGCCTCATCACAAAATAAAGGTCCAACCTTTCTGTTCTGAAATGGTTGGCATTTATAGAAAAATGCCTTCATTTGGGGGCATCTCTGCTTGAAATGGTATAGGAAACAGTTCTTTCTCCACACCTAAACTCTCTTGGCATCTCTGCTGCTGTGAGGCCCCAGACAGCCACGTGCCATGCAGGATCCCTGCAGGTACCCCCAAATGCTGTGAGCAGGGGCAGCACAACCCCTCCTGCTTGCCAAAGACCAGCCAAAATTATTACATAAATTTGTGTAAACAAGACTTGCTTAAGTAACTCCACGGCTGCCAGTTCCTCTTGCTGGGCTTCTTTTCCTACTCCGCCCTTCCAGAGCCTGGTGTGATGGGCATTTGGCACAGCTCTGTCCACGCTCCTCTCCCAGCCAGCTGAAGACACAGCAGCTCCAAGGAGCCCCCGTTTGAACCTTGCAGATGCTGCAAGCAAAGGAGGTGGTTAAAACACCCCGGTGAAGTCAGAGCTCAGGCCCAGCAGCAGGATCCTGGGAAGCTGCCGCCTGTCACGTCTGTGACCAAACACCCATCTCAGCACACCGAGGTCATGCTGGGGGATGTGTTCCTCAGGAGAGCTACTGAACTGCTGTGACTGAAGGTCCTCAGCATCCCCAAAAGCCAGATGCTCCACCTGCCTTTTTGCCTCCTGCACTGTTTTTAGAGCCCTAATCCCCGTGGCTGGCGCGAATGTTCGTGCTCTACGCCCATTCACATTGCCTGGCTTCAAGCCAGGGCTGAGATGCAACAAGGAATTAGGAACACCAGAGAACTTGAAGTGGTTTTCACCTCCACAACTTTTTGGGGAAGCTTGGCCAGTTCAAATGAAGGCAGTACAAGGGCACGGAGAGAGCTATGTGCAGGGCGAGGTGCCGAAGGCAGGACAGAGAACCTCAGCAGCCAGAGGAGACGCCTGGATGTTCACACAGCCAGTCCCTGGGTGTGTTTGGCTCTTTGCTCCTGTGCCACAGGGATCTGGCTGCACATGCTATATTTGCACAGAGCTTAGTGCAGTGGCCTGAAGCAGAGACTGTAAAACACAAGCAGCAAACAGGAAGACTTTGCCTGGCTCGGCGCTCGCCATCACCCAGCACTGCAGGGAGTGCCCAGCGCCCTGAGCACGTGAAGATGCTGAGATTTGGGGCAGTGCGAGGACATGGCTGTGGGGTCCAGCTGCAGACAGACATTTGCAAGCTCCATCCACTTTGGGAGGTGGGGCACAAGGCACAGAGGACAATTTCAGGGCTTTTGGATGAAATACCTGAAAGCAGGATCTCACTCCAGTGAGATGCAACAGCTCTCAGCTCCAACTGAGCATCTACAGGCAGGCTTGACCTCAGAGTCTGGCACAGCATGCTTGAAAAGTTTCCAACCTTTATCTTAAAAAGCAAAGGCAAGGCCTCCTCTTTTCATGTCCAAACACAGAGTTTATTCCAAGATATTCCCATCCTGTGGTAGCATGGCCTGAGGGGACTGTAAAATTCTGCAACTCCATCTACTATTTGGAAGTAGCTTGTATCTTGTGCAAGAGTCCTCTATACTTGCACAGGGGCAAAAGTAAAATATGTAAAATAACCCCACACAGGATTATTTTACATTAATGCACCCAAGCGTTCATGAAGCAATAAGGCAGTTAAAATCAATCCTTCCCTGCTGAAGCCAAACCAGCTCATTGAAACCCAATTTAGCTTTTAGGGTTGTTTATTTTTCCCGTCTTCGTGTTTTCCCTTTAATCTTTGTGCTGGATAATTAAGACAACATTCCTCAGCATCTTTCCTGCTGTTTGTTGTGCTTATACAAGAGCCGGCTGCATTTGTTCCACGGAAAGAACATCCAAAGCCACATTCTGTGGTTTCAAGTAAAATCCTCCGCGGTGTTGACTTTTAATCTCGAGTTTGCCTGAAATCTGCATTACTCAAGAAAATACTCATAAAAATAGACTTCTTAAGGAAAAAAAAGCAAGGCAGCAATGCAGCAGGGAGAGCTTAGGCTCAAGTTTGCATTGAAGTTTTGACTGATGGTGAGAATTCTGGGCTTGGCCTAATGCTGCCGGCAGCAGTGGTGGGTTGGGGTTCCGGTTCTGTGTCCCCCTCTGAGGTCCTTTTTGCTGTTGGCTGGATCTTGCCAGCAGCCTGAGCCCCCGCAACGCTCCCTGCTCCTGGAACGCTCCCTGCTCCCTGTGCTCTCCCTGTCCCCGGTGCTCTCCCTGCTCCTGCTGCTCTCTCTCCCTGCCCCCGNTCTCGCGGTGCCCTCCCTGTCCCCGGTTCTCTCCGTGCCCCCGGAGCGCTGCGGGAACCTTACAAAACAGCCGAGCGGTTATGAAACCCGTGGCCCCGCTGCGAGACGTCCCATCCCCGGTAGATGGCGGTGCCAGCTCATTTTTCCTAACTTTTTCCCCTTATTTTTTCCTGGCGCCGCGCCCGATGCCAGCCAGCCTGCGGCGGGGCTGGGGATGCACAGGCGCGGTCCCCGCGCTGGGGTCAGTACTGCAAAAAGAGAGAGGTTTGTCGGGGTTTTGCCCCCCTATAACTGCTTTCCATCTGTTTTTGGTGAATTTGAAATCAGTTTTAACAGCTCAGCACAGCATCAGGCATCTGTGCCCAGCAGACTCAGGCTGCTCCATCCCACAACAAGCGGCGTGGAGGGCACAGGGAGGATGTTGGTGCTGCCAAATCTGGGGGGACTATGCAGAGCCAGGCAGACAGAACCCGTGGATTTGTCTCCAGAGTCTATCAAGGTCTTGGACAAAACCTGCTCAGCCAGATCCCAGCTCCCCACCTCTTGCCCTTCCTTGACTGTTTCCTTCTGCAGAAGGACAGATAGCACTGGGGAGGCAGTGTGACCGGATGAACAAATAGCATTTCTCTTTGGAGGCCACAACATCTTTATTTGGCTAAGAGTGGCCCAGTTGCCCTCCAGCACAAGCTGCTGTTTACATCTCCACCTCCTCAGCGTGCCCAGGGCGTGCACTGCCTCTCCAGCACGGAAAGACTAATCCTTGTCTTCCTTCTCTTCATCCTTGGCAATGCCTTGGTCCTGGGGCAGGAACAAAAAGAAAGGGGACAGCATGTGAGGGGAGTGCTGAGTGTCCCGTCCCAGATATTTGATAGCATCCACCCCGGGGTTTGTAGGTGCAAACCCCACAGGGCTGGGGTGCAAGGGGGAGCCAGGCCCCAGCACAGAGCTGGGGGTGAGGTTACCTCCTCCAAGTCGCTGTCAGAGCTGCTGCTGCTCCTTTCCTCTTCCCCATCTCCCTGCTGGGGCAAAGAGAGAGGGACAAGCATCACTGGGAACCCTGGTACTCTTTGTTGTTCAGGCTAGAGCTTCAAGTCAGAGTGACTCCTGGTCCTGGGGGTATCTAGAGCCAGGCTTGGCACCACTGGTGCTGCTATGGAACCTCGTGTGACCATGGCCCCACAGAGCCCTCCAAGAGCAAGGATTTCACAGTGTGTGCAGTGCAGGCAGCATCGCTGTCCACACCAGCATCCCATTTGGAGAGAAAAAGGAGGGAGAACTAACTAGGAATGTTGGGAGCAAAGAGACAGCTGTCTCTCAGTGGAAAAGCCATGGACACAGTGTGATTTCTAGGCTGTGGATGGCATAGCTCCTTCTGCCACAGGCGTGGGGTTGCCATGGGTCAGACATGGCTTCCCCTTACAGCCAGGCTGTAAAAGCAGAGGAGGGAAATTCCATCATTCCCCTACCTTTTCTTCTTCCTTCTTCCTCCTCTTCTGCTTCTCCTTCTCTTTTTCTCCCTCAGTCTTTTCCTTCTCCTTTTCTTCCTTCTCCTCTTTCTTGTCCTTCTCCTCTCTCTCCTTATCTTCCCGTCCAAACCCTGCAGAGGAAGGTTCATTGCCAGCGTGCAGCATCCAGCACACACAAAGCCAGCAGATGCCCCTGGGCCCACACCAAACACTCACATTTCAGGATTGTCGACATTTCACCAAAGCCAAAGAGCTCTGGGGCACGAGATGGTCACACCTACAGCACAGAGAGGACCTGAAGGAGCAACAGGAGAGTGGAGGAAGGTGAGCTTTTCAGGGATGGAAACACCTCCCTGGAACGTTCAGTTTTCACAGAGGCCCTGTGCACTTCCAACCCCCCAAAACAGCAGGGAGGGAGATCAAACAATCTGTGGACTGCACAAAAACCAAAAGGACCAGGCCTTATGCCCACCCAGGCAGCCCCCACTGCCCTCTGCCCAGGGAAGCAGCAAGTGGAGAGTAATGGAAGCAGAGAAATTTCAGGGCAAATGTGCAGGGCGATGTCTAAACCCCCCACCATGATCAGGTGCCAGTTACAGCAATATTTCAAATTAAATGAGGAAGAAACAATAAAGAGCAGGTGTGGGGGCTCCCAGGAATCCCCAGCAGAAAGGAAACCTTCCCTGAGGGAAAGGGTGATAGCAGCGAGGGAGATGGAGATAGCAAGCAGAGGAGAAGCCAAGAGCAAGGGTAAGAAAACTCCCAAGCATTGATTAGGTGCCTGAAAGGTGACAGATGAAAAGAAAGGAAAGAAAACAGCTTGGTTTAAAAATAGGAGGCCCAAACAAAGCCTGTGAAATAGCCTGGGCAGGTCAAACCCTCTCTCTCATACACAAACAGGGCAGCAGGGGTGAGGGATCAGGTCCCTTCTGCTCGCTGGGAAGAGCAGGATCCTTCCCTGCTGCAGCAGGTGATTAGGAAATAGTTTCTCTTCCAGCCAGTGATGGAGGGAGGCAGAATATTAATGCTTCCTTTCAATGGTTTTTAGCCACAAAATGACATCATCTGGTTGGTATTATTGGCCCTTTTGAAGGAGCCAGTCGCAGCCTCTGAGCCGATAACATTGATTTGTATTTTCTAGGCAGGTTTTTAAACCCCCAGGATGCTGCAGGGGAGAAGGAAGCAGTGGGGTTTGGGGTGGCATCAGGGGAGAGGGAGTTTGGATGGGAAGGAAAGAAGTGTGGGAAGTGACTGATAAAAGATGCAATCAGTGCAAAGTTAAAATCTAATTAATAATGAACAGCAATCTAATTCATCTCCGTAATTAAGAAGTGTAACTACTAATTGAAAATAATCACATTTTAATCTAAAATCATTAAAAATAATCAAACATTAACAAAAGAAAAGGCAGCCCCTTGGAAGGGGTAGGAGAAGGTGTAGGTGATGCTCTGACCCCAGGTCCTGCCCACCAAAGCTGCCCCACAGCTCCCATGGCGTGCCCAGCCCTGAATCCATGAGGATGCCCCTGCCTTGTGCCTTCACTGCCAGAGTGGAGCAGATGGGGAAGGCACAAGGTACACAGAGGTGGACATCAAGCTTTGCTCTAGGAGATGGACAACCAGAGCAAAGTCCAGCAGCCAGGGCTGGGAAGGGGTAGTGCTGCCCCAATACACACCAAAAAATGCCTCTGTGGGGGGTTAAAACCCTTTAATTCCCCCCTGCACCGCTACCCCTGTCCCTGGGGACCAACCCAGCTGATTTCCAAGAGTTGAGGTGGGCTCTGACAAGCTCCTGTCTGGGGGGTGCCACCCAGCACCCTGTGCAGCCCCTGCCCTGGGTGCTGGCTGCTGATGGCTGCCAACACTCACCTTTTTCCCATTCCATCCCATCCTGGACCAGCAGATCCAGTTTTGCCTGTTCCTCTGGAGCCTTGGCCACCTCGTGTTTTGGGCAGGCAGGTTTGCCTGTCCCTGATGAGCTGGTTTCCTAAAGCCCAGGTAGACAAACCAGCAAAACCCAGAGAGGAGCTGATGGTCCCCACAGACCAGCTGCAACTGTCCATAGCCAAGCTGAGCATGAGGTGCAGCTGGATGAGACCTCTGGCTAACGGAGCAAACTGGTGTGTTCATACCCTTCCAGACGAAGCCTGGATGGCCTCACCCCCACCAGGCACAACAGGCTCACAGTGAGCCTGCTCCCATCTCAGCCAGGGGACTGTGTCCTTCCCACAAGGCTCAGGCCCCATTGCCATCCCCAAGACCACACGGAGCACAAGCAGTCCCAGGGATGCTCCTGCTGCACCCTCATTCACCCTGCCCTCCTGCTCTACTTGTCCAGCCTGTAAAATACACAGGTGAGTCTGTGAATTCCCTGGATGGCACAAGGGAGAAAGGGAAGGGCCTTACCTGGAGCTGAAAAAGAAGTGATCTCCTCGATGCCTGGCTGGCAGCAACCAGGGCTCCGGGTATTTGAGTGTTGCGGTCTCCTCCCCAGTCCCACTTTTGGAGCAGAAGAACTGGCTCTGCCATCCGTCACGGACAGCATGTGACACCGGAAACATGACCAGTCCCACTGGTACCCACAAGAGGCATTGCCTCCAGCACGGGCAGGAGCAGAAAGACCTTTTGCAAGTGAGTCAGGGCAGCTCTTGAGGCTGCAGACATCCATAGGAACCAGGGAGAGCACTGGGGACTCAGTCTGCATATGTGCTATGGTTAGGACTTCTGCTGAAGTACAGAAAAGGGGCTTTGGGGGATGCTTACTGTGGGTGGGAGGTGTCAGGCAGCTCCAGGAGGTCCAGGCAAGGCTGGACCAGGCAAAGCTCAGCACTCCCAGCTCCCTCCGATGCTTGACCTTGCTGCTGGCTTTCACTCCAACACATCATTAAGTAAATACCTGTCAGCAGAGAGCAGTTACCAGCACGTCTAAACACTTGCATAATGTGCCTTCCCTCTAATGCAATGCCCTCATTTCTAACAGCACCAGTATGGGATAATAACAGTAACAATAGTGTCAGAAAGGGCTTGTGTACCCAGCTAATTTGTTTTCCCCACTTAATAAAAGGAATTAGCTCTCCCGTAAGATTTGCCCCATTTAACGCCTTCAACTCTACAACAGAGTTGCTCCCACAATCATTTTACTTTCATTTACAGTAATTGCAGTGTGCGTGGAGCCCCCTCCCACAGAGTGAACCTAACCCTGGGTAACCCATGCAGGGAGCAAGCAGCTCTACAGAAGTTGCTTGTCCCAAAAACCTGGCCATGTCTGCCCCAGACCTCCTCCACCACAGCCTGCACTGGCCCCAAACCCAGAGCAAGAGTCCCATTGGCAGGTTTAGGTCAGAAATGAGGGATGGGTTTAATGTCCAGAGCGGATTAACCCTGGAGCAGCTCAGCCAAGCGGGTGGCAGAGTCCCTGTTGGTGCCCAGTTTACAATCAGTAGCTCTGGTGCTTTTACAGCATGCTTCAGCTCACACACAAATCACTCCAGACTAAGTGCTGCCAGCACTTAGTCTTGGGATAAAAGATGGCAGCAATCCCATCTGTGCCAGTATGACACAGCCACCAGGCTGGTGCAGCCAGGGCATTTGGGGGAGATGTGCACATGGAGCACCCTGAAATCCAGGGAGGGTCTGTTCAGTGTTGGGACCAGCACTGGCATCCTACCCACACTTCTGAGCAGCTCCTGCCACCTTAGAAGGATCCTCCCCCACAAATACCGAACTCAAGCTTATTTTTAACTGGTGACCTCATTGCTCACTCCCTCCCAGCCCCAGCTGGGCTCTCAGTCCTCTGATGCCTCCAGCACCCTCCAGTGAGAGCAGCCCAGGGGACAGCCCTGCCATTGCTCTCTGGACATGGGGACACACAGCATCAGCCAGGGAACTGGCACCATCCCGACCAGCAGGCCAGGCTGCAGCCACAGCATCTTCCAGCACACAGGTGGCTGCTACCCACAGCAGGACAGCAGAGTGGCAGCCAGGGACACCTCCAGGTCCCAGCCCACAGACTGCACAGGCTCTGCTCTCAGCCTGCAGTGGGCACAAAGCTGCCCTTAAAGGAGGGAAAGCACCTGCAGCCAGCACCCAAAACACCAGTGCGTGGTAACCTCGAGCTGCTGCCACAGGAGACTCCCAGCAAACATGGATTAGCACAGTACAGGCCTCTTATGTCCTTTGTTTCTGTGCCAAGGAGCCTTGGACTACAGAACACCCATCTCTGCTTGAGTCACACCATCACAGACCACTCTTTGTTTTGGATTCAACGTACATACCTGAGAAGGAAATGCCAGAGCCCTCCTCCTCCTGCCACGAGCTCCCCTCTTCCTGCCTCTGAGTCAGGCCCTTTAATTTGTGCTGTGGGCGACCTGGGACAGGTTTTGCTTTAGTCAGGGCCACCAGTGGCAGCAAAGCTGCTGCTTCTCCCAAACGAGGCCAACTGCTCATCCTGCCAGAGCTTCTGCTGCTACTGAACATGTGCGTTTTAACAATGGAAAATGAGTCCCTGGCAAGGAGGTTGGGCAAGGCCTGGGAGCACATCCCCAAGCCCACTGGTTGACCAAGCCTTTTTTATGTTTCAAACCTTTCCACAGCAGCTGCCAGGAAGCAGCTTTTACAGCTGCAACTAACAGAAGCACTCCCAAGGAAAGGAAACAATTGTGGAAGGCTTTTTTTTTCCCCTCCAAGTCACTGCCAGCATCTTAGCTGACTCTTATCTATTCTCAGCCACCTCTCACCTCCCCAAACACTACCAGAAGTGCTCAAATTACTGTCAGCTCTCATTAGGTTCACACGGAAGGCAAGGCCAAGCAGGAAGACCTCCAGACAGTTGTATGCTGAATTCTGATGAATCCTTTGGGTAGAAAGATTTCAGCAACTGTGGAACTGTTTTTGTTGTTTATCTATTGCAGTCCCTGAACTGGTACACAAATGAAGCTGGTGCACGTTTGATTATTGGCTGCTATAACAAAATCCAGGTGGGCACATGACCAAAATAATTACTGTCTGCGTGTTAAAAAACAAAATCACCTCATTTCCTTTAATTATTAAACTACTCTGCACTGAAGCATTGCAGGTCAGTAGAATTTATCTGCAAAAAAGCAGCTGCTGCTTCATAAAACCCCATTACCTTTATTTCTTCTCTTCTGACATTTCTGTACATTTTGGCTTTTTGGCAGGAGCAAAGCTGCCTTTTTGCACTGACACAGGAACTGGGAGCTCATCTGTGGGAGTTCTCACTCCTCAGCCTGGGTTCAGAGCACTCTTTTCTGCCATGAGAAAAATCCCAGCTGTCCTGGCCCCAGAGCTGCACCCAGCTCTGACCCAAAAGGTGCAGTCAGGGCTGAGAAAAAAACCTACTGTTCTTTTATTTCATTCATGCCCACAGCTACCTGATAGCTTTTAAGTGAAACGGTTGTCAAAACAAATCCTTTATTTAATAATGCTACCAACCAAAAGAAGAAAAAAATACAGATTTTATTGTAGTGCAGATTTTTTTACCCCAGACACACTCCTTTCAAGTCCAGTTTTAGGATGCAGGGAAAGGCTCTCCCTTTAGAGATCTGATCAGTCTAACCATGACTAAGGCAGGGCTTTTTCCATACATATAAAATCGGAGCATTAGCCAAAAGGTATTCTAATACAAAAAATACTTCTCCACTGCACAACTAGAGCAGAGGAATGTTCTAAGCCTTCAGCATAGCAGAGATGTGCAAGACCTGCTAAAACCCAGAGGATTTTCAAAAGGGGATTTGAGCACCATTGTTACCAATGAGCAAGTGCAGAGGCAGGTGTGACACTCAGTCACCTCTGGTTAGCTATTATGGACTTCTTGAAATTCCATTTGAGCTGTGCATTTCTGCTCTTGTGATTCCAGCAGAGGCTGCTGCCTCCCCATGGGCAAGCTCAAAAGATAAAGGAACAAAGCAGGGAACTTGCACAGCACAAAGAAACAGATGCCATACGTGGAGCAGCTTCTGAGGCAAATTAGGACTCCTACTAACAGAGCCAAATTGCTTCCTCTCTCCCTACTTTAATATATACCTTCCAAGAAGGAGCATTGCATTATAGTGTTTTTCCACAGAGAGGACAAGCAGTATGTGAGTCTGAACAGTCTGTGGCTGACATGTCAAGCTGCACTGAAAAAGGGGAATCCTCCTGCTGAATTCTCTCATTAAATTGCCCAAACATGAATCAATCCCTTTTAGTCAGTTCTCATTTATTGCTATAAAGCCAAGTACCTGCATTCTCAGGGCCAGATCAGCATTTTCCCAGCTCGTGCTGAAGCAAGCACAGTGTGAGAGAATGAGAAACAGCCCCCTGGTGAGAGTCCCTGTCCCACATGCCTGAGACAATACAGACATCTTCAGGAAGCTGAGCTTCTCTTCAGCAACAACAGCTTGATCAGGAATCCTCTCTGCTCTATTCTGCCCAGTCTAGGAACTGCAAGGTTCATAATCATAAAAATTTGCCTTTTCTTGCACCTCCTATCCAATATTCACTTCGACACAAACGCAGAGCTATCAGGAACCCAATTATGTCTGACTTAAAAATCACACCATGATTTTAGCTAACTCTAACTAGCCAGCTGCTACTCTTCTCTTCAGCACTGGAGAAGCTCTCTGGACTGTGAACACAAAGAGCTTGTTAACACATACAGCAGAGAGATTTCAGTGAAAAGATACAGACAGTCCATGAAACAGAGAAGCAATCTGCACTTTTAGTCTGTCACGTTGTCCACCAGCCTGGACTATGCTAATCACATCTCTCAGTGTGCTGCAAGAGCTGTCATTGCCAGACTGCACTTAATCACCATTCTTGCAGCAGCAGTGAACAGAGTTCATCTTTTTCCTTTTAATAAGAGCCATTACATCATTCTCCAGCATGGAAACTATGAAGTGGGAAGGTCGAAAAGTTCTTAATTAGAAGGATTTTTATTACTGTGATAGTTCCGTTCTAGCCTCAATAAGAGAGATCTGCAGTACAGGCAGCAAGAGCTGGAAGGCATCTTGGATATAGGAAGCACTGTTTGAAGCCTGTGAAAACAAAATCCAAAATACACACATGAATAACTACACTACCTATCATCTTTACTCACCAAATACTCATTTCAAACAGCATTGATTATTGCACAGAAAAAACAGAAGCCTAGTGCTTGCTGGATTTTAAAGGCTTCATTCTAGAAATCAATTTTATATCAAGTTTTTGAGGGGCTTTATGCCACTAGGCAAAAAAAGCAACTGGCTTAAAGACTGCCAGACAAGATCAGTTCCAATCCAAATGTAGGATACTGTTCTCAGTAAGAGAAGAAAAGTGTTTATTTCTAAGTGAAGCATAGCATGCTGTGGCAGGAAGGAAGAACACACCAACACAAAACACCCCTTTCCTACCACACCTCAGAGCTCTGCAAGCATTGAGAACCCACTTAACATTGAGGAAGTGTTGGGACTCTTGCATGCTAATTTCTGAACATGTCTAAGGTTTGACTTTGGACATTTAAATTCTAAAAATGCAGACTGCTGAATGTAGTATGTGTCTCCTGACCCATCATAACTGTGAGCTGACACTCACTCCTCACTAAGTAACTCATCTCTTGTGCAAATCTACAGACATTTATCAAAACCTGCAAGTTATTAGACAGGTAAGCACAATTTTAGACCATGGGTTAGAGAACTTGGCGTGCATAAGGATCCTGAAGTGGGAAGAACCAGCATATCTATTTTTAAAGTATTAGCTTAAAGTTTTAATGTTAGCATAACTGACCTCCAAAAACACTCCAGTGATTAAGGGATTAAGCACATCTGCTTTCTCTTTGACCTGCAGAGATCAGACATACATTATCCTGATTAAAAATTTGATCACATTTCTTCAAGCAAGATAAAGCTAAATCCTCAGTAAGTTTAAAACCACCACTGCTCCCTTAACTAGAGGAAAGCTAAGCCACAAGCTTAGCAGCCTTGTAGCATGCAACTAAGAACAAAGTAACCTGCATGTGGCCAGCACAGGTTGGGTACGAACACACATCACATCTTCAAATGAGCTGGGGACAAGTGGAGAATCCAGAGATGATGATACAATCTCCAGTAACACCCAAGTGCTTTGGAAAATCCACAAGAGGCTCACAAAGCTTTTTTGCCTCTGTCTCCTCAACACACTGAGCATCAATTCCCACCCCCACTCTGTGCCAGGCTGAATGCAGCAGGATTCAGCTCAAAAGCTCAGCTGCCACAGTTCGAGGAACCCTGGCCTAGAAGATCAGTTCACAGGGAAAAAACTGCAGATGTAAACATGCAGAAACAAAAAGCACTTCATGGCAAAGATCCCAAGGCTGTTATCAAATAACCACATCTCATTCCTAAGAAGTGTGGTGTAACTCTTACCCCTGCAGTTGTTAAGCACGTTGTGAACTCTTTAGAGAAAGCTGACAGTTCTTTACACAGCATGATCGTCAGTCTGTGGAGGAAGACAGGGAAAACAAGGAAGTAAAGACAGTCCTCAAGGTGAAGTTTCTTTCTGCATTTTTCTAAAACATAAGTGCCTTGTTGCCATGCTTATTAAGTTAAATAAAACCAAAATTGAAATAGAACATATAAATGGTGTATGAAAATTCAGAAGTTTCCCAAATAAAATAGAGTGGAAAGATGGGGAAATAAATAATTAAAGCAGAAGATCTTAAAGAGCACTCAGAGGACAGACACATCCATTCCAGAAGGAACAGTACTAACTTGCCTTTTTTTTTACTGGCAAGTGTCATTTTCTGAATTAGAAAGTACTGCACATTTCAGACACATGCCAAGTGTCTCCTGTGCAGTAATTTTGCTGTCTCACATACCAAGCATACTAAATGATTAACAGAGAGGTGATCAGGAATCACTTCTATACAACCGCTTTGTCATGTTTTAAATCTCTGCCTACTGACTAGCACAAGCTTAGGGCAAATATTCTTCTAGGCTACACAAAGCTTTCAAGAAGGGTTTCCTTTTTCTTATCAAGAAACGTCTTTAAGCTGGAAAGAGACAGCTGAGTTCTGCTAAAAGATAATGATGCCACCCATCACAAATTCACAAATTTGCCCAATTCCCAAATTTAAACACCTATGCATTATTCAAGAGCCCTGCATTGCGTGGATTTCCAAAGAATTATTAGACAGTTTAATCAGTAATTATATGCTATCTATTTACTGAGAGATGCACTCACTGTGAGAGGGACTTGGCTCTGTCTGTGGCTGTCACCTCCTGTTTCTGACCATAGAGAAACAAAGCTGCAGTTTTGTGAAACATTTCAATGGAGCAGGCTGTCAGTTCTGCCAGGCTTCTTATGGCAAATGCATGAATATCCTGCAAGAGTGACAAAAATTCCCCATACCATACAAAAACTAGCAGCTTTTATTATTTAAAACAAGTCAATCACACAACATACTATCACTACTCTGCCCTTTCAGACCTCAGAACCCACACAGAAATAGAAACCCATACACCCTATGAGTCACAACTGTAACTCAGCAGCCAGATAAACATTCTGCAGGCAGATACTCTTTTCCTTGATTACTCAGTTACCTCTACTGATTTCTTAGCATCTCTGGATTCTACTTCTTGGTTTTCTTCACTTTCTTTTTCCTCTTTAGAAAGACTGCTGTTGAATTGTGCTATCCACTCATGAGCAGATGTCCTCACCTGTAGCAAGATGTGCCATAATATTTAATGACTGGAATGAAGCCCCCCCCTGCACACCACAAGACAATGGAGTATGGGCCCTCTCCAGAGGAAAGAAGCAGCTACAACTCCTTTCGAGCTTCTAAGAATCAGGACAAATAATCCCAGTGCCTTCAGGATTTTGCAAAAGTTTGGCAGCACTGATGTAGTTGAGGAGAGTTGTTTCTCTAGCACCAAGGGCTGGAGTTTACCAACAAGACCAGACTATCAGAGGTGCTTCAAAAACATGTCTGCAGAATGCTGCTGCCACTTGGTGGATCTGAAGGGTAGTGAAACGATGGAAAGAACGTGATTCTTCCTCATACCAGCTCCTGAACACACAGTAAAACCAGGTGCTTTGTACCAAGAGGAGGCCTTCAGTTCATGAGAGTAGGTTTTTTCACTGTGGTGGCTGAAGGTTCACATGATTCTGCCCCATAAAGGAAAAGGCCCATCTCCTTTGCCTACCTTTGCCAAAAGATCTAAAATACAGCTTGTTTTCATGCACTTGATGATATTGTCACATGCAAAGCAGGTGAAGAGAAGCCTTTCCAGTGAGGAAACTCTCCAGCTTTTAGAATATGGAAAATAACTCACCGTGATCACTTTTTCTGGCTTGGAAGAGATGTGTAGTTCTGAAAACAGCTCTGTTACTTCTTTTGTGAACTCCTCGTCTCCTAAAGGACAGGAAAGGTTAAAGAATCCACTGAAAGGACAGATTCAGGAATAAGCAGGACTTCAATGCACACCTAGTTCTGCACAAGTCTGTCAACTGTTTCCTTTATTTCTCTTTGAATCATCACCTCAGGCAAGGACATACCAAACCCAGTCTTCTCAAATATAATTTCTAAGGTAAGTTCTGCAAAGGTGGAGACATCAGTGCCTGAAGGTTAGTTCTTGCTTTCTCAATTCTGGTTTTGTAGCTAAGGTAACTCCTTTTATTTTTTTTTTTTTAACAGGCAGCCTTTTATAACACATTAACTTGCACATCACCTTGGAGAGTCTGAAATATCACTTAGAGCCTATGGTTCTCCTATTATATATGGCACAGCAGATGTGAGATCCATTATGTGCAAATATAAAAGATACATTAAATGTTGAATGATAGCAAGTGCAGGTGTGTAAGCCCTCCCTGATGAGCATTTAGGTAAAAGCAATGCAAGAAATTTACATTTAAATCCATGTAATTCTCAAGAATCAGGGCTCTTGTGTGCGAAGGTACCTCTGAATCTTTTGCTCTGTGTGGCTAAATCTCATTTAAAAAACAAATAAAAAGCCTTTTTGCTTTCCTACATGTTGGACAACTCTGTTCACAGTTTTTCCTTCCTGGTCAAGGAAACCCACTCTCTCTCTCTCTGAATTTGCATCTTGGCTCAGGGTCAGAACTGCCCATGAGTCAAACAACTCTAATCCTGCTCTGGCAAGAAATCATTCCTGCTACGCAATTACTGCACAGCAGCTTTCCAGAGATGAAGGGTGTTGCTACCTGTCATGCCCCTGGACACAGATGGCTTTAGGATTAAACATCCAGCTAAAGAATAACTTAAATTTGGCATCATGCCCATTGCTACTGATCAGGGCTGGCTGGTTCTGCACTGAGGACCAGCTTCTCTTCTCAGAACCTGGGGCCCTCTTACCCTTCTTTTCTTCCTCTTCTTCTTCAAAGAATTCAGGTAAAGAAAATGCTTCTTTGAGTTGTTCCATTTCCTCCTGCAGCATGTCCAGCTTCTCTCCAGAGAGGGCATTCAGAACTGCTTTCACCTGGTTAGGGGCAGCACAGCCAAAGAGAGAATCAATAAATCCATCCAATAGGATGGAAAGGGCAGGCCAAGGCAGCAAACCAGTGGGTGTGAGGAGAGTAACTTGTGAAAAGTTGGGAGACCTGCAGGAACTGAGGCTGGCTGGGGTAAAGGGAATGGCTTTAGGAGCTGAGGACAGGACAAACTGCTCCCAAGGTAAACACCAGATCCTAATGCAATGATCAAAGTGAAGTTCTGTAATCATTTTACAGCAAGTTCTGAGCACTTGATTTTACATGTATATACATATATTTCTAATCTTTTTTCCCCTGTTCAGCTGAACTCAAAATAGAAAGCAAAATGCTCAAGGCCATTACCTTTGATTCACTCTCTCTGGAAAGCATCTCTAAGGCCTCCAGATGCGAAAGACCCTGAAACTCATCAAACAGTAACCCATAATGGGCTTTCTTCTCAGTAGCCATGGTAACCTCAGTAGCTGTCTGCTGCTCTTCTTTCTCCTTTGCCTCTCGTAAGACCTGAAAAAGAAAAGCAGAGGCCTCGTGACAGTGTCAGGAGATAGAGAACACAGGAGGAGAAGGCTTTTGGCTCAATAGCAAAAATGGTTGCTTAATGAGAGGGCCACAAAAGAAGGGAGAAGAGATGAGAGAAAGCAATGAGGTGCTGATAGGGAACTAACTGCTGTACCTGAGATAACGTGGAGGTTCTGTTTATCAGGCCCTTTGTTTTTTTGAATCCAGGGTCTCCCTCAGCTATTACATCCATTGTCTTTTTCCCGATGAATTCCAAGGCATCCAGACCTCCACTAATAACACTTTTACCCTAGGAATCAGATTTGGATAAAGACAGCACATAAAACTCAGAGAAGATTACACAACGGAAGAAATTGAATTGGGAGGGTTTTATCAGCAATCTTATGCTGGGCACTCACATAAAAGCCAAATTGGTCCTTGTCACCCTGAAATTCAACCCTAGTCATCACAAAGAGAGCAGCAGGACATGGAAAGAGCCACAACACATTATCACCCAACAGCTTATTACAGCACCCAGACAGCTGCAGCAATCTGATGGGAAATACATTTTTAGTTTGTGAACAAGCTGGTTCTCAGCACATTGCAGTATTTAGTTCTCATCCTTCCAATGAGAAAACACCAGACCTGTGGATTTTGATTGCTAACTTTTGTTCAAGCCTTAAAAGCAGAAACAGAAGGCAGCTTTCCATCTGCAGCTCTTTCAGATTCCCAGGCAAATTGACAAGACAGCAGATCACAAAAGCAGTTTCCAAGGGTAATGGCTTTCTTTGAAGTGCATTTCTCATGGTCACAGGAGCAAGCTGATTTCCAAGCAAATTGGGCTAGTTTCACAGAGGTTTTTGAAGAGGAGAATGGATTTCATCTCTAGACAGTTCTGTGGAAATCAGTGGAAATACTCCAGGAATGAGTCTGACCCTGCATTTACCTGAATGCTCCAAAGGAAAGGCGCAGAGGTGACAGAGTACAGAGGTGACATGCACAGAAATGCACGCTCTGCACAACCCACTGTTAGGATTTTTTTGCTATGTACCAACATCCAATACAGAATTATCAAAATTCAAGACATTTTCCACATTAGGTGCTGGTTAGAAGCAAGGCCCAGGATAAGGGTTGACTAAGTTGGAAGAGTTTCTCACCACGCATCCCACAAACGTCAAAATTAAGTTTCCTCTCACAATGTTTCAGATGAAAGGCCAAAACCCCAAAGCTCCCTTAAACCCATTTTCTCCCACATTCCCAACTCACTCACTGTGCTTTGAACAGCAGTAGAGATGGTTGATAAAACTTCAAGAGCCCCAGCAATAGGGAAGGAGCTGCCATCACCCTCTGCATCGGCATTGCTGCCAGCAGGATTCTCACTTCCTGCATTAGAAGGCACAAAATTAACTTCCTGACTTCCAAAATCAGAAAAAGATCCTGTCAGCCACAGAGTGGAGAAAACCAACAGACACCAAATATCAGCCAGGAGCAAGCCTACAATTCAGATTACTTTCCTCTATACTTTTCAGAGCTAACAGAACTAAGCAAGAGAGTATTATTTTAATGTTTTTATTATCACTCTCAAGGTGCAAGGTGCAGAGTAAGGTGATGTCGTTTTGGGGCTGATTATCTTAGGAAAAACATCTCAGGGTTGTTCTTATGCAGTACAAAACTGACCTCTTGTAGCATCTTTAGACTCTGATGAGATTTGACTAGGACTGGGGATCCCAAGGGTTGTTTCTGCTTTTTCTATGACATTTGAAATTCCTTGACCTAGAGAAGACAGAAATCAGTACAGAAACAGGATTAGAGCTGCGTATTCTTTCTTATTACTCTGGATTCCTTCTGTTCAAAAGAGTTTAACCAGCACGGAAACCTCCTTCTATCCAGCTTGCCTACCAATGTAATGAACCAAGGTTTCATCTCAGCTTTTAAATGAAGTTGTAAATACTGGCTGAATACCAGTTTAAAATACCAGGTGAAAATTACACAAACGCCTTAAAAACTTGAAAGTTCTGTCTGTGTATTATCTCCTTAATCTCACTGTCCCTTTTGGTACAAGCTTTTCCCATTACTTGAACAATTCTCTCGACATTTTTCCAATAATGGCTGCTATAACTGAAATCCCCTTCTCTAGAAACAAGTTCTAAAGCACCAGCTTGAGACACAAAACATGATTAAAATATTTATCAAATACCAGAAAGAGCCTTACCTACAGTAGCTACGGTAGCAGACGCAGTTGACAGAAGAGATTTCCCCCAGCTTCCCCAGTAGCCCCACCCTGTCTGAACTGCAGGAGGATCTGAGACCTTTAATGAAGAAAAACAGAAGACTGATGCAGGCATTACGGTGAGGAAAGGAACAGAAGCAGTCTGTGACGTGTGGCTTTTGTGCGGCTTTTTCATTTCAGAGAACAGCAATGGGAATTTTCAGAAAGGAGTGGGGCTTATGCTCAGAGTTCTCCTGTGTTCGAAGCCATGAAATGTGAAGTCACATCACTCTGAGCAAGCACAGGAACATACCTTGAAGGTTTCAGCTGCAGGCTTTTCTGTGGCAGCAGGCTGGCTTGGGGGCTTGGGTTCAGGTCTTTTCCGAGTCACAGGCACAGTATCTTGTTCTCTCCCTTCACTGCTCTCAGAGCAGCCAAGGTCCTCTGTCTTCTGTTCATTTTCATCTTTGTAAGAGGTTTCTTCTTTCAGACTTTCACCACTGTCTTCCTCAGACATGACTACAAACATCCATAGAAAGCAAAGCAAATAATCGTTCCCTTGCACTTTGACATTAGTTCAAGAGCATCGCGTTGGTGTTTTAAATAATTAAGCACAACAATGTTGCCACCCATACCCGCATGTGTGTACACTAAATTATGTCTGACTAGAAGAAATGTCATACTTGGAAGACTAAAGTCCCACAGGGACACGTGGCTTTATCTAACCGACACACCCTCTCCGCAGGGAAAAAAACAGTTTGCTAACTCTGAAAAACAAATGACGGTACAATAGGGCCTCAGATAAACAAATCCATTACATGTTCCACCAAAATAAAAGTGAAAACAAGTCGCTTGGGATGGCTGCTTTGAGGAGTGTAGGACACAAATGGGGACAGCTGTCAGGGAGCTGAGCAGGCAGGGAGGCAGCGACTGGGTCACTTCTGTACTTCGGGATGAGCACTGCAGGGCACGAACACCCCCCAGAAGCTGCGATGTGCTCCAGCTGCCCCAGCAGCCGCCCGAGCATCGCGGATCGGGGACGGGGAGCCCATGAGCGGGGCTGTCACGCTGCTCCCGGGGCCCACGTGTCACCCGTGCGGGTTCCTCTGGCAGCAGCTGCGGTGAAGTGACCTTGCAGGGCCAGGCAGGGCCAAGCCGAGCACCCCAGAGCCCCCGGGATCACACCGGGGTGACGCCGTGTCCCCGGCCAGGCGCTCACTGATGCAATCGGGGCAGCTGCCGCCGCCACGGGGCAGTGATGGCCTCAAGCGAAGGGAAGGGACAGCTCCAGGTGGGGCTGGGGAGATGGTCCCACCCCATCTGCCCGGGACTACCAGGACCCCGCAGCACCCACGGCCCTCGGGTCCCCCCTGCACCCTCCCCACCCCGCAGCCCTGGAGGCCTCCCCGTGCCTCCGCTTCCCCGGGACACCCCCAAAGTCCTATAACCCCCACATAGGGCTGCCCCATATGGCATCCCCAGGTTCCCTAAACCTCCCCGTGTGGGNGTGACAGGACCAGGGAACGGCCGGAGCTGTGTCAGGGGAGGGTCAGGCTGGGTTTCAGGGAAAGGTTCTTCCCCAGAGGGTGCTGGGCACTGCCCAGGCTCCCCAGGGAATGAGCACGGTCCCGAGGCTGCCAGAGCTCCAGGAGCGTTTGGACAGCGCTCTCCAGCACGGGCTGGGATTGTTGGGGTGTCCTGAGCAGGGCCAGGAGTTGGACTGGATGATCCTTTCGGTTTTCTTCCAACTCAGAATATTGTGTGAGTTTGTG
Source organism: Ifrita kowaldi (assembly GCA_013398055.1). Taxonomy (NCBI): domain Eukaryota; kingdom Metazoa; phylum Chordata; class Aves; order Passeriformes; family Cinclosomatidae; genus Ifrita; species Ifrita kowaldi. The sequence goes on from VZRS01005518.1 coordinate 327,117, forward strand.
TTTCGGGCATGACGTCATGCCCCAGTGACACCAGCCGGGTGCCCTCGGCTGCGGTGCGGTCGTGGCGTGTGTCCCACTGCCACCGCCGGCTCAGCGGCACCAGGGCTATTACACAAGCGAACTTGGAGCACACTGCGGCTGTGGGAACAGGGTAATGATAAGTGCAACTTTGTGCCTGGTGGTTTTTAGCTGACAGGGCAGAAAAACCTGTTTTGGTGCGAAGCCGATGCTGTGTCGTGGCGAGTTACCCCGTGACAGGTGTCAGGCAGCCAAGGGATGCGTGCAGGAAAACACCAAATCCCATCAGACAGCCACGGGACTGTGCACAGGAGAACATCAAATCCCACCGGGGAGCCTCACCTAGCGAGGCTGGCCCTGGTGTCCTGTGGATTTGCTCCTTAGGTTGGTTTTTGCACCGTGGGTGCTGCCATTCCCCTGCAGAGCTTTGGCTGGTGCCAGCAGAAGTGAGCCCTTCCTGCGGCCTCTCCCGTGCTGGGAGCACCCAGAATGGCTCTTGTCAAGACCATGCTGTGTTCATAAATCCCCCAAGAGTTCCTGTCAGCAGGGCTCTGCCAAATGCATTCCCCTGGTTTGACAGAGGGTCAGAGGGGGCTTGCAAATGGTATTTCTGCAAGACATCAGCAGCCTGTGCTCTGTCAGGTGTGTCTTGGTTTATTGCCTCATGTTACTTCAGGTATGAAGTGATGTTATAAGTGGTGAATGTAAAACCATATAACTTGCAACCTCTTGGGCCCCAATTTTGTAGTGCCATATAAATGTGTGTAATTTTAAGTACTATCAGTGCTTCCACTGACCTCAGTGGGACTACTTAGAGTGCTCAAAGTTAGACACAAATACACTTCTTCAGGGTAGGAGCCAAGGATGACTCATACAAGCGCATGCATCACAGATTTTTATCTTTCCACTGCTATTTGTTGTTACAACTTATGGTTTAATAAAGGTTAAATGTGTTGAGCTCAGCTTCAGGTTCAGTTGTAAAATAGCCAGTTCCTATTCTGGCACATTTCATCTTGCTTGAGCTTAACACTTTGTTGAAGAATTGTGATGTTGGCACCGATCGCGCTTTATCCTTTTTGGGTCCTTTATCAGCTCCAGCAGCTGTTTTGCATAAGTGCAATGGATGAAGAATATGGATTTTGCAAATCATTTTATTGTTCCCAGCACTCAGCAGCGAGAGATCATTGTCTGCTTAGCAATAATGGCTTTTCCAAAAGACAAACAATTTCTAATAAATCAGACCTCGAAGAATTTAATAGTAAAATTAAATGACCCATCACCAATGGTTTATGCATTATGCAGGCTCAATGCAAGTATAGTGGAGAGCATATGCAATTACTGAAGATAATTATTCTTATGAGGGAAAATGTTGCTGAGTATTTCTTGTGTTAAATAAATGAGTGAGATTCATCATGTCATTTAGGAGAAACGTCACAGACGCTTGGAAACCTTAACAATTCAAATTTAATAATTCCAAATGACAATATTGTCACCCCAAGACACAATAGCACAGGCAGAGTACAAGAGGCACTGGGATTATTCTCTAATAAATCTAAAGTATTAGTTGGGAGGTTATTGTTTTAGAAGACTGTAAGTTATTATGTGCCTGGGATTCGAGGGTGAAGATGAGGGTTTGTGTTTGCTGCAGAACTAGCATCAGTTTTAACTGCATCAGGTGCTGTGAAGTCAAGTCTGATGCATGCAAAGCTTTTAAATGCATTTTTAGCTAAAGGCAGCTGGGTCATGGGCTGATGTCAGCTGAAGGTCTGAAACCACAGCACCTCACTTGCCACTGCAAGCTGTGGCAGACCTCTAAAGCAACCCAAATGTCAGTGGTCCACACACTACTACGAGTCCACAGCCTGCCTGTGAGGAGCCTGCACAAGGTTACCAAAACAAGCAGGTCAGTGTCAGCAGTCTTTTGCAGGCTCTGAAACACTGAAAATACCAGAGATCTAAACATGGAAGGTTAAAACCACTCCCTCAAACATAAGGATAGTTGTTACCAACAGCAGCCTTAGTACTGGGTTCTTTTCAGACCTGTGCTGTTGCTGTGGATGGGATGCTCTTCTCCAGAGGCAGCAGGACTCAGTAACACTTTCCCTAAAGTGTAGCTGGTGAAAAACAGGAATGAAAGAGGCCTTGGTAGTGGTTTTAACTGTTTAGCTGTGGGAAAGTAGCTTCTCCAGCACAATGGTATAATTGAGTTCTCTGCAGTAGTCTCATCTTAAATGAAAGGACAAGAGGCATGATAGAAAACAGAGTGAGGCCAATGATTAAAAAAAAAAAAAGAAGAAGGCAGATGAAAGGATTGCTGTTTACAGAGAAACAAGTAGGGAGCCTGTTTTCCAGTTTCTCTTGCAGGATTCAGTGGGTGAGTTGGTTAGTCAAGCTTGAAGGAGAGTTGGACACAGCTGTCTTCTTTGCCTTCTTTGTTAAACTGGTTTTGGCAATAGCTGCAACAGAAATGGAAATGGGTCAGATAACACGTTTCTCATCAGATGTCAAGTCTGGAATCTGGTTTGACCTTTGGCAAATTAACTTTCACTGAAAAAAATTCCCAGTCTGGATAGCATGTTATCAGCAGAATTCCCCTTTCTGAATACCCTTAGTTTGTCTCTGATGAAAGACAATTACTAGAAATCACCTGGTTTTATGCATATTACATTATTTTTCAGAAGTGCTTTAGATAGTGTTAACTACTAATTCTAGAAGGATGAAAAGTGTCTGCATTATTTATCAAGTAAATGGGTCCCTTTGTGTTGTGATATTTATGAAATTCCATTCCACTAACATCTGTTATTTCTAGAAGAAAAGATGATAAATTTGCCATATACAGTCAGTGGTATGAAGTGAGGTATTCTTTAGGATAACATTTGAGCTTGTGGCTTCTGTGCTTTGTAAATGGTTTTTTAAGGCTCTGGAACAGTCTGGATGGAATCATAACTTCAGGGAACACATATTGGATTAGAAATTTTCTTGAATCAGGCTTCCAGGAAAATTGATAACAGATTGTCTCTTATCAGTGTCATCTCATTTTGTTACAAGTTGGTTTTATTCTGGCTCATAAAAAAGGAAAATCCTTGTGTGCAAAAGACAGAAAATTAAAGGCTGTATCCTAATGTCTTAAAATATCTTTTGTGCACATTAATTTGAAGAGTATCTAGACAAAACAATTTTTCACATTGCTATGAAGTTTGGGTAGAGAAGACAATGAAGAATATATGACTGCTGAGATGAAGCAGCATAAAGAGAAAGATTTTCAACAGGAGCTCATTGTAAAACAAAGAAGAATAACAGGAAGCAGGCTTAGAAAATGCAGCAGCAGCAAGAGAGATTGCAAAAAAGGAAATATATGTAGGCATCAGTGTCCTGATGTTCAGAAAGGGACTTCCTCTTCTGGCTGTGGATAACAACCAGGAGACTTTTCCAAGTAATTGCATCATATTATGTAGTATTTAGACCTCTAATACCAATTGTGCCCCTAAAGTAAGTAGATGTAAATGCTAATAATCAGATGTGTGTGTGCGCTTTGGTTTTTCTCTGGGTGGTAAATGACAGACTGGCTTTAGAAAACCAGGGCTTAAAAGCACTTTGATATTGGTGGAGAGGGAGGCAGAAATGACATCCTCTTTCTCGCTTTTCTTCCCTCTTAAGAAAGCACTTTTTCTTTGGTATCAAATGCAGAATCCACTTTTAAAGATAATTGTGCATTTCGAGTAGTCTGAACAATTTGTTCTTTTTGTAAAACCTTTTTCCCCTTAATGATTATTGTTCCGGAGGTTATTTATCTGCTTGGGAAGATGAACATCTAGTGGACTGGAGGTTGTGCTAATGCCTTCTTACCCTCATTTTATTACTGTGTTCTGAGCAAAGCTCTGATTTGGAACCTCTCAGCTGACAGTTTGTATTATGCTAATCGAAATCTGTTTACTGGAAATTAAATTTGAATACATGGTAACCTTGCTGTCATTAATAAACTTATTGCTTTATCTTTTTTTTTCAGTTGTACTTCCAGTTTCCACTTCAAATATTGATGGTCTTGAAAGTGCATTTGGATCCCAGACATTTTCCAACACAGAACAAATCAAGAGCCTCCTCTCCTATCTCAGAGCAAAACAGACAGCTTAATATCATATGACCTCATTTCTCCAAATTAAATGAAAGAATTTTCACTAGCTTTCCATGAAGCTCAGCTACTGCCTGTTAATTTTGACTGTTAGTGCTGATCTTTCAGTTGGATTCACAGTGGAAAATGTAGCTTTTAACAGGACAGTTGCTTTTGGGTCTTTCAATGCATCACTTCGTGCAGTGTCTCAAGCTTTAATAAGTTCTCCAGCACACCATGATATCATAGCCAAAGAAGGGGCTAGTATTTTAATTGAATGTAAACTGAACATCACCCAGTATGAACATATCCTTTGGTATAACTCCAGAGGACACCTGCTTGAACAGAAAGATGAAGGTGAGTTTTCCTGCTGTTTTCTATCCATCATAATTCCCCTTTTATACAGTATTGGAAACCCCCTGGGACTTTATTATAATTTTCTCTTCCTATCCTCTCATTTTTACAATTGGGAGATAAGGAGAGAGCAAAACAAAGCCATTTGCCCTCTGACATGTTGCATGGGAATTACACCTGAGTGCTTCTGTTCCAGCCCATCCATCCTGTTTTGGTGCCCCACAGAATCACCTTGTTCAAGAGTCATCCCAGTATTTCATACAGAAGAAATGAGTCTTCATCTTACCCAGTACTAACTGATGGTTTTATTTATTATTGCTCTGGTTTAAATTATTTTTTTCCAAATGCATGAATTAAACACAGTTCTCCACAACTTGTGACCTTATGAGCTGGCAGTTGGTGTTTTAATTTTGTTACAGGATATTTTAAAACATACTTAGTACATTTATTTTGTGGTTTATGCACCAGTGAGACTGTGGAAAGTAACACAATATGTAATGGCCAACGATGGAATTCCTGCTATTTAACCCATTTGAACTGAAGCCATTGGCTCTTCCAGTTCTGTCCCTGCTGTTTTCAATTTTAAAAAAGTGTTTTAGAGATGCATGTGTGTTTCTCTGTTAGTATTAATGAAGGTCATCAAACTGATTGATAGGATCTTGTTGGAGGCCATCTTTCTGTCTTAAGTATTCAGTAACCTTTTTGTAGTTATAATGCCATCTGGAGATTAGTTCAAAGTAGAGTAATTAGAAGAATAAGTTATGAAAACAGTTCAAAGTAGAGTAATTAGAAGAAATGAGTTATGAAAACAGTTTCCCCCCTATATTATAAATGCACAGCAAATGCTGTATAAAGCTTCTTGTATTGATTTCTTTTTACTTGGGTTTTGCATGTCAGCACTGCATGCTCAGCAGAAAACTGTCTTGAGAAAATTCTGCGTTCTTTTGCCAACAGAGCCATTTACAGACTGATCTTGTTCATGGGTCACTTGACTTTTGACTCTGAACATATGGAAAATTAGACTTTATAGAGGACAGTCTTTTAAGATAGGGTGAGAAGCCCTAGTTAAGAATTAGGATCCCTGTCAGGAAGAGCCAGCAGACCAGAAGCACACGAAAGTGCAGATGAGAGAAGGAAGTAAAACCAGTGTAGCAAGCATGCAGAGTAATTTCCCATTAAGCGGTAGGATTGATAAGTGGGTTATGGCGTCCTGTGTCACAAGCATGGAAAGGACATTCCAGTCCTCGGTGTACTGGTACTATGCTAGAAGTGAACTGCTTACTGCCAAGCTTTGACTCCTGTCGATGTTTACCCTGGGATTTTTGTTTCATGAGCTCTGCTTATTTCTTTCCCCTCTGCAGGTGACCGGTGGAGGATTGCTGATAATTCCCTCAACATCACAAAGGTCAGCTTTGCTGACCGGGGCCGGTACACGTGTGCAGGCATTAATCATAACGAGACCTTGTACTACACAGTCACCCTGAGGGTTATCTTCACCTCAGGGGACATGAGCATCTACTACATGATTGTGTGCCTCGTTGCCTTTGCCATCACCCTCATTTTGAACATCACCCGCCTGTGCATGATGAGCAGCCACCTTCGCAAAACGGAGAAGGCCATCAATGAGTTCTTCCGCACGGAAGGGGCTGAGAAGCTGCAGAAGGCCTTCGAGATAGCCAAGCGTATCCCTATCATCACATCTGCCAAAACGCTCGAGCTGGCCAAAGTCACTCAGTTCAAGACCATGGAGTTTGCTCGGTACATCGAAGAGCTCGCCAGGAGCATTCCCCTCCCGCCTCTGATCCTTAACTGCAGGGCGTTCATGGAGGAGATCTTCGAGGCCGTGCGAGTGGACGACCCCGATGAGGTGGGTAAGGAGGACAAGCAGCCCCCCGGCTGCGGGGCCCAGGCCGCGCTGTTCCCCAGGAACCCGGAGATGAAGCGCAGCGATTCCCCGGCCGGGGACTCGGACGATGGCTCCATGGGCGAGCAGGGCCAGGAGATCGCCGTGCAGGTGTCCATCCACCCCCAGGCCCAGGGGCACAGCATCGACACCGTGTCTCACGACAGCTGCCACTCTGTGCCTGCCGAGGAAGGCACCTGCTGAGCCCAGTGATCCACAGGGGGGTGAAGGAAGCTCGGGTGGTCCAAGGATACCGTGAGAAAAGGGTCTGTGAACAAGCTGCCTCAGTCCCACGTGCACAAGAGTTTTCCAAATTGCAAGGTGCCAGAGCTAGTTCTGAAGTGTGTATTTTCTGTCAGTGTTGATTTAACAATTCCAGTCTGGTAGAAAAGGCCGTTTGGAATATTGTGCAGGGGCTTTTCTTTCTAAAGCAGGCTTGCTATATTTAAATAGTTACACAACAGGAATTCTTTGTCCTTGGCTCCTTGGTAGCTTTTGATACTTCAGATCTGTGTGAGAAGTGACCAAGCTGAGCAGTACAACTTGCAATAAGAACTTTTCCTTTGTGAGTTCCTTCTTTCTTCACGAAGTTGAGCTGAAATTCCTTTGAGTCAATGTTGTCCTGATGAATTGAGTTCTGTGCTCTTTTTGAGTTGCCTCGTGGTGCGTGTAGCCCATCAGAGCCATGGTGAGCTTGAACAAATCTGTTTTGTGTTGCGTGCTTCTGTGTTGCTATCAAAATGTACTGTACTTAGGAAAAGAATAGTGCCAGGATCTGCTGCTGGATTAAACGAATTGTTGTAGTTTCAAAGCAGCTTAGAGAACAACCAGGAGGTCTCAGTTTTCTGTGCATCTGCAGGAAACTTGTGTGTATTCTAAAAGCTTGTTGCTTATATTTGGTGCTGACTGCCAAAGCGCCTTACCCTGGTCCTGTCCCACAGAATGGAGCAGGGACAGCACTGCTGGCACTGCCTGGCTTTTGACTTTGCTGATTTCACTCACTATAGAAAATCCAAAGTTTTATATTGTATTTGACATTGTTGTGAGAAAAGGATGGCAGTAATCACATACTGGCATAACTAATACATGAATTTATCATCTACAGACAGGTGTCTCAGGCACATCTTTCTGAACAGCATTATAATGAAGCAGGTGATAAGTAGTGACACTGAGATGCTCTGCTCTGGCTGGTCCTGTCAGAAGGCAGTGGCAGAGAGAGTGTGGGGGCTGGCTGAGCTGTTTGCCAGCCACTGTTTGCAGGAGTGGAGTGGCTCACTGCTAGAGCCCAGCCCCAGCCTCTGCAGAGGTGGCAGAAGGGAGAGCTGCAGGTGCTGACACACGTACACACACACAAGTACTTCACCAAGGATCTCCCACCTGGCTTCCTCAGCTGTAGAGATCCAGCCTCCAGGAATCAGAGTGCAGACAAGGATCTACTTTCTTCTTCCACTCTTTGGTGCTGATTTTTTTTTTCTCCTTAACATTTGTAAGTTGTATCACTTAAATAGCATTTTATATCCTGTTGAGATTTAGTAGATGTAAAGCTTGTAAGCACTCCACAAATTAATTTCTTACAACTACTGGAAGCATATTGCCATATAATTTTAACAACTTGGCAACAGGAGCACCATTTAATTTCACACAACTCTTTTTTCTTCCCTTATTATTACAGAAATGTCAGTTGAACAAGTGATTCTGGAGGGCTGCTCAGGATTCTTAAGAGGATTTGACATTACATTTACATGAGTAGAGGTGGAAAACAAGCAGGCACAGTGGTAATAGCAGGGTGGGGCTGTCTGTGGTAATGCATGCTCAGAACGAAGGGGTTGAACGAATTACAGTTACCATGTCAGAGAGAGGGAAATGACAGCATCTATTACCATTTTAAACTACCTTCTGGGGAAATTCCTGCAGTCAGCCACCAGTTAAATCACCCCAGTTGCCTTTGGCCTGTCGGGTAAGAGTAGTGTCTGTCAGGAAGGAAATTGCTGGCCTTTATTATAGTAACATTCCCACCAGCTTGGTGCCATTTCCAAGACTGTAGCAAACTTTATCTGCTTCAGGGGAATAAAGCCTTCTGTACACACTTTGAGTAGCTGCCTCAACAGTGACTTCTTCTTTTGCTTCCATAGTTTGATGGCACTTTATGTCCAGGTGAAAAGTTGGTATAGTTTTGTGTGACCTGTCTGGTTTCTTTTAAGTTTTTTGAGGTTATCAGTGTTAAAAGATACTCTGTGGATAAATTCCTATTGCTGTTGGAAGAGAGAAGCTGCTGGCTTCACTTCTGAGCCACAATGGATTCTGCAGGTTTGTTGCACATGTGTGAGGGGAGATTTGGGAGTTTGCACCCTTTAGGATGCACTGGTCGAAAGAGGTGAAGGCTACAAGAGAGAATTATCTGTTTCAATCTCCTTTGTGCCACAGGCCATCAGAATGTACCTGCACCTGCCTTATTTCCCTATAAACAGCTCTCCTTGCTTCTGTGAAACTGTTGCATGATATGCAACAGTAGCACGTTGGATGTGTTACCCCTAAATACACACACAGTGAGAGGTGCCACTACAAAATCTAAACTCTCTTCAATTGCTTCCTAAGAAGCAGTCATGATTGACAGGTGTCACATCAGTAGTGGCAGCTTACAGGCAGCAGAGTGATGCTGGAGGGGTGTCGGATGGTTGTCAGGAGAGCAGTTTTCAGACTGATTTGGTCTTTTCTTTGATTTTTATACTTTATTTACGTAGCTCCGAGTTCTTACTAAGCACAGTTACCTGGTGTCTTCATACATCCTATTGCTGGTTGAGAGGAAAGAATGACCATGCATAAAGGTCCTCAGAAGTGCAGTTGCAGTGTCAATTGCTGGATAGCAAAGCTGAGGGTTTTCCTGAATTACTGCAGTATTTTGTTCCTTAAATTAATTTCCTTCCTGGGAAGGAGGTTGTTTTGTAAGGATTTTGGTATATCAGGAGTATCCTCTGAATGTAGGAACTGATCCTACTCCCACTGAATTCAATTAGAGAGGATTGGGAGCTCTGGTGCATTTCACAGGATTTTTATGCATCTGAAAGCAAGGACGATGGTGATGTTAACTGGTAAAAGTGATTTCTAGAGAATGGAATTTGACACCAGTTTCCAAACAACTTGTGAACTATTCTTGTTATCCTGAGAGTAGATGTGTGCAATTAAATTTCTTTGATGAATCTAACTGAACATTAACATTGAAAGTGTTTCTCTCTTAACTTTTTTTAGCTTGAGGAGAATTTGCAGTGGTTTCCTTGCTTTAAACTAAAGTCTTTGACAATCACAAGGCTATTCTATCTCTTCTTTGTGACTTATTTTAAAAAACCTAAAATCTATTTGTTATCCAAGAGTACCTAAAACTAACTTTGTAGTGATTATTTGCATTACCTGAATTGTAATGTAACTGTTTAATGTAACCACATAGGATTTCATACTTTCATAAAATGAATTGGTAGATTTGCAAAATAAATTGAAAAGAAAAACCTTGTTCTGGTGGAGTTTTCTGTTTTGCAAGTGAGGAGTGCCTGTCTCTCCAAGGTTATGTAGCAGCTGTATTGAGCTCAGCAGAATGTTGTTAATCAACCTGGCAGAGGTTACTGGAATATTCAGTCATCTGAAGGACCATTCCTGCTGGACATCACTGTCATTTTTTTTGTCTCAAAGTCTTCAACAGCATCTAATAATTGTTCCCAGCTGCATATACAAACAGTTACAGACCTGAAATGGTTTCAGGAAGGTCCTTGTTTACTTCTTTGTTTCACGTTGTGTGTGTGACCTTCAGCCACAAATCTATTTTATTTGTTCTCACCTTTTTCACATGATTGTATTATTCTATATTGTAAGCACCTCTCTTTTTGTAATCCCTCACCCCAAACGCCAAAAATCCACCTTGCTGAGGAGCCCTCTGAAGTGCCTTCCATGGGGGTGTGCAAGTGTGAATGAGAGCAGAATTCTCCTACCGTGCTTTTAAAGAAGAGTCTCTGGTTGCCAGTCTCTGCACAAGGCAGATAATGGCATTGCAGCTGAGTATTTGGGGATTTTCCCATGAGAATCAGCTGCCTAAAGGAAGAATTACTGGACCCATACTCCTCAGGCTGGGTCAATACTCAGTCAGCATCTGCTTTCTATCTCCTTGTTATGAGAGATGCATTAATGATAACGGTTCAGTTTTTTAAAGCTCCTGTAACCTGACCCCTCCTGATCCTATCCACAGTGAACAAATTCATCTGCATCCATTTAGAGCACTTTTCCATCTGGTAACAAGAGATCATTGAAAAGCTGCTTTAAGGATGATTGTACTTTAATTTTAGGTGCATGCCTTAAAAAATACATTTTTTTCTTAATGTTGCAGCACTTCTGTGAATGAAGTCTCCAGCTGGAGACACGGTGGAGACACCACGGTGTCATTCAGCTCAGACAAGTTACAGCTTTATCGACTTCCCTTCAGCCAGGTCATTTCACACCAGCTGAGTCTCTCTCCCCTTCTCTTTTTTTATTGGAGAGCAGCTCATTCAGATGTCTCCAAATACTGCCAGCTTTTTTGCATGTGGAAGTGAGAATTACACCATCATTCAAAAAAAAATCATTCTGCTAGATGCTGAAATACAAAAAAAGCCCTAAAAGCTGGAAAGTTGTTCTTTAACACTGGTAAAACAGTACCTATTCTTTGGTCACGCCTGGCTGCCAATGAGCGCAATAATACTGAGCAATTAGGCCTTTCATTTTCGTTAGGCTAATTAATTGTTTGCACAGTGCCCTGAATATGGAATCGCTTTCCTTTTGGAAAGAATAAAAGGATTAGAATGGCTCTATCCCAAGTTGCTCTGAACGTATTTTATTTATTTAATGGAAGAAAAATCCTCTCTTGCCCCAAAGGCAAACCACACACTCGAGTGTTACGGCTGCACAGGGATGTTTCCATCAGCGGGGATGTGAATGCATCCACATATGTCCATCCATCTGCAGCTACGCTCCATATGGGATCTGAGGGTTCTGCTGCATGGCAATGAGTGGGCAGAGGCTGGAGCCACGTCGTGTGTGCTGCCAGGTTTGGATGTCAGCACTGTCAGGGGCTGGAGAGGGATGAGCATCCCTCGGGTTTCAGCTGCCCCTGGCAGCATGGTCATTGTGAGCTGTGACAGCGCTGGGAGGGCAGAGCTCTGCCACTGGGCACTCTCTCAAGAGGCTTGCACTGAGTGAATCCAAGGCAAATGGAACCTGGGCTAGGATTTCATGAAGAAGGGACCCAGTGGACACAGTATTGCAGAGGCTATTGCCAGGTCTTCTTTATGTTTGTCCTATTCGGTACCTCTTTGTGCAGCCAAATTATTAAATATATATTTCATAATAAATGATTCTACAAACTTGCAAAAAGCCATTTCAGTGGAAAGCAAGGGGGCATATCCAGCTCTAAGTGCAAGGCAGAGGCTGCCATCACACAAACTTCCACTACAGGGTTGGAGATAACTGGCTGGAGCTCCTCCTGCCTTCCCTGCTCCCTGCTCTCCTGTAAGACCAGTTATGGTCCATCTGCAAGAGTTGAAAGTGAAAATTCTGTCCTGTGCTGCTACTTCTTCCTCTAAAGATCAGGACACTGAGAACAGCCCTGGGTTTGAAGGGAGCATGAGAGGCCACCCAGGACGTGCTCTCAGCCACAGATGTCCATCCTGGCTTCAAAACAGCCGCTGGCAGAGATGTCGCATCTCCCAGGCAATCTGTTCTCCTGCTAAACTACCCAGACTACTGGAAGGATTTCCGTAATAACTGCCCCAAAGCATCTCTTAATGCATCACCCATCTCGTCCTTTCCATGCCCACTGCTGCTGCATCTGCAGCCCCAATCAGGGCCACCCCAAACGTGCAGGAAAGGAATTGGAGGGCAACGCAAAGCAGGGGCCGTACTTGGATTTATGTGCCTGCCTTGCCTGGGTAGATCATTCTGTGTTCAGCCTAAACCTGCAGGATTTAACTGAAAGTCAAACTCCTTTTGTTATTTCATGCCTGGATGTCTGAGTGTTGCTTCTTGGGCTTTGGACCTTCTTGCTGTCTGTGCTGGGTCACAGAAATGTCCCTGACACCAGTGCTGTTCATATCAAAGGAGTAGCTCCAATATTCTGGGTGCAGCAGTCTTGTGATAGCTTTGTACTTAAATGTGATAAGGGACGGAAAGCAGCCACTGCAAAGCACATAAGCCTGTCCCACCATTGTCTCAAGAGATTTTCAGTATTTCACTTGCTTTCTCTCCTTGGTGTCTTCACTTTGGTGCATGAAAATATTCAGAGTATCTTGCCTGGTCAATGGGAGAATCCCAAGTTTTCATTTTCCTTTTTTTTTTTCTCTTGTGAGTTTTCTCAAGCTTAACTCTCCTAAATAATGACTAGGGAGGAAGACAGTGGACCAGAACAGACATGAAGGAGTTTGGACAACTGTCCTAAATTAGAGGACAGGTTTGCTTTGGAAATCCTATATGCATCACACTCTGTTACAGAAAGTTGGCTTTAACAGCAAATCTCTTGCAGCAGGGTGTCACTTCACTTCCACAGATTACTTGAAATGCTTTATTAATTCGATGACCTTGTGGGCTCTCAGAAAAAAAAACATTTATCAGTGTTTTGGGGAAAGAGAGGTTCCCTGAGCTAAAGGGACTGTTTTGTTGCACAGATTTATTGCTTGGCTGACTTAATTCACCATTCAAAGACGATGATTTTTAGCTGCTGGGCAGTAGGCCTTGCAATGTTGAAACTAATTAACTGCTAGAACTCTTCTGAGCAAGGCTGTTTTCTTACTGGGTTTTGGGGGCTTTTTTTTTATCCCACAGAAATGAAGCAAACACGATCCTTGGAACAGGGGTTGCATGGATACAGTATCAGCACAGACACAGCCCTGTGCTGGATGGCTCCGTGTCACAAAGGAAGAAAGGCTGCCAGCTGTCCCCGCTGCCGACGTGGTCTTACGACCTCTTACAAAGGTAAGAAGAGAAAAGAGGCAACACCTGAAGACAGGAGACAGGAGGGGTGCCAGAGCCATGACAAAGGGAGAACTCAGAGACCAGCAAGAGAGGTCTCCACTCTTCAGCTCTGGATCCACAGCCATCAAAGACCTGAGCTGTGGACCTGGCTGGGGCTCTGCAGCTGGGGAGTCCTCACACCTCTCTCCCCTTCCTTTGTTCCCACTCCTGGTGTTGCAAGCTGTATTTCTGAAAGAACCTTGAACCTCATAGCTCAGATAGATCTGCAGTGCCTGCTGGCAGGACCTCATCAAAGCCTTGAGAGGGAAGACAAGGAAGGGGAAAGGGGCTCACTCTTTGTCAGGATGCACCTGTCTGCAGGAAGTTACCAGTTGTTATCCCATCAGGGACTTCTGCTCATCAAAATATATTCTGGGAACAGTTTATAACCCCTGCAGTATTTCCTGGTGATGTCTAAAGATGGCATAAACAGGTCTAGGAGCTCAAGCAGAGACAAATTTAGTGTCTGTGTGCTCCTTCCTACCATGTTTTTGCAAAGCACTTCTGCCCTGCTCCTTGCTCTGAGTCCATAGTGCGAGTGAAATATAAATCACTGCTGCTGACTGAAAGCAAGGAATCCCTCACTGGCTCCAGGGAGCTCCCCATCTGTCTTTGTTCCTGACAGTTTGATCACCTTTATCATCATTTTAAAATGCAGAGCTGCAAATACCATTAGTGGTCATACAGAATGGCAACTCTCTTGACATGCCTCAACCACAGTGACCTTCCTCAACTGGCAGCAGGGAGCACAGGCCAGCCCCTCTCCCTCCTGTGAGTTTGGGCTGGGAGCCTCAGCCCCGGCTGTCAATTCACCTCCATCTCAGTGTCTTCTTCCCTGCAGTTCAATTCAGATGTTTCCAGGAATTTCAGACTTCTTCTGACGCTTCCCAGTCTAGTTGCTCATTCCTAAAGCACAGGAGTATAGAGCAGCACGCCTGGGTGTGTGAGCAAGGAAATCTTATGTCACTTGACTTGCTCTGAACAAAGGGGGAAGTACAGAGGATCAGCAGCATGTGGGAGAGGAGACCTCTGCTTCCCATGGATGCTGGTGGAGTTCACCTGGCCAGGAGCTCCAAAAGGACCGTGAGGTTTTTTGTCTGCTAGTTCTCTAGGTGAAATAAGAGAACAGTTAGTGAAGGTTTGTCACAGAGAGGTTTTTGAATAAGAGAAAACAGAATTTGGAGGCTGTGAGAGTCCAAACTAGCACCTTGGGATATGTTGTACTCATGAGCTCCCCCATCTCCTGGCGCTCAGCCAGAGCATGTTCCAGCATCCCCTGGCCTGGAAAAGTGTCCTTAGAAGCAGTACAGAACACAGGGTGTGAGGGGACAGTGCTGAGGGCCAAGCATGACCCCTCAGGCATGGGGACAACAGGACAGGCCAGTTCTCTTCAGTCCCTGACACTTCCTGGTGCGCCACTGAAGGCACCCCTGGAAAGGAGCACACATGGTCCACGTGTTTATCATTTTCCATCCATCCCTGCTGATCTCTTTCTGCCTGTGAGCACCTGTGCTTTGCTTCCCATCAAACTGTCCTTGGAGTGACGCAGCAATTTGCCAGGTGTACCTTTGCTGCCGCTCTCATCTCGGCAGCGAAGGCTTTATTTTGTTTAGCTGAAAGGGAGCCTGGGTCAAGGATTTTATGTGCCAAGCAGAATCCAAAGACAAGAACATGGAGGTGAGCTCAGAGCCAGGATCTGGGCTGGCAGTGGCTGCGGCAGGAGGGGCAGCACCGTGCCGGGGAGCAGGGAAATGTGGATAACAAAGGGAGATGCAGGTGGAGGATGGGATGGGAAGCCGGGGGATCTCGGAAGGTGCAGTTGTTGGGTGATGGGGACACACCACGTCCAGGCAGCAGTCCTCAGGGCAGGGCCGGGCAGGAGCTCCTCGCCTGGAGCCCCGCGAAGCCCCGCTAGAGGCAGCTCTTGGTTTGCTCTGAGCATGGAAGAGCAGCCGAGCGCTGTGCCCGGGGACCGCGCTGCGGGCAGGAGCGATGGAGCTGCTGCCGCCTGCCCCGACACACGGCCCTTCCTCCCCGGGGAGCTGCAGCCCCTCGCCACAACCCGTCCGGGGTCCCACAGCACACTCAGCAGCCGCTCTTCTCCAAATACAGTGTGTTAAAGCCTGGGTGGACAAAGAAACCCCCGTGGGAGCCAGCCTGAACCCAAAGGAGGAGGGGTTGCAGGGACATGGGGGACTCAGGGGGCTGAAGTCGGCACCTGGGAGCAGCGATATCCGAAGGAGAAGGTTGGAATTTGGGCTGTGTGCCCCCGTCCTGCCCGCGCCGAGAGCAATTCCCACCGCTGGCATCCTGCAGCAGGAAGTAAAAGCCAACAAGGAATGGACTCGGTTTGTCCTTTTTTTCTCTGCAGATTAACAGATCCAGCTCTGACTGAAGTATTTAGTGATCACAGCGACTTAATTGCACGGGGAAAACATTTCCTGGCAATTACTTCTGCGCCCGTCTTGGCTGGCTGGGTGTTTCCCTTCGCACGGCGGATGGCAGGAGCAGCCTGCCGCGGCACACAGCCGTCCCCGGGGAAGGAAGGGCAGCCACAGCCCGGGTGGCACAAGCCCTGCCAGACGGATGCCACCTGCAGTGGTGCCCCTGCCCGCTGCGTGCCCTGGGAGGCCCTGGAGAGCCCGGATCCCCTCGCCCACCCTCCGCTTGGCGCAGGCTGCCCGGCAAGTCCTCGGTGGCCAGGAGGTCCCTGGCGGCCGCCCACCCCTCTCTGTCGCACCGGGTTCAGCCTGGGTGAATTCCAGCGTTGCTCTTTTCATTTCAGAGCTGCAGGAGATGCGGCTTATGGTCACCTTAAAGGAATAAACGATGCATAAAAATATTTGATCACTTAAGCCAAATGATTTGGCAAGCGCAGGCTCCCGCCGTACCCATCCTCCTCACAATTGTCTCATTATCCAGCCCTAAATCAAGCTGTCACAGCTTTTTTTGGCTTGGAGGGGAGAGGGAGGGAGAGAGGGAGGGAAGGAAGGAGGGAGCTGCTTTCCAGTGCTCACCTCCAAAAGAGAAACCCTGAGCGGGGAGCGGGTCACTGAGTCACCGAGAGCATCCTCCCGCCCCCTTCCCGACCCTCCCTCGCCGCTGCTCCTCATTAATCCGCTCGCGGAGCCGGCAGCGGGATGCGATCCCAGCGGCCGGAGCGAGGGCTGGTGCGGAGGCTGCGGGTCCACCCCGGCTCCGCCTGCGACCGGAGGTGCCTCGGAAGTGCCGTTCCCAAAGCCGCTGCCTTGGTCGCTTGCTGTTGCCGGGGAAGCATCCCCAGAAGGGGACACAGCTCATCAATGGGGCAGGAAAGTCCCCAGGGACGGGATCTCCATCCTTCTCTGGTGCCGAAATAAAGGGGGCTTGGATCCTGCTTGCTCCTGTTCGTGCCACGTGCAACAAGTGTCTGGAGAGCCTCCTCTTGCCTCAGCTGGGACAAGGGGCACTGGAGCCCCTCACTTTGGGGCACAGCTTCACTCTGGTATCACAGCAGCCCCTTTTCACGAGAAAACCATAGGGAATTGCACCAAGAGGCTCTTGATACAAGCAGGTTCCAGAGGGACAGCAAACATGGAGTCTTTCACTATCTGTTAGTCAAGAGAGAACCAAAATCTGTCTCTTTGGGAGTCTCAGTGTTTCATAGGCCCTAAAGAAATCACCTGAGGACCTGTCTCCTGCATCCTCAGGACAATGGAGCATCCCTCACCCCACACACAGGGAAGCCCATCTCAGGAAGAGTCCTCCTCCTCCTCTGCCCTCCCTAGGTGACACCCTGGATACTGTGCCAGACCGGTGTCATTCCCCAAGTCTGCTGAATTAATTAATGTAAACTAATAATTACTATTTCATTAATAAATTAATTAAAGACCCATTGGTTCATTCTGCTGGGACAGTGAAACAGCTGCAAACTCATCTGTTCATGCGAGCACAGCCAGGCAAACAGAGCATCCCCCTTCTGCCTGCCCTGCACAGAGACAGCCCAAACCAGGACTTTCCACCCAAGAAAACTTTCAGCCCAAGAAGAAGAAAGAGGGGACCACGTGGAGTAAACACAGACCCTTGAGTGCAAAACTGCTCCGGATGGAGTTAACAAAAAATGTGCCATTTTCTCCCGCCAGCAGCATCCCAGCAGGCAGGGCAGGGCAGGGCAGGGCAGGGCAGGGATGCTGGTTCTGGTGGGCAGGCTGGGACCTTGCTGGTGCCTGGGAGCTGCTGTGCTGCTGCAGCCACCATCAGATGGGCTCTGAGCAGCTCTCGTGGGTGCCATGTTCAATCCACACTGCTTCGTTTTGTTGCCTTTTTAATGCTGTCAAAACATGAGATGCTCCTGCTGCTTTCACAGCCTTGCTAATTGGCTGCAAAGAGCAGATTTCTGTTCAAATTACAGCTACTTTTGAACTCTGAACTTGCCTTTAAAATCCAATTCCCACGAGGCTTTTGTCCCCACCCCTTGCAGAGCTGTGAAGCAGCACGAGCAACAACTCACTCCCACAGCGCTTTTTGGAGGACCAAGGGCAGATCACACATCCTGCAGGGATCCCACAAGGGATTTTCTGCTCTCATGCTCTTCACCATGGGCTCCTCCCAGGCTCTGGGAGCTCTGGAAACAGAGGACTGGGGAGCACATGTCAATCCATCACCTGGAAAATGCAAGCAAGACCCTCTCTGGGCAGCACCTCTCGGGCTGAATCTCCAGCAGATGCTGTGTTATCTCCAGGGTTTCCCTTCTCCATGCTCCAGTGACTATTCATCCCCCCTGATGAGCCTCTTGGATCACAGAGGTGCAGGTAATGCTGTGTACTGGGTGCTGAGTGAAGCACCTGCACAGGTCACAGTGACCCCTGTGCCCTCTGCCTGTCCTCCTCCCACCCCCTGCCCCATCACCTCTGCAGCTCAGGTGCTCTCAGCTTGTTTTCCAGCTCTGCCAAAGCCAGAAATAATTTGAGCTGCACAGCAGAGCTGGAGCCTTCCCCATGGCACACTCCTATGGCAGACTCTGGTTTTCCTTAGAGGAGGCCAAACAGGAGCTCTGGAAAAGCCCAAATGAATCCAGCAGCAGCAGGAGAAGAGCTGGTGATCTGAGATATCTCCAGGCTGAAAACGCAAGTCCCTTCAGGGAGACTGGGAAAATCACATTACGAGCCTGGCCTCGGCCCAGCCCCTCAGCAGAAGTGATGAGAGGAGGAATGGGGGAGCTGGACAAAGCCCCCTGACCCCTCTCTGGTCACCCCTGAGCCTGCACTGATGAAAAGCCAGGCAATGCCCACGTGTGCAGCGCCAGGAGGATGAGCCCGGGGCGGTGCCTGCACTAACACACAGCTCCAGTGTTCGCCAAGACCCTGTTGCTCAGGAAAATGAGCCTGAGTTTGCGAGGAGCTATTTGCCAGAGCAGAAAATGTTGATCTGCAGCACATCCTTCACTCAACAGATGTTCCAGGTCCTGCTAAGCTGTAAAAAGACTGACCAAGAGTCCCTGATGGGTGCAGATGGTTTCAGCTCCATTAGCCATCAGTAACAACCCAAAGTGCTCTGACCATGGTGAGCCACGAAACCAACCTGCTGCTGGGCAGGGGCCAGAGCCAGCACTGGAGGCTGCTGGGCATGGGGGAGGAGAAGCTGGAGCTGCATGAAAAATCATGGCAAAAGCACCCGCAATGGGAGCAGTTGGAGCAACAATTCGAGGTTTCTACATTACTCAGTAATTTCGGATCACAGATGGAAATATCCAAGAGAAGCATCTCGTAAATCACACGGTCTGTGGTTTTTCCCTTTTCCCCTGCTGTGTTATGATGGAAAATTGCAGCCGGTGTTTCCAAAAGCCATGAAATACCGTGCAGGCCCCGGCAGGTTCACATCCAGCTGAAGCAAACTCCGCTCCAGCATGAGGCTTGCCTCCGAAAGGGTCACTGAACCCAACAACTGCGTTTTGCTGACTGGAATTTGCACCTTTCCCCAGCTCATTGGGCTGCTCTCACCTCTTTCCCATCAGCATTGATGTTGAGTTGGTTGTGTGCCAGCCTTGCACCTCTTGAACACAACTGAAACCAGAGGATTTCTGATAGAAGACAAGGAAAAAGGCATGAACAGGTGGCTTTGAGAGAAAAAAAAAAACGGGACTTTTTAATATGATTCTGCAATGAAAAGGGAGAAGATGAAGGCTTTGCTAAACATTACCACACAGCACTGAGCAAGAGAAGATACTTGGGCCCAGAAGTTCCTCTCTGCTGCTGCCTCCCTCCACAGCCAGGAGAAAGCACAGGGAGTGCCATAGCAGAGACACAGGCAGCACTTGGTGCCACGGCTCTGCCTTCAGAACCACTCTCTCCATCTGCTCAGTCCCAGCAGCACAGGGGAAAATTGTCACCAGCACAGTGGTAAAATTGTCACCGTCCTGCCCCTGATGCTTCTCTACTGCCTCTCACCCCTCTCCGAGCCCGGGGGCTGTCCCATTTTACCCACAGGGCTCAGGATGAGCATTGTCCCATGGACTGGGAGCAGCAGCGTCTTCATTTCACAGCCCAAGACACACTGAGGTTGAGGATGTGTCCCCTTGATTACCCTGGAGCTATGCTAATGGCTTTCTATTTTAATTACATGGAAGTCTTACCATGCTGCAGGGTCTGGCTACTGCTGCATGGCACAGAGGAAGGCCTGTGCATCACTGACAGCCTTATTTTTTTTTGCATAATAAAAGTAAAGTGGCACTGGGGACATGTGTCTTTTATGGTCTGAGGTCAGCTGCCTGCAGATCCCGAGAGCCACGAGAGGGAGGGGAGAGGGAGGGAAGGAAGGCAAAGTAAACAGATAAATCCCTGGAACATATGGCCTGTGCTTGGTATCTTCACGCATGAGGCACCCCACTTAATAAAAGTTTAGGATGGAAAAGCCAAATAAAATTGATAATCTGCCCAGGGAGGGTGATTCAGATGAAGTAAGCACATTACAAGGGGGTGACTGATTTACAATTTTCTTCTATTTGCAGTTTTATGACTATTACAGTTATTCTTGTGAATATAATTCATTACTGTGCTATTATTCCCAGAAGTGAAAATCAAAGGTTTATCAGCCGACACTGGCAAGCATGAAATACTGCCCCAACACACAGCTCCATGCTGGAATCACAGCTCAAAACCAGACGGGGAGGCAGAAGCCGAGCCCTCACCTCTCCCCATCCCCAGGTCCCCTCCTGGGACACAGGCAGGGGCAGGCAGCCCAAAGCCAGCAGCATCTCCCAGCTGGGCAAGGAGGAGGCAGTGAACCAGACCTGTGTGACCAAGATCTCATCCTCCAAAAGGTGATGGGCACAGGAGTGGCTCGGTTATTTGGGGAAAGGTAACATCAGTGAGTGCACTGCTGGGCAGCCCTGGGCAGGCACGGGCTGGGGGGATCTACAGGAGCTGGTACCAAAGGGATCAGGCACGCTGCCTCTCCTGGGGGCACAGCAGGCTCCCGGCTGTGGCTTTGGGCACAGCATCCCACTGTGCTGCCAGGTGCTGGCAGGGCAGGGTGATGGGCTTGAAACCAAGACAACGTGGCCTGGAGCCAGAAAGAGTGCCTTCAGGGCAGGGTTTTATTTACACTAACAGCTCTAGCTGGGAGAAACGGACTGAACCCGGGGTTTATCCAACATGAAAGCAGTGAAGAGAGTACTGAAATGTACTTGAGGTTGCTGCTCAGTGGATACCTGATTCTGTAGCCCACATGTAACATAAAAGCCGTCATTCCCGTGGTGTGGTTTCTCCAGCAGCAGCTGAAGCCCAGCCCCAGCCAGCTGCTGGTGCAGCTTGATGGCACAGCCCTCCCTGGCTGCATCCTGTGGGCTTTCAGGCTTTGTCACTCCTGCGTGCCAGCCTCAGCTGTGAAAACCAAGAGAAATCTCTTCCAGCCTCCTTTTTCTCCTCATTTCAACAAGTTTTTTTCTGAAGAGCCACCCTTTGCTTTCTCCATGACAGATCCTCATCCCAAAGGCTTCTTTGCAGCACTCCAGATGTGCCTGGCATTCTGCTCCAGCACCAAGAGATACCAGCTCTTGACTAAAAAAACCTCCAGAAGCTGATGGCAAAAAGAGCCCTGACAGCACAGAGACCCTGCAATAATCCCTGGTGGGAGAGGGGAAGGGGAGGGGAGGAGGTGAAGCCCCAGATCATTATGTCTGGGCCAGACCAAGGGCCTCTTCAGCCCAGTATCCCAGTGCTGGTTCTGGAAGAACGGATGTGATGGAGAGAACACACAGTCTGGAGGGACATTTCCCTGGCATCCTCCCATCTGGGTCCCAGAGCTTGTCTCAATGCTTAATAGCTCTTGATGGATTTTTTTTTTCTTCCTAAAATTTGTCTAATCACTTTCTGAAGCCTTGTAAAGTTTTGGCATTGCCAGTATCATCTTGTAATTAGTCTCCAGCTGAAGGACACTCTGTGGGTGGAGGTTTGTGTGCTGTCACAGCCTCGGTCTGTGACACTGGGGTCTGAGTCACATCTGAGGGTGGGAAACACAAACGCAGGGGCCAGGAGTTTACACCTCATCACTACAAAGTGCCACAGTGGGAACAGAGTCTCCAAAGTCTGAATTGCTTAAGGGGAAATAAAACCATCACCAGCTGCGTTGTCAGAGTTTGTCCTCAGCTCTCTGCTCTCTCCCTAGAAGATGTGGCATTCCTTAGAAGTGGCACATCCCAGAAGAAAACAAGCCATCAGGATGTTTAACAATTGCTGTTTAACTGCTTTAGATCAGGAAAAAACCCCAAACCCAGGGGTTTAACAAATGTGCCCGTTGCCCTGGGGTGAGCTGAGCCTCTGCCTGCCTTCAAAGTGAAGCGCATGTGAAGAGCTCTGCTGATAAAGGGCAATTTGGTGAGGCCAGAGCTGTGACAGAGAAACGCGACCAGCTCAGCAAAGCCTAACGCAGCCCCTCCTGTGGCCCCTCAGACTGGCAGTGCCAGCTCAGGCCACTCTTCCCCACCCCATTGCCACAGCCAAGCACCAGGCTGGGGCCGTCCTTGGCATCCCCAGTGCTGCTGGCACAGCAGCTTCCAGCAGCAGCTCCAACTGGACATGCGCAAAATAAATCCCATTAAGCTGCAAACGGCATGAAGTAAAGGCAAATCAGCTGCAGCAATAACCGTGAACTTCCCCTGCTGGAGGCTGGGGACAGGGTGCAGTGGGGCCTCCAAAGTGCCCGGCGAGGACACTGCTCCAGGCTGAGCTAATGGCACATGTGTGGCCAAGGGACTCCAGCATCGTGGTTAATTGTGATGAGCAATAAAATTCCAGCTGGGGATGAAGGTCCCAGCGCCTGCCAATTAGTCCTGGCATCCTGAAGACAGGCTGTAATGGGATTATTGAACCAGTCCTATTATGCACTAAAGTGTTCAGGGAAGCTCGCCACTGTGCCTGGAGAGCTGCTGGGAGCGACGTGCACAGAGCTCCTGCTGGGAGGGGATGGAAGCAGGCACCCACCCATCCTCCCCACAGAAAACAAGCACTTTTCTTACTCCCTGGCTGAAACATTCAGCATGCCAAAGGGGTTTGAGTCAGTGAATCTGGGCAGTGACCAAGATTTCGCTGTTTAAAATAAAAATGGATTTGTTTTCTCTCTTGAACAACAAACCCAAAGAAGCTGCATCAGACCCCAGCTGAGAACACTTAAAAGGCAGCGCCGGTGCAAGAAGCTGTTTGCTTGGCCATCTTGCTGTAATGGCAGGTATTTGTGATTTGGAGCTTTTTCCTTGGCAGCCCTGATGAGATTTCATGTTTATAACATTATGGTTCAGGGCGTGAGGATAGGCTCAGCCTGCCGGAGGAGCCACTTGCTGTCTCCAGCTCACAGAAGACATTTGGAGCCGGTGGGTTCACCACGGCAGATGATGCAGGAAGCTTCCTGCAGACTCCTCATCTCAGCAGCTGCCGAAAATACGTGACCCTCTGGCTGTGCTTGCTGCAAATGTTGCTGGAGAGATCTGTTTTTGATGGGGAAGAGACCAGATCTGCTGTTTAGATGACAGCAACCCTGGCAAACCCAGGGCATGGAGAGGTGCAGATGTGTCTGCTGTGAGTGCTGCCTCCCCCGGTGCCTCCCAGGGGGGAGCCCAAAGGCAGGGACCACATCTGGGTGTGTGCCAGTACCACAGCCCACACAGTGCCATCCTCCACCCTTCCTGGAGCTCTGAGGCTACTAATCACCCCAGACAGCCTGATCTGGAGCTGAGGTCTCCTGGATTGTCACACAGTTCCCATGGCCCCTGTCCCCTCAGTGCCATCAATCACTGCTTTTGGGTGAAGGGCCAAAATGTGGTTCCATTTTGCATGCTTGGCCAAAGAGATGAACAAATTCTGCGCTGAGAGAGGGCATTTCCTGATCATGGCTCACTCCAAAGCATCTCCTCCTCTGGAGCAAGGACCTGGCTGTCAAAGGGCTCTTCCACCTCCTCAGTGGAGGGACATGGGAGCTTTCTGCTGCTGCTCCAGCCCCTCCACTTGGCCCCATCCCCTCAGCAGTGCTGCTCCTGCAGGACTTGGGGACAGGAGCTCAGGCAAGCCAAGGGATAGTGCCTGTCCTGGGCAGGACCACCGTCACGGCAGCGGATGCCAGAATTGAATCAGACACTATTTATTAGGCAATAAGGGTCAGAGAAAGTGGAAGATGAGTGAGGTGGGAGAGGATGGGTTCTGGGCTGTGTCTGCAGGAAGAATTAGCAGGACATGGTTTACAGGGATGAAAAGCTTTTTGATTATAAGGACAATATTTAGTGCCTGTAGCTGCAGGAGAGGAAATGCTGCTGCTTTTTCCCCTGCTCAACACAGAGCCAGGACTCCTCCAGCCGACCTGGGGGAGTGCGGCCACCACAGCTGAGACTGTGCATCATCCAGGGAAAAGTTAGGAAAGGTCCTGCTGCCAGATCAAGGCTGCTCTGCCCATGCTGAGCTGCAGCCAGCCAGTCTTTAAAGAGCTTCAAGAGGGTCTCAGTTTTATCTCCAGTCCATAAGGAGCTTTGCTTTTCTGTCTGGAAGCCTGGGCATGAGGTGCCTTGAGGTTGGGATTTATTTCACCTTTCACCTGGACAGACATCCCCAGGCTCCTGGAAAGGTCTGCATGAGCTGTTTAACTTCAGCCAGCTCAGCCAAGATGATGTGCACATCTCGGAGCCCAGACAGATGCAGGGAATGCCCTGGGAGCTGCCCGTGACCCACGACCTGCTCTGCTGTCCCCACGAGGCCACACAACAGTGACAGCTCACAGTGACGCTCCAAACTGACTCTGAATCTCTCATTTCCAGTGCATTAATTCCTACTCATTATTGATCACCCTGTAACACGCTGGGAATGTGCCGTGCTCCACCGGCCCTGAGTTATGGACCCATCAGTGTCTGGCTGCAGTAAAGGAGCTGCCCTCAGAGTCACCCTCCCGTCATAGTCACAGAGGAGAGGAGAGGAGAGGAGAGGAGAGGAGAGGACAGGACAGGACAGGACAGGACAGGACAGGACAGGACAGGACAGGAGAAGGTTCATCGGGTTGCAATCCTAACATGTCCATTGACAGTACTTGCCTGCTCCTAACAGAGCAGAACATGCTCACCGCACAGCTGATCACTGCAGTGGATTCAGCTATAGGTGGAACACAGCCCTTTGTTCATGCAATCCCGAGGTATCTGGGAGCCAGAGAGGAGATGAAGACCAGGGCATATCAGTTATTTACATTTTTAAAGATTTTAGGGTTAGCAACCAGGATTTATCCTGAGTCAGGAGTGCCCTGTGGGGTCTCCTCGATACTCTCAGCAGCCTATGCGGCCTCATGGAACATGCAGGCAGCGAGGGGACAGGGAGGAGGCTCAGTGCTGGAGAAACAGCACTTTGATTTCTTAAAAATTAGATGCTCAAGGGCTCAGCTCCCCCTCGGGACTCGGGTGCAAGAGCCACGCACAAGCTGCAAGAGTGGGTCTCGGCGGCTGGGAAACACACCACAGCAGCTGCTGTGGACACTGTAGGGAGGAAGACATCCGAGGGGTTGCTCCTCAAGCCCAGGGTGAGAAGTGGGGGCAGTAGGAGCCGTGTCCCCTGGGCAGCGCTTTGTGCGGTTTAAGTGCGTTATAGAACAAAGCAGCTGCGGCATCAGCTGCTCTGGAGACGCTGGCAAGGACGGAGGGAGGGAGGGAGCAGCCTCTCTCTGCCCGCCTGACGGTGTCTGGGGCTGGTGGCAGCGGCTGGAGCATCCCTCAGAAGGACGCGGAGCCGACTCTCAGCGCTAAGGACAGCGGCCAGAGGAGAGGACTGGCTCTGGGTCGTGCCGGCGGTGCTGAGCCCTCACAGCCTCGCACCGGGCTCTGAACCGCGCTGGGAGCAGCGTGCACCGACACCGGGGCTGTCGCTGGTGTCCCGCGGCACCACGATGGCTCCTCACCCCGAGGAGAGCACAGCACGGTGTCCCCAAGGCACTGATGGGGTCCCCGGGCTGGGGGGAAGGAGGCAGAGCCGAGGGCCTCCTCAGGATAGGCGGGAGCAGAGTCGAGGTCACATCAGGACGAGATCCAGTTGCTCAAGCAGGCTGTGAGCAGCAGCATTGCCCCCAATGAATTCCCTCTCATTTGGCTTTGTCTTTCCTCTTACCACTTCTTCCACCCTGAAGGGCTTTCTGCACAGAGCAGGGGGCTCTTCCCATGTTTCAAGACATCACCTCTCTGGCACCTGCTGCTAGTGGCAAGATAAGCCTGGGTTTCAGGAGGGGTGGCAAGCAGTTTTGCATGCAGCAGGGAGCAAAGGGATGCCGAACGCAAGGACAAGGACAACAAGGACAAGGACAACAAGGACACCCAGGGAGACAAGGGGCTTGAGGTGAGCTGCCCAGAAAATATTGTGAGTTGCAATGTCGACTGCACTGGTTGAAAAAGAGTGATGGGTTTCCTTCTGTCAGAAGAGCTCGTGTGCCTTCAGGTGACCTGCCTGAGACACAAGAGAGAACAAGAGGGGCTGGCTCTGCTCTCTTTGGGACAAGCATCCCCTGTAATGCTGCTCCTGGCAGAGCTCACACCCACCTCCGTGGCTGTTCCATCACCAGGCAAAACTGCTCCTGCCTCGAGCAGCTGCTCAGCTCTGGATGCCTGAACAAATACTCCAAGAAAGCAGAAATCTCCATTGTGGGACACTGTGCTGATCAATGGCTGCATGCACCAGCTTCCTGTAGGTAATATTAATAATTTCTCTTGTAAGTAATTTTCATGAGCTGCAGACTCAGAAATGCCAGTCTCTTGCCTTTGTCAGAAACCAGAGCAGCTCTGCATATGCATTAAAACCCAGCACACGCAGTTTATCTTAAACCACCCGAACTTCTTGTTCTAGTGCAGTATCTGCCAGCATCCATCCACCCTGGGAGGTGTTACACGGCATTTCTCTGCTCACAGCCCTGGTCCCTCAGGGCCTCGGTGGTTTAGATCATAATTCCTCAATAAGACACAAGCAGTTGGAAAAAAACCAGTAAACACACCACAAAAATGACAGGGAGCCTGCAAGCACATATGGAGAAAAGGCAAAGCAGGTTTTGGGTTTCCCACCCCTGCTCTCTTGAGTGTTGTGTTAAATTCCCAAACTGACTGCAGGCAAAGCCCAGATGTTTTGCAGCCATGCAGTGGGAATTTGTTCTTGTCCCCGTGTTTCCATCACAACATTTTCATCTTTAGAGGCTCTTAATTAGCCACTTCATCTCTTGCCAAACCCTCTTTGGTTTTGCAGACTGCATGTTGGGATGGGGCCACCCTGGGTGCAGAATCCCAGCAGCCCCATTCCCACAGGACCATTCCAGTTCCCTCTATAACCCCTATGGAAATAACACAGCAGCACATCCCTCCAGCCCCCCAAATATGTTTTCCAAGTCATTTATTTGTAAGAGACTTAGCAGCAGGCTTAAAACTTTCCTTTTTGACTCCATAACTCCAAAGCACCGATGCTATAAACAAACAGCAAAACCTCAAACCTCTGGGCAGAGGTTCCTCCTTTGGGGTGATCCCCTCTGCAGCCAAGCTCCTCCTCAGGGCCGAGGTGCTGCAGGGGCACCTGCAGAGCTCTGGCAGGGCTCAGAAGGGCTTGCACAGCTTCTCTCAGCCCACGCAAGAGAGGGGATGGTGGTGTCCCCTTCCCACTGATGTCCAGCGAAGCGGGGAAAGTGTACGGATGAAGCAGGACCTAAAGCATCACAGGGCTCCTAAGTGACTCAGAGGAGGAGCAGCCAAGCAGAGCTTCCTTTATTGATTTATTTATAGAGAATGAGATATTAATGCAAGACCTGTTGTTTGAACAGGTTTCTCCTCGCTGTGCCGAGAGAGAAGCCCTGCGGTGAGGGGGGCTGTGTGGGGAGGCGTGTGTGGAGTGCTAATCCCTGCCCGGTCCCCTTGTCCCCTCCTCACTCCATCTGTTCCTTCGGATGATTCACTGTGACTTCTCAACTTCCTATTCCCCTTTCCTCACCCTGAGCAAGGAGTAGCTAGCAATTAGAATATTATCGGGGGGAAACGCTTCATAATGCACATGATTATACCTTAGTCCGAGGAATTTTAATTAGCTGAATGCATGGAAGACCAAATTTTGCAGGTCAGACCCCACAGCCTGATGCTGAGACCTCACTGGCTGCCTTCTCCTGCCCACAACGTGCCTGGGATGCTCTGTTGTTGCTTGTCAGAGCTTGTGCCTCCAGATTTTCCTGCAGCTTTATTATTATTTTTATGTCTTGGGTTTTACAATACACAGGCTTTACAGCAGGGTACTTTTTGTGATGTTTTGGCTTTGGTTTTTGCTCAGTAGCATAACAAGGTGATGGGATTTATGGGCAGCTCTGGGTTTTCTGTTACAGCTTTCCTTAGCAAGATCATCACTTTTGTCACTATCCTTGCTGGCCTTTTTCTCTGGCTTTGGTCATCCCCAAGAGTCACAGCCCACATTAGTCTCCAGCTGTTGTTCAAGCAACCCAAGTAAGGGATCACACAGGAGCTATTGTAGCTAAATAAAAGTTTCAAGAGCAACAGGGTTTTAAAAGTCTTCTGAGCTATTTCTGCTGTCACTTGTTAACACCAGTTTGAGCAAAGCCCAGCTTACTGGGGACAATGGCAAAAAGCATCCTTGGCTGGAGGGCTAAGGACTAATGCCGCAGTCCTGAATGACCAGCTGGGGACTGAGAAAGCAGCCAAGAATTGCACAAAGCCAGGAGCTATAAATTGGGGGGGGGGGGGGGGGGGAAAAAAAAAAC
>VZRS01005518.1:355888-465644 GCA_013398055.1 Ifrita kowaldi
TAGAGGGTGGGCGGTGGGGGGTAGGGTAAAAAGAACCAGAGTATTATTTCTTAATGATGCCAAACCCAGGATTCAGGTGGGGAAGGTGTGAGCCAGCTCCAGCTTGTGCCCGAGCAGCTCCAGGAGGAGCTGCCTCGTGGCAGAGGAAGCAAAGGCTCCACCCAGATGTGAATTTCGATCTGTGATTTTGGGGACAGCAGCCATGAAGGCTGAGGGATCCCCAGAAGCCATAGGGGATGAACCATCTCGCAGTTTTCTTATGAAGGGCAGCAAAGAGCATCCTTCAGCTGAGATCATGGTGAGAATTTGGGAGGTCCCTGCCAGACAACCTCTGCAGGTTGGATCCAGCCCCGTCTCAGGAGCAGGAGTCTCAAAACACAGCCCTGTCTGCATTTTACTGTAACTGGGCTAATGAGATTCACCCACCAGCCCGCCCACCCAGTCACAGCGTGAGGAACAAGACCCATCAAAAATCTTTACCCCCTTGATTTTGTGGAGTTAACACTCGAGCTTTGTGGTTTTATTTAGCTGGGGTCCCAGACGGGGCACCAAAGGACAAAGGGAGGCTGGTACCGCAGCCTTGCTCCTTCAGCATCTCCCAAGGAAGGACAAGGGCCACAGCTTCCTTTTCACACCCTCAGCTCTGACAGCTTGCAGAGATGAGGACATTTCGATGCTTTTGCTTACACTTTGCAAATATTTCTCCACATGTTTGCCCAAATACTGGATTTTTTCCCCTCAAGGGGGGGAAAGTTGCAATGCGGTCTGTGACAGTGCTAAGGCAGGTGCAGAGTCTGGGGGTGTCCCTTACAAGCGTGCATTTCCCAGAGCTATTTTTCAGCTTAGCAAGTACGAGATCATTGTCTCGAAAGTCCCTCCCTGGAAAAGACCAGGGAGGAGTGCCTGGGGGTTTTACAGGAGCGGCACAGCCACTTGGCAGGTAGCCTGCAGGCAGGACTGACCCCGTATGGGATGGGGCAGCCTTGCTCAACCTCCTCGTGGGCTTCCCCAAGCTCTGCTGCCCCCAGTGCCACTTCTCTCACCAACACCCCCCTCCTCACCACTAAAAAAAACCCCAAACATAAAGAAAGGAGGAATTTATTAGGCGATCTAATTACAGAGGCATGGAAAGCCTTTCCCATAGCAGGAGCTCTCCCCCTCACAGCAGCCAGGGCATGGCGGGGCGGAGTCTGCCCTCCGGCAAGATGAGAAATTGTTCAGTGGGCAGTGAAAATATCTCAGCAGTGTTATCTCCCGTGTCTAAGTGCCCTGGCCATTCCCTGCTAATTCCCAGGGGTCCTGTGCAGAAGCAGGCTGCTGGAAGCCACTGCAGGGACACGCACAGCCCCAGTGGGCTGAACACACACTGCCAGAGCCCCTAAGGCAGGGAAAAGTAAAAGGGCTCAGTTTGGAGCACAGAAGGTTGAGGGGAGATGCTGGGATGTTAATCCCAGCTCCAAGAGCAGGGTAAATGGGAGGGATTAAGAACCGGGCAGGAAATACTGATCAGCAATGGCACTGAGAGCTGGTCCTGCCCCAGAGCTGAGAGGGGTGATCTCTAGAAGTCCCTTCCTATGGAATCTGCCTGTGGAAAATAAAAATAGTGATACCCACCTGAGATTCACAGGCAACCCATAACCTACACCAACAAGGCGTTACCACCACATTACAAAGTCTCCCTCCCTGGAGCTGCAACCAGCCAGGCCAGCAAGACATTATTCCATTATATTTGGGAGCAAGATGAGAGACCTTGTATGGCTTCCCTGCAAGGGACAAAGCAAGTAGAGCTGGTTTTTTTCCTGGCAGAGCCACAATAAATGCCAGAGGAGGAGGGAGCCAGCCTTTGCAGGCACTGGGCAGTGTGAGGTGGGAGCAAGGGATGCTGATGGAGCATGGCCGAGGCCATCTCCTCCCCATGCTAGGTATCTGCAGGACACAGCTGCTGCAGGACCAAAGCCAAGCTGGGCTGGAGCAGTGAAACTCAAAAATTCTATCAGGAAAATGACACTTCCAGCTTTAGCAGAGACTTGAAGTGAAATCTCAAAGGGGTGCTTGCTATCAGCAATCAAAAAAAAAGGGGGCAAGGATGTGGGATAGAAGCAGAGCTGCAGGTGCTGGTGAAAGAAACTTCCACTTGGTATTCATCTTTCCCAAGCTGCTGGAGGACTCAGTCTGGGCTGGGCATCTCTGTCCTTCACCCCACAGGAGAGTCCTAGCAGCTCCAGGAGGAACAGTGCCTGTCCTCAGCAGCTTGTCGTCAAAATAAAAATTAAAAAAAGAGGCAGAAAGCAATCGAAGCTCAGGTGAGTGAGGTGCATTTCATATCAGGTAGGAATTTCCCATGGTTGCAGTTTGCTGGCTCTAATGCCACTCTCACAAAAATGAACTTTTTTTCCTTGGGAATATTTCAAGATTGATGAAAATATATGAGTTTCCTATGGGAAAAAGGGTGGGAGAGCCAGAGACATTCGCCTAGTCCCATTTCTGCCTCCAGGGAGAAAACAAAATTAATGGGCACTGGTTGAGCAGTCACATGTTGAGCTGAAAAACTCCACTGAGCTCTCCTAAAGCTGTGCTGAATATCTCCTCACATGGAAAAAAAAAATCTGATATTGCATTTCACCCCAATTCAGGTGCAAAAATGGCTTCAAAATCACACTCTCGAGCATGGGGTGGGGTTTCATTTCCCAGCTGGCAGCAGATGCCTTCTGTCAGCAAGACCTCTGCTCTCTGCAGCATGCCCTGCCCAGCCTGCCCCAGTGTCACCAGTTTAATTACCTGCTGCTCCCAGTGCCTGTGGCTCAGCTTAACTTCATGTGAACAGACCCTGCTGTGCTCCACAAGCTGGACTCCCGCTTGCACCAGGGAGAAATCAGTGCCTTTGTTTCTGGTTTTTTCCCCAGACTTCATGCCTGGCAGAAATTAAAACTCGGAAACTGGGCCCAGTTGGATTCATATATGCCTTGGACACTCAATCTTGTCTTTTATCTAAGGAGGAAAATAGAAAGAAAAGGGACCTGAGGGAAATGAATCCTCCACTGAGCCTTGATGTGCAGCTTTCCAGGCTGCTGGTGTCCACCTGGGAGTGGGATTAATACCCACCACAGGGACTCATGGAGGGAAGAGCACCCTCACCAGATGCAGGAGGGGACAGAGAGGGACCAGGAGGGCCACATGGGGCAAAAACCATGAAGACTGACCGGCAAAACTGGGCTTCAGGCTCAAAAAGAGCAGGTTGTAATAAGGAGATAATGGGAAAAGTGATGTCAAGAAAGGGAGGTGCCCGTTCTTCATCCTCTGCTGGCTGGGACAAGGCAGGATGGACTGAAGCAGCAGCAGGAATATTCGGGGCTGGACATCAGGGAAACCCTTCCAGGAGAGCAGTTAAACCTGGGGCAGGTTGGCTGGGGAGAAGGCAGACCCCGTCACTGTGGGGAACAGCCCAGCTGCACTCCCTGTCTCCGGGCAGAGCACGGGGAGCTGATCCTGTCTGGACACACGGCTCCGGGACAGACAAATTGCTGAGGTTTCAATGGCTCCATTTTCCACTGGGCCAGTCCAGGGCCAGCCCCTGCCTGACTCCCTGGGGGGTACATTTACAGCCACTTTTTGTCACTTTGCCACTTGATTTCCCAAATAGCAGCAGCACCCACCCACGGCTTCGGCACCCTGCTGGGATCCCGTGAAGGGAGCTGGATTTACTGAGCTGTGAGACAAACCTGTGCATCCCTGGGTGAGCCAAGGGGCTGGCAGTGTGCATGGCAGGGGGACAAGGACAACTGCCTAAAAATTCTTCACAGGCTCAGACAGCAGAGGGGATTGGGAAAATACCTCGGAAAGGTTTGCTGAAGTGGGATTTTTCTTGCTTGGCTCCAAGAACTGGATCAGGAATCTCAACTGGTGTCTCAGGGCACTGAAGTGATCCCTTTCCTTTTGGATACATGATCAGAGACTTCTCCAAAAAGGTAGAAGAAAGGTGATAATCTTTTTCCCATGAAGAAGTGCAGCACAAATAGGCTAGGCTGCATCTACCAGACTGACCTGCATCTCCCTGCCTGCCACAGCCATGTCCTGCTCCTTTCCCAGGGCTCAGCCACCAGCCAAACCTGCCCCAACCACAGCAAACCCCCCTTCCCACGGCAGTGAGCAGCAGTGACCTCAGGGACAGGGCTTCATCTCACTCTCAGGGTAGAGGAGGGGAGCGGGAGGGGTGTGCAGGAGGGAGTAACACTGCTGCTGTGGAGTTCACCAGCTTTTTATGGTGTCTGATTTTTGTCATCTGCAAAGCTATCAGCTGAAAGCGTCAAATTAGTGCTGTTAGTCCACTGCGCAGCTCTTATCTGCGTCTCTCAGGATGGAAGACACTTCAAGATGATTATTGTTCCCCACTGCTCCTGAAATGAAATTGGCCCTCCCAGAGTGCTAAAAGGGAACCGAGAAATTGTTTGCCTGAATTTGCATGAAAAGCCCTGGAGACGTAATGAAAGCGGGTGACAAGCCCAGTGTCACCTTCTGCCAGCTGAGTGACAGAAGGGAAAAATCCCTTTGTGTTTCTGCTTCACTTCAGGGTCTTGACTCCCTCTCCTGCCCTTTCCCCTGGCCTGCCCCCAAGCTCCTGAGCCCTGTGCATCTGCCTGCCCCATGAGTGACCTGGGGCTGCCTGTTTGGAGCCTGGGTGATATTTTGCCACCCAAGAAAGTGTGGTCTGTCCTGCACAGAGATATGGACCCTATTCCCAGCACAGCAACAGCATCTGTGTGCCCAGGGCACAGCTCTCCCACCTTCACCCCAGGCACAAAGTGTGGTACTCCCTGTTCTGGAATTTCCCATCCTGCTGTAGCTTTTCCCCAGTTCAGGAAGTCTTGCACACTGCAAACAGGTGCAGTGACACAACTTCAGGTCCCAGCCGTCACAGCTTGATATTTTCCTTTTGATCCACCTATTTGGCTGTGAGCAAGCAAAGTAACATGGTCCCTTGGGACAGACTGTGTGCTTCCAGGGCTCCTCCTGATTTCCGTGGGACCATCAACCCAAACCTGCTGCACTCTGGATGGGGCAGGAGTGTAATGATGGGGCTTTGCTGGTAAAAAACCCCACAGCATCAAGGAAGGCAGTGCTGGGGGAGGGGTTCCTCACTGGGCTCAGGGCAGCATTTCAGCAGCCAGCTCCTGCAGTGCCCAGATGGGGCTCCAGAGCCAAGGGCTGGCCCAAGCGAGCTCATACATTTGTGTGTGTGCTTGCCCAGGCTGGGCAGGGAGCTGGCTTGGGGAGAGCTGCAGCCAGCTTCCAGCAGGGAATTTGCTCACAAGTCCTAGTTTGTGAAATTGCTAATTCCCACCAACCTTGTGGTGTCTGCTGCCTTGTTCCCCAGTGCTGGTTATTCCTTGCCTTGCGGCTTTCCTTTGTACCGGGAGCACCTTTGGAGATATCATACTCCAGGAGGAGGCCTGGAAATAATGATGCAAACAGGCACGAAAGCTCAGAAACCCAAAGGAGAATACTGAGATCACAGAAAATGTGAATAAAATGTAGAAAGCCATGGTGTGTTCAGTCTGAGAGAGGAGAACAGATCTCTGCCTTGCTTTGTCAGGGCAGTGCTGAGCCATCTCCACCCTGAGGATTGTGGAAGCTGCTTTCTGAGATCCCAGCCTCACCGGCTCCTCTGTTCCCAAAACTTCATCCCACATGGTTTTTCCCTCTTCTGCCTCCAGCCAAAGGGCTGCTCCAGCACCAGTACAAGCATCTGCATGGGTGGAAATGCCTGCAGGTTCAGGGAAGCACTGTGCTGCAGAAACCTTAATCCACTTTGTTTCTCTTTTAATCCATACACAAGGAAATGTCCTGGATGCAGGACCAGCTTAGCTGGGACCTGTTCCTGAATTTTCTTCCCCTCCCATCAGCAGGGGAAGGCAGACACCAGTCCCTGCTTGGCAGATGGGTGGAAACAACTGTTTCAAAGATGCAGAGCCCAGCAGTAAACCCCAAAACTGGTCCCAGGGCAATGCCAGAAGATGCTTCCAGCTCTCTGGGTCAGTCCCACAGAATCATGGCTGCCACCATGGGAACCAGGTGGGACTTCACCATATCCATCACTGTCCCACACTCTGACACGTCTGCCCCAGCCCCAGCAGAGCAGCACCATCCCCTTTCCCGGATGACATCTCCCGAGTGCAACTGGAGCAGACACAGAGTCCCACGGGGTGCTTCCTCCAGGTCTCTGCCTGCCTTTGACTCCCTGCAGCAGGTTCTGCCCATTTCCATCCCTCCCTGCCCTGGGTTATGGGCTGTGGAGCACCTCACTCAGGAGAGAACACAGCCAGAGTCACACGAGTGTCTTCATGCTGCTGCCTGGAGAAACTGTGCTCACACATTTTCCCTCTTCCCCATTTTCCCACCTCCAGCAGTGGGAGTTTTCCTGCTGCTTCGCCTCCCACAGCCAAGCGAAGGTGGGATATTGTGCAACAGGAGTCCTCGGGAAGGGAAACTGAGTCACAGCAGGGCGGGTTGGGGTCACTGGAGGGGAACAAGGGAGGGCAGTGAGTGAGTCCTGCTCACCTGGGGCTCCGTGGCCAGAGGAGCCCACCTGGAATGGGGGCTCAGGCACAGCAGGAGCCTCCCTGCAGCAGAAGTCGTTGCCATGGCGGAGAATAAACCTGCCCGGGGTGAGACAGGAGGATCTGTAAACAGCCATCACAACCCTGGGAAGGCTTCTGTGCTCTGGCTGGCTGCGAGGGGAAAAAATCTGATGGAAAAATACACGGCTGGGAATTAGGAGGGATCTTTTAGAGTCAACAAAGGGACAAAAAGACTGGTTACAGAGTCAGAGAAGGAAGCTTGTGGGTCAGTGGCTAAATGAAAGCAGCGATTACAGTGGGAAAATATACATACGTATATATGGCCAAGGAAAACCCAAGAGTGGTTCTGATGTTGTGGAAGATATGAGATGTTAAGAATTCAAAAAACAATTAATGTACCGGGGGAAAAGCACACCCAGAAGGGCTAAGGGCAATAAGAATGGAGTTTTTTAGATTGTATTTGTACCATTACAGACAAATGCTTAATAGAGATGGCAAAATTGCTAATGATACATAACAGGCAGAAACAGGCAGCAAATATTTCTGTTTGGTATTTGGAAATGAGCAGCCAGCTATATTTGTCTCACATCAAGCTGCTGAAGCGCTTTCTAGTTCATTAATTATGTGGCCTTATTAAATATCATCTGTCAGGAATAAACACTGGAGAAGTGGTAGGCCAGGGTGCCTCAGCTCCATGCCCTGCCTGAGCCAGATCCTGGAGTGAAGCCCAGAGCCAGGGATGCTGCAGGAGGTAAAGGTGAGTTGGCTCCTGGAGAGGAAAGAGGGGATGACCCAAATCGGTGCTGCCTGCTCAGCCTGGCTTTAATCCTACGCAAAGTAAAAGACAAGCTGATGTAAGATTCAATTAATAAAGAATTAAAGGATAGAAATCTAATTAATGCCGGTCCACATGGTTTATGGAAAACAATGTCTTGTCAAACAAAGCTGGCTCACTCTGTGGTGGGGTGATGCTGGGTGAACGGAGGTGACTGCAACCCACAATTCCTGGGGTCTGGCTCTGAACTGGAGGGTACCTGGTCCCCAAAACTGAGGTTGGCAGACTGTCAGCAAAGGGTGTGCAGCTGGGGTGAAATGTGGGGTACGAGCAGCTCACAGGGACTCTCCCAGTGCACAGGCTCACCCCAGCTACAGCCCCGCAGGCAGACTGGGGCTGTGGTGACACGCACAGGGACCTGGCTGCCACCCCCTCAGCTCCTAATGGTTGGAGTTTCCCATGTTCACTGAGGCAAAAGAAGACCCTTGGTGGCTTCCTCTCCTACAGGAGGTACTCTGGCTGTCCCACTTGAGGATGTGCAAGGTGAAATGACCTCACCTCAACTCCTGCTCATTGGACAGTCAGCTCACCAGCTGGTTTCCCTCTTTTTCTTCTTTTTTTTTTTTTCATTATTCCCCTGTTGCTTTCACCTTGATTACTTTTTCCCCCTTTGTTTTAATCAGGGATAAGATTTTGGAGGCAAACTACATATTGCAGTTGCCTGTCCCAAGGGAAGGAGGATGTGTTTATCAAGGCCAGGAGGATGCTTCCTTGCACTTGTGGGGTGCACAGGAGGATTTTGGGTGCTGGAGGGGTGCTCCCCTTCTCTGGATGTGGGACTGAGGTGCAAACAGATGCTGTCTGCAGGGATGAAGGTTCTGATAGGTGAGGCAGGGGAGGTCTGTCCATGAGGAGCAGTCGATCCCTCTGCTCTCCCTGCCTGCCAGCACACACATGCCCAAATTAGACCCACAAACAAGGCACAGGGAAGGGGACAGGCTTCTGTGTCCCGCCCAGTAGTGCCCTGCACATCTGGTAACCGGCCTTCACCCCCAGCACAGTGGGGGGACACTGGGCAGGCATCGCTCACATGCCAGGGACAGGGGGTTTATCATTCATATTTCTCTCACTCTACACATCACTCTGCTTTCACTCCTGAGGAGGAATTATCCTTACAAGAAATATGAAGATACTCTACCAGGGCTGGTCCCCAAGCACCTGCCACGTCACCTTGAGGTGCAGCACCAGAGGGGGACTGCGAGAGCTGCTTGCAGGGCAGCGTGGGCTTGAGAAGCCTCTTTATCCATGGGAAGGAGATGGAGAGAACAGCTTCTGTTCCAGGCATGTGAGCCGAGGGAAGAGGGAAACACCGTGGACATCCCGGCAGCCTGGTGCACTCTGGTGCCATGAGCCTGGCTGGCCATGAGCACATCCCCGCGCAGCTGTGCCCTCCCCGGGCACTGTGTCCCCAGGCGGGGAGCACAAAGGTCCGTCTGCATCAGTTCCATCCGCGCTCCGAGGCTCAGCCCGTTTCAGCCTCATTGCGATTCCATGTCCTCGCGGCGTCTCCTGACACTGGATCATTTACAATGCCCAGGAGGCAAATACAATGACTCATTATTATTAGTTAATGAAGCATCCAAGCACTAAACCCACAGTCTGCCGGACGGATAAAGAGCTCAGGCTGAATCCGATTTACCACGCATCTCGCTGGCTCCTCTGGCAGCGATGGAGCTGCCGCCTGCTGCAGCCCCCGGCCCCTTCCCACTCTGGATGCAGGCAGCAGTCAGGAGCGGGCAGGGAGCGGGGCCGGGAGCATCCACCCCGCTGCCAGAGCCGGTGAGTGGTGCTGGCTGCTCCCGCTGTGTCACCTCGCGGAGCAGAGACCACCAGTAAGGCACTGGAATCCCCCCTCCCGCAGCGGCAAATCCCTGACACAGCGCTGGCTTCAAAGCCACCAGCCTCGGGGGACAAGAGGCCGCGGGGGACAAGGGATCGTGCTCTGCATTTCAAGCCTGCACCAAGGGGTCGGGGCGGGGGGGATAAGGGCAGGGGGAGGCATGAAGGACATGACACGTCCTTGGCTGGCAGCACGGATAATGCAGAATTTCTCAGGCTGCATCTCCCTTCCCAGAAGAATAAATATTTGATAACAAATTACTTTGAAGATAATCCACTTAATCCTTTGCCATGTCTCCAGGTTTCAATATAATTAAAGTGTGATTAATGTTCTAAAGAAAAGCTAAAACCCCATGCCTCATCTTGCCCCCTCTCCCCAGGCTGCAGGGGATGGGCTCATCCCATGACAGGGACGATGGGGTCCTACCAAAATCTCTGCTGGTGGCCAAGTAAAGTCCAGAAGTGGACCTACACACATCCTGCATGGCTCAAACCACCAGGCTTGGAGCAAGGACAGGACAGCCAGATGTGCTTCTGGCACGGGGAAGGGCTGACACAGGCATGCAGTTCCCAGGAGCTGCTCACTCAGATGTGTCCCTGGACTGGGAAGGGGCTTTTGACCCCATATTCGCTTCCCTCAAACTCTCCACCAGCCTCTCACTTTCATTAGACCTCGTCCCCCACTCAGGGCAGCTGATGTCCCACTGGTGTCCCAGTTTAAGGCTATGGTCTGCAGAGCTGGTAGGGTGCTCTTCTGCATCTCCCAAGGGCTGATGCAGCTCCAAATCAGGGCTTTCAGGTCCTCAGCCCCTGAAGCCCACCTCCATAGAGGCAAAAATGTATTCGAGTGGTATCTTGGCAGGGATACACACGTGACAGTGCAGAACTGTGTGGGCCGGGGAGCAGCACAGAGGGGAGATGTGTGGGCTGTGCCCTGCTGATGGAGTGGGATCACCTTTCCACTCCTCAAGCACTGAAACCAGGGTTGACTCAGTTGATTAAAAATAGAGAGTGAGGGGAGGTGTGAAAGCCATGGGAAAAAAAGGAAAACAGGAGAAAAATGAAGAAAAGCCAATCAACCCAAGACAATCTGCATTCCCCTCCCCAAAGGTCCTGGAGCTGAGAGGTGGGGGCCTGGCACTTGGGGTATTTCAGAGCTGAGGCACCTCCAGGGAGCCACAGCGACATCTCCCTGGTGCTCCCAGATGTGGCAGCACTGGTCCCCACGGGGATTGCAGCAGCTCTGACTTGTCACACCTCGCAGCACAGAGCGAGGGCTCCCAGAGATGGGTGTGCGGGTGCTGGCAGCAGCTGGCACCACTGGAGTTGGAGGACAGGACTCTCCCTTGGCTCTTCATTTCCCAGCACAGCTATCAGGGACTCAGACATTCAAAAACACCACGAGGTGCATCCTTCATTCCCAGCAGTGTCCCTTGTCCTGGAGCTGTTTGCAGCAAACCCAGGTTGGATTCTCTGGATTTCGCTGATTGATGTTGAATGAAGCTCCCTACAGACCATCACCACAATGTCCCTGGGGCAGCACAAGCAGAGCTTGTCCCAGCCACATGTGTCCCCTACCATCAGGGCAGAGCAGAGGAGAGGAGAGGAGAGAGGCAGCCCTGGCTGCTGACACTCATATATTCCACCTCCCTCGAGGCAAAGCAGCTTTCCCAGCTGGGAGGATGGATGTTGCTGCATGCAGCTCTGCTCTTGGTCCTGCATGACTGGTGCCACCACCTTGTCACCCACAGAGAATTCTCCAGTTCTGAGCCAGCTCCTTTCAAGGCTGGATACCCTGAAGAGCTCCCAGCTCCAGCACAGGCTGAGGGGAGACAGATGAACAGACACAGTGGTAGAGCTGAACTGGAGTTCTTCTAGGAGATGATCCTGCCTGGGGACATTGCAGCATATCATGGGCATGAAGCCTTGGTGCCAGGCAAGCCGAGCTGTCCATGCCAGCCAGGGGAATGACACACTTTGCCTGCATCTAAGGAGGATACGGATCCTGGCTAAAATTAACATCGTGCTTTCACTGCACCGGTCCTGGCAGGACTTTCCTTGTTACGTGCCCTAGGATAGCTCAGGAGTCTTCAGGTCAATCCTGTCAAGAGAAGCTTTGGAGCTCAGGACCACTCACCATGAAGTTAAAACCCCCCTGAGCTCAGGGAGTGTGGGAGAGCGGCACAGAGCTGCGCTTATCAGACAGTCCAGCCCAATCAATGTTGGCTCTAAGGACGCAGATACAGCTGCAGTATTCAGAATGTGAGGTTTAGCTATTGGTTGTCAATAGCTGGCCAGTGCTTTTAAGCACCAAACACAGCAGGCGTCTCGCTGCAAGTCAGGATGCTGCCCTGGAGCTGCTTCTGCAGCCGGCACGCGGGCAGGGACATGAAAATCTGCTGAAGAGAAGGAGCCAGTTGTCGAAGCCTGCCAAACTGTCAATGGAAAAAGAGTTACACTGCTGAAGGATCAGTTATTCAGCAGAGATGGCAGTTTCATTGCTGGGATGAATCACAGAGCCGTGGCAGCCCTGGTGGGGGAACTCTGCCTGGCAGAAGCTGTGCAGCCATCGGGGTCCGTGCTGCTGGAAGCTCTCAGCGCGATGCTGAGCACCAAGAGCAGGGTGGGTTTCCAATAAAATACCACCAGTTTTTGCATCACGAGCTGCAGGGTTTACATTAAATGATAATGATAAGGCAAGAAACTCAGCACATTCCCAGGTTTTTCTCTTGCAGGTGCTCAGCACAGTGCAGCCTGCAAGGCAAGAGACCTTTGCTCCGAGTACTTTGCTTTTGCTGTACTGCGGGGTAGTCCTGAGGAAGGGAAGAAACAATTGCTCTCACAAGCCTTCCTCCCTGCCTCTTTCCTCCTTCTATTTTCCCCATTGAATTTGGACTCCCAAAAAAAACTAGGCGAGGAAACTCCCCTGGTGCTCTCTAACTGAGCTCACTGCAGCAAGGAGAGGTATTTTAGGAGCATCCTGCTGGGCTGTCTCTCTCCGCTTACAGGACCTGGACAGCCATAGCGCAAAAGACCAGTGGAACAGGGGTTGAAATCAGCCTCAACCAGCACCTCCAAAAACCACTTGGCAGTGCAGGAACCCCGAAGTCCCTTCCCTGGCTGTCCCTTCCCACGGTCCCCCAAGCCCTGGGATGCCCCTGAGGGCTGTGCCCACACTGAGGCACGTGAGAGTTCACCTGGGGCAATGCCAGCAGGCAAGTTTTGTATTTATTTCCCTTGAAAATATGTCCTTAATGGGCAGTTAACATTATGCTTAAGTGACAACGAATTACACATTTCATTTAAGAGCAGGCACAAGGAACAGTGTAATTCCCTATAGACTAATGGTGCATTTCTCCTCACAGACAGTCAATTAAATATTTAATCAGCACAATAGCCGGTTAAGTATTGTATATGGCCATAAATACAACCCAATACATTTCCATGCCACATTAAGCTGAAGCTTGTAGACACTTGCCTCCCCAGCATCAGGCACGACAGCTCGGTCAATGCATCCTTCGAAAGCAGATTCTATTTATTTTCTGTCATATTAAGCAGGCATCATTTCTGTCCTGTCCCAGCCTAGTATATTAACTCCTCAGCAGCACCACGTGAATAATCTGCATCACACTGTGGACTAGGGGAAGATTTCTGCCTTCCTGCTCAGCAGCTGTTTGTGAGGTGACTGCAAATTTATTTGAATAATTTCTCTTCGGGTCACATCCTGGAGCTGCAGCAGTGGCTGGAGGGCCACTGCTCTCTGTGCTCCTTGGATGCTTTAGAAGAGATGAAAGATTCAGCAATTAAAAACACAAGCTAGGAAAAGAAAGGGAAAGAAGAGAATTCTGCTTCTTCTCATTTAATGGAGAGGGCTGAGGTT
Source organism: Ifrita kowaldi (assembly GCA_013398055.1). Taxonomy (NCBI): domain Eukaryota; kingdom Metazoa; phylum Chordata; class Aves; order Passeriformes; family Cinclosomatidae; genus Ifrita; species Ifrita kowaldi. The sequence goes on from VZRS01005518.1 coordinate 369,018, forward strand.
AGAAAAGCATTAGAAATTAGGTTTGCAGACAGGGCACTGCCAGAAGGAGGGAGGGATGGACGGGGCTTATGGAACCCTCCAAGGACACAGCACAGCACTGAGTGTGGGTTCTTGGTGGCAGCACAGCACAGGCTGTGGGCACAAGTGTCCCCCATGGGCAAGTGGAGCTGGTCCCAAAGAAAAACAGTGCTGGATCTGAGCATGCAGGGCCATTCCAGCGCAGTGTCCAGAGAGAGAAACATTAATTCCTCTTGCCACCATCTGGGAGACGTGCTCATTCCACCAGTGTCTTCTCTCAGGCGTGATTTCTGCTCTGCTTGCTTTCAGTCCCCACTTCCCAAGCTCTCATCGGCTCAATTATAACTGTAAGAATAAATCTATTTAAGGTGCATTGTTGCAAAATGAATCGATAAACCTGAAGCAAGCACAAGGCCAAATCCTTGGCAACCTGAATGGTTTTGTGTCAGCTGCAGCAGGGGCTGCCTCCCACACCCCCCCATGAGCCCCTCAGGTGAGTGCTGTCTGCAAGCCCAGGGGTCATTCCTGGGACAGCAAGTTAAGCACATGGGTTATTGACAGATGATTTTCTTTCCTGGCTTCTGAGCAACTTCAGATACAAGCCAAAATCCTCTTTTTAGTTTTGGCAGCAGCAGTGATTGGTGCTGGTAAAGGAATGAGATGAATATGAACCCTTGCTTGTGGAGATGAGCTGTGCTTGGACAAGGGGTCTTTGCTTGATTTGGGGATTTCAAGCACATATCAAGGAGATGCTGTGATAAAGAACCTAAATATGGCAGAGCTCCCAAAAATTGGGGACCATGTAACCAGAGGGGTGCACCACAGTAAATCCTGCAAAATGCCACTGTAAAAGGCTTTTCAAGGGTTGTGAGCCACCCTTTGGAGAGCTGGAGGCTGTGAAAAGGTGGTGTGCAAGGAAAGGTCAAACTATGGGAGGGACACCAGATTTGGGGTAATTTTACCTGTTTTAGAATAGTTTCTGGAGAAATCTGCTACATTACATAAAGGTTTGGGAAAGAAAAGACTGTGTGACTCACTGGAGGCCGATGCACAGACAAGGCACCCCAGGCTGAGCGGGTTCACACCCTCCCAGCAAGCCCTGGTGGCCTGCCAGGAGTGTGACAAGGGGCTTCATGACCTCACAGGGCTTCGTTCTGACACGTTATTCCATCCTCAGCCAGGCTACCAGCGTGCTTTTGCTGACTGCATCATCTTGGCTGAAGCACAGCAAGGCTTTAAGCCACATGAATGCCCTCAGTTCTGTGCCCCTTGCCTAAATTACAACCTGAATGTCATCAAAAGTCAGTTTGATCCTAGACACGGGGAGAAATGGAGCTGGGAATGTGCCCACAGGTGCCCCCAGCCACCCCCATGGGCTTCCTACTAATAAATCCCCTTCCATTAGGAAACAACAGGCAAGCACTGAGGGTGGTTTACACTTTTCTGTCTCTGTTGCTCTTAGTTCAACCTCTGCAACAGCTGCCAGGGGCCATAAATCACCCAGCACAGTCCTGGAGCTGGGGATCACTGTCTTGTAAAACAAACATCTTCCAGATTTTGTAGCACCTGATGCTGGTTACAAACTGTTGGTTGTCAAATTCTTCCTCTTCCATTTATTTCCCAGCCCCTCATCTCTGCTGCTCCTTGTCTGCTATATATCTTCTGTTTATTGTTATTTCTTTTCCCCCTTTGTTTTAATAACTCTTTTACTGTGGATTCTTGTAAAAACAGCTGCTCCAGCCAGTAAAAGAAAAAAAAAAGAAGAATATCTGGAAACAGATGCCCTGGCATTGCTTCAGCTGTAATCTGTTAGATTTATAATTCCTCTTCAGTTCAATATTGATTCAGAATAAAGCAACTCAAAACGCACTGGCAGCTCACATCTTTTTGTAGTCTTCTCCAGTCTTTTTTTTCCTCTGCCACAACATTTCTTTTCTCTTCCTCCACACAACTAAAATATGTGGAGGAACAAACCAATCCAAGCTGATGAGATACACCCAAGTGCCTGTAGAGCGGAGGGTTTATGTCTGTGGCAGCTCAAAGGAATGATGTCAGCTCAATTTTTATTGTTTTAATTTCTTTCCTCTGGTCCAGCATTATCTACCTCCTCACAGCATCCCCCCTTAAGTCACTGCCCTGCATTTCAGGGACTTTGGGAGTCCCCAAAGCTCACAGGGAGGCAGTGGCAGCCCTGAGCCAGAGCACAGCACCTGCCAGAGGATGCAGCTGGGTGCAGGAGCCCAGGGAATGGGCACTGAGGCTCCTTCTCAGCCTGTCTGCCACTGAACAGCTCCACAGGGATTAGCAAGTCCTCTGGCACCACACTGAAAAGGAAACACTAGAATTTCCCTCCCATAAAGTGCCTTGAGAGTCCCCACAGGACAGGAGAAAGCTGTTAGCACACATCTCAGGTCTGTGGGAAAAAAAGCCCATTTAGGATGCATGTGTTAAATATAAAGCACCAGATGTCCCTGCAGCCTGACTGTAAGTGGCTGGAGGGCCACACCACCCATCCACCAGCACACAGATTTCTTTTGGCTGACCCCACACCAATGAGACTCTACCTAAGTGCTGAGTGGAAGGGTTGTCTGGAGCTTAGAAAGAGGAATCTGCTCTTTTGAACATTTTTCCAAACCTTAGACAATGGCACCTGCCTCTTACACCTCAGTTCCTCATTTGCTTTGAATGGCTGGGACTATTTACACCTGGCCAAGTCCAGGCCCCCTTGCTCGCTCCTGAGAGAGTCCCAAAAGCTGTGTCTTCCCAGTGGAGCTCTGTAAATGTATTAATTTCTTCTTCAGCAGAGGTAGCCTGATCTCTCTTTAGCTTGTAAAAACTCAGAGGGTCTCCAGTCCCACATCTCACCCAGATATGGTACCACCCACACTCTCCAAGCCCAGCAGAGTCCTTTGGGTTCCACCTCAGGTTCTCCCCTGTGTTCTTTTCTCTTCTGGCTGTTTTTCCCTCTGAGGAAATGGGCCCAGCTCAGTCAAGTGTGTCTGTGCTTACCTAAAGCCAGGCACTAAGAGGCACAAATTTAGGAAGTAAGGTTATCAGTCCTATGAGAAGGTGGGAAATGCCACTTCTAGCAAAGCTAAACTGCTGCAGGGAACTTGATTTGGGGAAACAACTCCCCAGTCCTCCCAGCCCACAGCCAGGCTGTCTCAGCTGGGCAAGAAGTTCACTGATTGCCCTGGCTCTGTCACATCAGCCCGGAGCCGAGAAACCCTCTAGCGATCATTTGCATCCCTGTGCCTGGAAAGGCAGAAATGCTTCTAGAAATGTTCCCAGAGGCTCTACATCAGCAGAAGAGCTGCTCTCCATGCTGTCTGTCTGCAGACTGGAGTGTCCTGTTCTCCCCAGCATGGAACTTTGTGTCAGGGTGGGTGATTTCTCCAGCAAACGGGAGGGATGGGAAGGTGCCTGCTTTTAGCCAGCTCAAAATCCACCTTCACCACGTTGGCCCAACCTGAAATATGTGCTGGCCAGGGAAAACACCTCAGGCAGGAGTGGCTTTCTGTGCTGAGAGTCCCTGTGGTCCCCAGCTAGAAGTCAGGCACAGCCTGCTGTAACCAGACAGACAATGTCCCCTGCACCCTGCCCCGTCTGCATCCCCGCAGAGCACACAGACAACTCTGGAAAGTCACCAGGGAATGGCAACAGTGAAGTAACTGAGTGCTTCCAGCAAAACAGCTTGGAAGGCAGAGGTGAGTGTAGGTCTGGGGGTGCACCAGGGTGTCAGCACATCTTGAGCAGGTCAGCAGGGTGACAGACACCAGGAATGCCTCCCTGCCTCTGTGCTCAGCTCTCAGCAACAGCAGTGGGGTTTGCAGCTTCAGAGTGTCACATTTTCTGTGCTGTCCCCTCCTTCCCATAGGAATAGCATCAGGACCGAGCCCTTATGTGAGGTCTCACATCTGTCAGACAGAGAGTTGGGGGCCGAGACCTGCCTGAGGTTTGTCACAGTGTCCTTGAAGTCTGCTTGTGCAAAACAACTGGGATTTAACAAATTGGCAATCTCCGAGGAGAAAAAAAAAAAACAACTATTCTGTTGAAGCATTTCCAACCAGCTCTGTGGTCGCTGTATTTTTCTTTCAAGAACTGATGTGCTGGCAGAGATGCACAACCCATGTGCAGTCCCCCAGCATGGCCTCTCCCTGCCTTGCATCTCCAGCTCATTTCCAGCACAATTCCCCACTGCTGTCCATCACCACTGTTATTCACTCTGCCACCCAGCATTTCCAGGAACGTGCAAGTGCACAGCCCTTCCCATGCAGTCCCTGATGCCCACGGCAGGCACTGGTCCTGTCCAAGCCCAGGGAGGGATGAGTTCCCATGGGAAGCAGGATGGTGTGGGGAGGAGGCCTTGCTTGCCCTGACAGCTGCTGTGCCAGGAGCTGGCAGAGCCATCGCCAACCAATCTGGGATTGTCCTAATTTGATTATTTGTTGGCTGCCTTCAGGGTGCCAGAGGACAACGCACACAGCCAGGGCACGCCCGTGGGTTGGTGATGGAGATTCATTAGGCTTATTGCATATCCCATTACACAGTTACGAGACTCTCTGTGGCTCTGACACAGCTCTCCAGAAGATTTGCAGTCACAGTGCTCTTCCTTCCTCTGTCTGTATTTATTTTAGGGAGGAAACGGGGAGCTAGGCATGATGGTGGCTGGAGAAACAGTCCATGTGGAACTATTCCCATAGGAGAGTCCACGCTTTTGCAGTCCTTGTGCAAGGAGCAGGGAAATGTGATTTTCCAGATGAAAGCATCTCTTCTCCAGTGCTGGACACATTTACTGTGTTTTCCTTCCCTTCTCCCTTCTCAGACAGCCCAGCAGCAGAGCAAGATGTTGCTCTCTCAACCCTGGTTCACCCGGTTCCTCCCTTGCTTGCTTTCCTGGGCAAACCTATGCGTCAGCTTCAGGCTGAAATCCAAGAGTCCCAGAACTCGCTTTCTTGCTCAGTTTCCAACAAATTAAGCAAGTGAACACCAGAACTGCATAGGAGTGTTCTGGGGCACAGAAGAACATGAACCCCTTCTCTTTGTCTCTGCCCTGGTAATAGAGGGGGACCCCTGATACCACCTCTCCGACCCTGACCATGACAGTGACCACACAGCTCAGGCCAAGGCACTTCTCTGCCTGATATTTCCCCTCTGTAGCCTCTCTGTGATATGGACAGGGTTCAGCCTGAGGTCTTCCTGGGTGGATGAATTTTCCTGTCTCCTCTGAAACTTTTTGATGTGCTTCCCAGGAGGGCAAGTCTGGGGGAATCCCATGGGAAGTGCTTTGTCTTACAGTGCTGTGTACTGCAAGATGATGGTTATTAGCACGCTGAAAGCAGCTGTCAGTTATCTCTCATGCTGCTGTATCCCCTGGGAACAAGGCAGAAAGCTCTGCACGGGGCTTTGCTCAGTAGGCTCAAGTCTTTAACACAGGGCTGCTGAATCAACAATCCTCAGCAACAGTAACAGCAATGGGATGTGACAGCCACAGCCCGGGATGTCTCTGGTGCCTCATGTCGGCCCTGCAGACTCACCTTCTAAGCAACATGGATATGGGACATGCAGGATTTTGCTTCCCAGGCTTCCTCCAAAGGCAGCATCACCCCTCCTCCGTTCCTACTCCCACCCCAGCCCAACATTGGTCCCCTCATGTCATCCTCCCCGCAGAAGGAGCCCAGGGAGCACTGAGAGCCTGTCACAGTGAGTTTTCCTGATGGTCCCAGGTTAATCACTGCCTCTCACGCACACAGCCACTTAAGGTTGTTGTTTGCTGCCCCAGGAGACTCATTACTGGCTGCCTCACAGGGCAGGAGGAGAGGAAGGAGGAGGATGGGAGGGATGAACAGCAGCCTACAGGAGGAGGAGAAGAAAGGACGTTTGGGATCTTCAGGATGAAGGCAGCACTGAACTTCACCTCTCCAGGTGCAAACAGCCGGTCCGAGCAAGTCACTGTAGCATCTTCTCTGTCAAAGAAGGGAAAAATTCCTCCAAAGGAGAGGCTGCCTGTTCGAAATACCTGTTGGGACAGGGCCTTCCAGGGAGACAACTGCCTCTTCATTGATCTCCAGATAGTCTCTGTGTATTTCTGTGTAACAGAGTTAAAATTTAACGGAATTTCAGTTGAACTACGAGATTCAGCTGATGGGAGCTGTACAATTCCTTTCACAATGTCTTTGTGTGTCTCAGAGGCCAGAAGGTTTATCAGGCTCTGAAGAAATAGAAAGAACAGGAGCAGCCCTGGGGATGTGAAAAAGAAACCATGAGGTATCCAAACCTCTGATGTTAAGATATGAATTCATCTCTAAAAGATAAAAAATTGGTAAAATACACTGAGCAGCTGAGCAGCTCCATCCCTGGCTGATGTCTACCTGCAGCCACAGGGCAGCCTGGAGGAGTGAGGCTCCCTGAAGATGTGGAGGGCAATGACTTTGAGACACAGCTGAAGGTCTGACCTGACCCAGCAGAGCTGATCCCACAGGCCTGAGCAGTGAGTTCCCAGTGCCACAGAGCTCTTGGCTCTCCCTCTTCATGGCCATGGATCAGCACCACAACTCCAGCAAGCACCTGCCCTCCCAGTCTCATCCTCTCATCCTATCCCACACCACGCCTGTCTTCCTTCTCTGCTTCTCAAACACAGCTTTTTCTGCCTTTCCTTTTAGAGACAGAATACAAAGGACAGAGGTCCTGGTTTCCTTCTAGCTCTTGAACACAAGAGCCCTTGGAGAGGACCTATTTTAAGAGAGGAGAGCCTTCCCACTGCTGGAAAAGCGGCTCAGCAAGGGCAGGCTCAGTGCCGTGCCCTCCAGTCGGGCACTTGAGAGACCTGCTAACAGCCACTCCAGCTGCCAAATGCTCCTCCAGCAGTGGCAGAAATCACTGTCTGCAAGACAAGCTCTGGCAGCATCCATGGGGAAGAGCGGGGAAGGTGAAGCACTGCAGACTTTCTGCACTGACTCATGGCACGGGTGGCAGCAATGCCACCTTTGCCCTGGGGTGGGCAAAAGCACCTGCTGGGTGGTTCAGGCCCCCTCCAAGGCTGAACATGTCATGCTCTCAATCCAGAGGGCTGAAGAAGCAGAAGGCTCCCATGGGAAGAGCTGCCCAGGCTCCCCTTGCTGATGGCAATCATTTTTTGCTCGGTGTGAAGAATCCCGAAGCTGATTTCATGTCAGATGTAGAAGGCAGGGCAAGATCCCGCAGAGGCCACTTGGCACATTTTGTTCTGTGATTAGAATTGTAGAATCATTTAGGTTGGAGAAGCCCTTTAAGATGATGGAGTCCAACTGTTAATCCACCACTAAAGCAGCCCCAGGCTTGTGCTCCAGGGTCACATCTCATCTTGGAAAGCCCCAGTGTGTCCACTCCAGCCTTGCCTGGCAGGTCATTCCCTGCTCTTTTGATTCTCCACTTGGGAAGGTGCTTCTTGACATCTGTTCTGAATTTGATTCTCCTCTATTTGGGTTTTATAGCCCTTGTTCCTCTCCCCTTGGTAATTCAGATGATATTATCCGTATCACTTAAGCTTTTAATCACTTCACCTAAATTTTCTTATAACCAGCTTTATTTTTCCCTTTCTATATTTTTTTTAGTGCTGGGTTAAGCATCTTTATCCTGATTTCCCCTTTCCACATGGTTATTTTCTACTGGTGTAAACAGAGTTTATCACATTTAGCAAATAATCTGTTGAAAGAGAGCTTGAGCATATAAGTGTTCTGATCCACTGCAGATCCACCCTGAAGAACACTTTGGACCCAAGTGATGTTCCTCTCATCCTAGAATGCATCCAGCAAGCCGGAAGAAGAGCAGATCTATCCTCCAAATTCAGCTCAGTGAAGCAGAAATGAATCCTGTTCACAAGAAAGCTGCAAAGCTCCATTGAAATCAGCTCTTTGTTGCTCTCACATATGCGTTGGAGAGTCTCTTTAAATTCCTCCTTGTCAAAACCGTGCAAGCCCGTGGCAAGCCCATTTTAAGAGCTGGTACCTGTTCCAAGCTGCTATGGGGCTGCTACGGGGAACAGAAAAGCGAGGCTGAAGGCTACGATGTTCAAAGCTGCCTTAATTATTAGAGCGTGAGCTTCCAAATCCCTTGAGAAGCACCGAGAGTGTTGGCCTCAAAATCCACAGCGTGCTCAGAGAAGCCAGGGAGCCAGGGAGTTTTGGGGACATCTTGACTGCAGTCTGTCTGCCTGGCTCCACCGGACTTGGAATGAGTCCGATTCATTGCAGCAGCTCTGAATTCAGAGCAGAGGGAGCAGACAAGGCTCACTGCCTATTCCAGCCAGAGAGGCTGCAACAACATTTGTGGTTTTCGTTTTTTTCTTTAAAATAAGGTTACTTGAGTAGACAGCCAGGAATAGACCCTCTGTCTCCTCATCCCTAAACCGAGCCCCACTGATAATTATGCACAAACTGTCAGGACTGCTTTGGAAAAGCAGTTCTGGAACTAAAGCAGCCTGACGTGGCTTTGTGCAAAGCTTTGCCTGGAGAAGTGGTGTCCTCAATGACCACCAAAGTCCACAGGGGAGAGCTGGGACTATTCAGACCCTGCACAGCGCAGCAAGAACTTTTTCTCTCAGCCACTAATGTTCCTGAAGGTTGGGCAGCCTGGCCAAGAGGGGCATGGATTCATGTTACTCCTGAGGAAAAATATATTCCTGTGCAAAGGAAATCTCTGCATATGTTGGTGCATCTGTTTGCATCGTGGAATGCATGAGGCTCCCTCCTTGCTTCATGCTCTGCTCCACTATTTATCCTCCCAGCAAGCCATCACTGCTTCATCTTCCAGGACTGTGCTTCAACTTAGACATCAGCAAATTCCCCTGCCACAGGAAATCAGTGAGATTACCTGATTTAAGGCCAGAGGAGTCAAAAATGCTACACTTTGGAAAACCCTTTCCACAGCTTCATTGCTTTTGCACCTCTCCAAGCTGCAGATGGACCCAGTCACTTCTTCCATTTTGCACCAGGCTGGAGGAGCAACCACTGGCGATGGCACTGCTTTCCAAGCAGGACTCTGAGCATCCTCCACCTGCATCCAGCTTCAGCCACCCTCTCCTGCCCTGCACTGCTGGGCTCTGTTTGTCCAAAGTAAATGCAGGCAGATTTCCCTGTTGACCGTGGGGATTTTGCTTGCTCAGGTGGATCACCATTTTTATTTTATTTATTTTTCTGCTAAAAGTCTGTTCTATGCAGATAAAACCCCAGGTCAGTCATGCCACAGATAACTCCCAACCAGAGCACAAGGATTCATGGATGTTGGTGCTGCCTGTTCATTTCTTGGGAGGGATGGGAAGAGGGTTGGATGCTCTCCCGCAGCGACAAGGTTTGCAATTTCTTTTTAAAAGCCTGTAATCATCTCACTTCTGTGAGCTATTCAGGCATTTACATTGTTTTGCAGCATCTTGAGTGCTGGCTGAAAGCAGCTCCAGGGCTTGGGGGAGTGCAGCAGGCTCGCTGTGGGGGGCTTTGCTGACAGGCACCCCCACACTGAGCAGAGAAGGGCTGTGCTCCTGCCCACAGGTAAGCAGGTTCCTGGGCATCGTCTTTTATCAGGAAAGAAAAAAGGGGAAAAAAACCCCAACAAATCAATTCTGTTCACATGAAATTTGAGCTGAACTTCAACTAATAAACATTGAAGGATAAAGAAATGCCACGAAAACAAAAGTCCTGTTGTGACAACCACCACGGCTGAGGTTCATTCATTTTTTAGAGATTGTTTTTCCTTTTTTCCTCCTGGCTAAAAATGAGACTTTCAGAAAAGAGGAAGCATCACCAGCATACAAACACATATCAGAAAAGGAGCTGACTTTCCCTGTGGGTGCAGCCATCTGACACAGGACACAGAGACCTGGATGGGAGCTCCCTAACTCCATCCCCCATAGTGGTAACGTGTATCTGCAGCATCTGGGAACCCAAGGAAAGAACCCAACATGCTCTTGGGTGATATTTTTCCCCATTTCCCCCCTGCAGATATGCCATCTCTCTGGCAGTGTTTTCTCCCCCTACCCCATGCTGTGAGGCTGGCACAGCAGCTGGGAGCATGGAAAGACAGCTCTTGTCTCACTTATGACCATTTAGCAGGAGAAGGGGGATCCCATAACCGTTCAGCTCACTTGCAGGGATCCAAAGGACTCCCTGTTTTCCATTAGCCACCCCTGCAGAAGTTCCAAGGTCGAAATGCAGCCCTTCACATGAGTCAGTCCTCGCCCTGAGGAGCTGCAGTGGGAGCAGACCAGAAGGCAGGAGAACACTGATTCCCTAAGTCTGTGCCATCTCGTCTCCATGCTGTCATGCCATCTGTGGGCTTTATCCCAGGAACTCCTGTCATATCCACTCCCATTAGCATTTTTCAATGCTCTCCTGCCCTTTCCCAGCATCTGCTGACCAAGTCCCTCTGGTCAACCCTGCTCCTCATCCTTCATCAAGGCTTTTAATTTTCATGATGCTGTTACCCACTTTTGCTGTGCTCTGCCCTGCAGCAGCTCAGCACACGAGCTGCAAACCAGGCAACCCAGCTCACCAGCAAAGAGAGCTTCCAGACGGGGACTGAGCTGCTATTAATTTATCCTATATTTGTTTTGAAAAGATGCCTGGGAAAGGTACACCATTTCCCTTTCCAGTTAGAGGCTTAACAGCCACAGGCTTTCTCCTTTCTCAGAAACGTAAATCCATGTTTATTTTGCATGTACCCGATTAATCCCCAAGGCACTGCATCCAACAGGCCAAAATCAGAGCTCTGTCTCCACCAAAACACTTCAGGAGAAAGAGGAGAGGGAGACATGCTCTACCTTCGCTAGAAGAAACATCTATTTATTTGGGACCGAGGCAGCTGCATGGAGTATAAACTAATTGGTAAGCCCAACAGGACTCACTCCCTCTTGAAGCAGAAAGGAAAGACCTGGAACATCCATTTCCAGAGTGGTCACTAAGGAGCAGCCAGACTTCAAGTCCTACGAAGCTCTTCCCAGGGTTTGATCATTCAGGATGCTCTCACATACACAAAATACTAATCTACCTGCAGCACCAGCCATAATCTGTTCCCAGTTAAAACTTGTGCAACTCTGCTGAAACCAATTTATGAAGCAAACATTTAATTTAGCGAGCAGGCTCACAATCCTAAATTTAAACATATGTCAAGCCAGCTAGTGGCTTTGTTTTAATTAACTCTCAAACTTTGTGGCTGTCATTTCTTTATATAAATGAGGATGTTCTGCCAAGGGCAGCCCGTGAGCCTGTGTGCATCCCTACGAAACCTCCTGCTATTTCACAGCCACTTTTCAAAGAGCTCTTGCAGAGGCAAGGGGATGTGGATGTTATTATAAGGGTCCATATGGCAGTACACTGGCACTGCAGTATTAAATCAGAGGTATTGTAGCTTTCCAGCCTGGATTCTCACACTACCAGGTAATGTATATGTAGCTTTATTGTTGTACAATTTTAGTGGCTATGCATTATTCAAGAGCAGCCTAAGTCTCAGCACTGCCGGAGGTGATTCAGTGATGATAAAGGGAATACGCTTTGCTCTAAAGGCAGGAGTGAAGGGATTTCACGGGTCGGTATCTTCTCCACCCACGGAGAAACAATGGAAGCATTAACACTTCTGGTAAAGAAATCAGCTGGCGACAAATTCTCATCGATAATTAAAATGAAAGTACAAGCTGCCTTAACATGTAGTTAGACTTAGGAACTCTAACCTGCTCTCTAAATTAAATGCTTTCCTTGGTAATTTGGCTCTCGCAGCAGGCACTGAAATCTGCTGGAAGATGCCATCTAGTGGGTTATGGAAGTTTATTTAAGTTTAAATCCTCTTGCTGGTGTGGGGCGAGGGTAGCAAGAGCTGCAAATGCTGGGGTGCGTAATGGTTTCCGTAGACTTTTTGTTGTTGCTTTAGGAAATTAGATATTTCCCTGCGGGGGTTTGCATTGGAAGAGAACTAATATTTATTTTACCAGTGCCCAGCAGGACACCGGATTGTCACAGCTTTGCTGTTGACACAGCCGAGCCTCACGGCTGTTGTGCTGGCAGAGCATCTTCCTGAGCGCCGGGGCTGCGTGCTCTCCATTGAGGAAACGGATCCGCTCCCCATTTTTGGGAACGCTGCGCCGCCATTGTTTTTTTTTTTTTTTCCCCTAAAAAGACCCCTCAAACACTATCCTGTGCCTCTAAATTCTGTAGTTTACAGTATAGTTGAAACCACTTAATTGCTATCCGACTAACAGCATTGTTTTTTAATGCGAACCACGGATCGGGATGGGTTTGGAGCGATCCTGAGTGTTGGTGCGGCCGGCGATGGCATCTCCATCCATGGAGCACTGGTGGCGACTGCCTCGTCCCCGGCTTGCCGTGTGTCCGTGGGGCGAGCTGCAGCCCTTCGGGGACCACCTGGACCCCTTTGGGGACCACTCCCAGCCCTTCAGGCTGCTCTGCTCCCCCCAACCCAAGCCCCAGGTCCTGTCTAAGGGCCCCCTCCCTTTTAAGGCGTTTTAAGCCAATTAACCACTTTGACTCCCCCCCACCGGCGGCCGGTTCGAATCCCGCTCCCGCGGCGCCCGCCCAGACACCNTGCGGGGCTGGGCGCGACCCCTCTCCATCACAGAGGGGAGCTCGGCACGGGAGCGGGGCGAGAAGCGGCAACCCCCCCTATAAGAGGAGGGGGCAAGGGAGGGAAGCCTGGGAGGGCTCCTGTGGTCCCCAGCGAGGAGCTGGTTTATGTATCCTGTGCCTGCGTTGGAGGGGGAGCGCGAGTACTTTCTCGGCAATTCACGGGTGCGGGGACGGAGGGTCTGCTTGCCTTTTTGTGGCTGAGCTTGGTAAGGGAGCAAAGCAAGGTCTTTGCTTCTTGCGTCAAGGAGCGAAGAAGGGGAGCTTGTCCCATCCGTGCACAGGAGAGAACGGCAGTTCCGTTTGCCGAGGGTGTGCCTCCGTGCCATTTCCCTTTACCTGCCTTGGAAGGGTGTGGGAAGCAAGCATCACCTGTTACTCTGCGTCCCCGCAGAGCTTAGGGCGAGGGCGAGAGAGTACCAGGTGGAGCTGGAGGATTATGTCGGTGGAGTGATGCGCCTTTGGGAAAAGAGAAGGCGGATAACTCTTCCTGAGAGGCAGAGGATGCCCGCTGGATACGTGGCCTGAGGATGTTGCAACACATGACTACGTTCCTTTCTTGTCCCACTGGTATAGTAGTAAATTTAACAGCCAAACCTGTCTGTGTGGTGTGTGAGTCAGGAAGGCTGGATCACCCAAATTAGACGTTTGGAAGCACAGTTTAGCTGCACTTACTTTTGGCTGTGTAATTGCTTTGTCCCCTTCTGGGTTTAGCTTTGTACCATTAAGAGTGATTGGGACTTGAAAGCTTGAAATGTCATTGTGTAACTATCAGTTCAGCTGCCACTCTAAAAGGCTCTGCTTGTTCAAAACCACTTAAAACTCTTAGTTGCCTAAATCTTTCCCTCCTTGGAGACTTCCTGCTGTAACTGCACCGTAAAGGTGGAGAAACCTGCTGTGGCAATTTCTGCTCTGAGGGAGAGAATGCTCTCAGAGAGCTGTAGTCAGACTGGGACTGAGCTCTTCTTTCCCCCAAGAAATGCTTTTTCGAATTCAAGCTTTTTAGTGCAAGTCTGGATATAACCATGCTCGTGTCCCATGCTGTTGGGGAAAGGGATCAGCTGTTTCCTGTCATAAAACATACATTTGTAGCAGATCCTCAAATCTGCACAGAAGTCCTTTTGACGTGATCACACAGTGATCATTACATGCCTGGAGTTCCTGATGTTACTGCCTTATGGTTGTATTTCTGTGGGATGCAGGGAATCTATTTTGCATGACTGGTAAAAATCAAGCCCTGCTCCATGGCTTCATGTGATGCAGTGTTAGGGGCAAAATGAGGACCTTTGTAAAATCATGTATCCTCCAGAGGTAAAGAGGAGAAAGTTGGTAATTATTCTTAGGAGGCTTCAAAGTGACAAGTTGACTTTTATGGTTTTGGTCTTCCAAAACTGTCCTTGTACTGTGGGCTTTGGGTAGGTGTAAGGCAGGCAGTACCTCTCTGCTGATTTCCATGTCCTTGCAGTGTTCTCGGTGTTTAAGTATCCTGAGCTGCCCGTGTTGTACACAATGCCTACTCCATTTTTCTTTATGTCTCTGTAAAGTATGGCAGCTGTCAGTGAATTGAGATCTGCTTTTGTTTTGACGGTGTGTGGAGCTGGGCAGGAAACGCCTGTGCAGCTCGCAGGAAAATTCGCAATAAAACCTCTCTGTACTTGTGTAAATCAGAGTTGCTGGGTTTTAGGTTGAAGGCTTCATCTTCCAGTCTAATTAATGTGGAATTATGGGCTGCAGGGAGTCTGTGAGTGAAGATATATTTGTGTCATGAGCTTATTTTTTGAAAGATTTGGCCCTGCAATAATAGCTCTGGTTACATTGAGCAAGGGAAAACATAGCCTAAAGGACAACAGGCTGTCTTGGTAAAAATAATTTCACATGAAGCAGAATAAAAGCAACTCAAATGTGATTTTGTTTTTCTGTTTAGTTGTGTGGGTTTGTTTTACTGTTGTCATAGAGGTATCTGCCAGCTGACTGCAGAGAGTTCTTTCGGCATCCTCACAATCAATGGTTCCAGCCTTTCTTCCTTGGTCCCGACAAGCATTCATGGGTTTTGTATTTAATAATCAACTTCCAGCTTGTAAATGAATATGCTGTTTGTCTGCTTGTTCCTGAAGCCATTCGAAAGAGCTGACTTCTTAATACAAAAACTCCAGATGATAGGAAAGAATATAATGAAAAAATACATTCAGAGCAGTCAGAAAATATTTCCTTCTGTTTCTGGCTTTAATTTGCCTTTTTGTGCAGGCTAATCTTTGAATTGAGGACGTTTCCTATGTACTACAGAATTGAGCTTTTCAATGAAATCTCTGTCCAGGCTCATTCTTTCTCTTTAAATGGTGTCTGCTGTTTCAGTCAGTAGTTTTATCCCTCAGAGAACAGCAAAAGGAGGCAAAAGGTTTTAAGACACAGCTGAATTAAAGCTATAAAGCAATTCCTAGAACACTGAGTTGTGATGCTAAAATTTTGAAGTTTGAAACCACCTAGGAGTTTTTGTTGTCTATCTGTGCTGCATGTTACCTTCAGTAACATGGCAGTATAGGCGATTTGGCTTTATTTAGTCTTTCTAGTGCCTGAAACAAATGTGTCAGAAAATTAAGCAATCAGAAACCATGTAAATATATTCTAGGAAAGATTATTCTAAACGGTTTCTGCGGAAGTGCCTAGGTAGCTAATTGCTTCTGTATTTACATGTTCAGGGGAAACATTATGGTGGCTGAAAACAGTGTATCGCTTTAATAAGAAGGGTGAGGTCTCTGCTCTTTCCTTCTGCCTTTGGGTTTGTTCTTTTGCAGCTCTGTGGGTGCTTCTCGCTCCACAGAGGAGAGATGGAGAAAAGTCATCAAGGTCTTGGCCTCAAGGTCGTGCTGCAGGTCTCCGTAGAAAAGCTGAAGCTTTGAGTTAGTCCTCACTTAACCGCTGTGTGCTCAGAAGTGGCCTCTGTCACTGTGTGCAGTGGCTCGACAGACGAGATGATCTGGGAAGTCCTTTCTTCGTGGGGTGTGTAACAGGTCTGGCTTTAAATGGGGATGGTGACATCGTGGTACTGAAGTGTTTCTACTGACAGCTTAGAAGCTGCTTTGACTTCATGACTGTACTGTTTGCTCACCACTACGTGAGTCTCCGTGTGCTCACGGAATGCAGATTGACTTTTCTGTAGATTCATCTTTTTCTTTTTTTAACAACTATTCAATAAGTAAAAACATACGATCTGTGGGTGTGGGGGTAGGAAGAAGCAAAAGGAATGCAGCTATTCCTTTTGTCTCTTGGATCTCTGCTGTCTGCCTCAGAGGCTGCCGAGCATCCTTAGCCAGAATGTTTAATTGATGTGGATGTAGCTGTGCAGTGTGTAAACCGTGGATGAGTTAGGCTGTGGGCTGCTGGTTTATGCTTGGGCTAATGCAAGTATTTACGTGGCTTCCAGTGCTCTGCAGAGCTACTGCTCTGCACCTCTGTGGTCAGGCTGGAGATCTGCACTCTGTGTGAAACCTGCTGTTCTGGGAATGTGGCATTTGAGCTCGGAGAGATACTAAGCTTGAAGGTTTTTCTTTGAATTGCTGGCTAAAAGCACTGTAGCAAATTAGCTGCCTTTCGTGGCAGTGCGTTTTTATCTGATATGATGAATGCTTTATGGAGTCGCCCTGTAGCTTGTTGCAGCGGTAATTTGTGCTCTATAAATTAACTCGGGAGCATGATGGAAGTGTATAAATCACATTGGTGATTGTGTGGTGCCCTCTGCTGCCGGCCGGCTGGAGTGATGTGGGGTACACCCTCCTGCTGCTTCCTTGGCAATGAGAAACCAACTGCAAACTTGGGATTGAGAAATGCCTTGGGAGGATGCTGCTGTTGGAAAGTTTGGGATGATAAACTTTGGTTTCAGTGCAATTGAGCCTAATGTTTCCAGCCAGAATTGCTGAAAATGCAGCCCTGGTGATGGTCTGAGTGGGGAGTGATGCTGCTCTGCCTTCCAGGCTGCTGCTGCTCGTGTCCTTCTCAGCTGAGGAAGGGGATGGGCTTTGCTGTTCTGACCTGGCGGCAGTGGGGACGTTGTCAAGGTTTGTCAGTGTCATGGTGTGGTTGGCAAAAGCTAGTAAGGAAGAGGGTGTTTGTTAAATGACAGACTTGGTGCTGCCAGGGCTGGGGCGGCAGGAGAAGGACTTGGGAAAAGTTAGAGGAAAAGCTTTTCTGCTCTCTGCCAGCCAGAGGGAAGTAGGACAGCCAGCTTGCTGTACTTCACAGGCAGATTCCTCTGGCAGGTAGGCTGGTCGTGTCCTGGACCTTGCTGCTGCTCCTGTCTGGGATCTGGCTCCTCGCAGACCTCTTGGACACCCCTGTGTTGGCAGCTGTGTTTGCCAGGCATTCATCAGGCGATGTAAAGGGAAACTTTGAAAAGCTTATTTTTGTAAGTGTAGTGTAAAACAATTGGCATCTAAGGAGTGACGTGCAAGTGCTACAGCTGAACAAGCCTGTTTTAATTTAAGAGTGACTGGTGCCCAATGTGGGCTACTCTGAAGTTTATCACTTCAGTGCACTTGTGAAACAAGCAGGGTTTCCAGAGCTAGATAAGTGTGTCCTGCACTCTTGATTGGCAAAGTGAGTTGAAGTGAAGGTGAAGTGTCTAAACCATCTCACAGCTGTAAAGTGCAAAGTGAAATTTGAAAATATGTTTGTAAAGAAACTGGAGCTTTCAGTGGCCTTTACTCAAGGTCCCATTGTGATGATCTTTACTGTAATGGCAACACAGAGCTGGATGACCAAATGGGCTGTATTGTAGGCCTCCTATGCTGTGTGAAAATAAAAGGTTTATTATATCTTCTGTTCTTCATCGTCGAGCAGGTCCTTCCTGTTATTGGAAAAGTCGCTCTGTTTCACTGTTCAAACATGCTCCATATGCACTTAATTGCTGCAATTGCAACCTTTCTTCATGGAAGGAAGATTTCTACTGCAAAGCTTTTTGGCTCCTGGCATCTGGACTACGCTTTAGGTTTCTGGTGAAAACCATAATCATGTGGTGATCTCCAGAGCTGATTTTTTTTCCTGTAAATATATGAATCAAATTGCGAGAGACAACTGTTTTAAGAGCAGCCACAGTTATAAATTTCCTGGCAGATAACTGCCAGGTATTTGACTTTAAGAGGGCTGAAAAACTAACAGGAACTTACCTATTACCAGTGAGGAGGGTTGGTGAAATTACGCAGAAAAATGTTATCAACCAGACTTTGTTATAGAGTGTCACTTTCCACTCCCTGTTTGAATACAGTACAGGCATCCCTAGAAAAAGATAAAGAACTGCAGTTTACCTTGCTGTCACTTCGTGTTTGCTTCCTTGTGGAGCCAGCTGTAACCTTGCTTACACTGTGTAGGAACAGACCCTGTCTAACTCAGAGGAAATTGTATCCAGGTGTTAAAACAAATCTGCATGCTGCTCCTGTTTCTTTGCAGCCTTTTCCTGTGCCAGGTGACACAGGCAGGCAGCCTTCAGCTTCCTTCTGGGAAGTACAGAGCTGCTGGGGTGCATTCGGAGTTGGTAGGAGGGATTCCGCTGTGTGCTGGAAATGTCAGCAGAAGAAAAATTGTGCTGCAGGAATTTGTTTTGATTCCCTATGAAAGCAGCCATTTCAACCTGGGAGCTTGTTTTCCTGTGGGTTTTAGTGGAGCTGTTGGAGGTGGGTTTTTATGAAGTGCACCTCAGCCAGAGTGCAGTGTGCTGAGTTCCCTGGCACTTCAGCACGGTGTAAATGCTCCTGTAAACAAAGCTGCTGTGGCATTTGCCATCAGAGGACACTCTGTTTCTCTAGTGTCCATCATGCTTCATGCCTCCATCCTGTTAACTCTGTGCAGTAACCTGAGTTAACAGTGCTTTTGTTCAATAGTAGCATGAATAATGCACGCTTCTGTGTACACCCAGGGAGAGAGGTGGCTGCAGTGACTTTCTGCGTATGAAATTTTTTAATAGTAATAGGTCCCCCCAGGTCAAGTAACCTGAGTGTATTTTGTTGATTTTTTTTCTGGATCACCTTGTCTAGAAAGCTGGAAAGGCTGAATGGAGTAAGAAGTGTCTGCTGTGATAGGATACACTGTGATGGCAAGCAGACATTAATGATTATTTTAATAGTCATTCATTTAAATATTATTTAAATGTTGCTTCAATCAGACTGAGCTAGATTGGGAATAGTTACTTTCTGTTAATTTAATTTGCTCTCTGTTCCTATTCTGGAATCAAATCAGGAATAGCCTTTCTGCCTGACATTTGCTCTTTGTCTTAACCTGATCTCCTGTCCCTGGACAGAAAGGTTTTGGTCTGTCCTAGTGCACTTTGACCACTTGCATATTCCTTCAAGATACAGCTTGGCCTGGGATTCTTCTGCTTCTAGAGAGTTGTATAAAAGACATTCTATCTTGCCTTCAGGCCCCAGATTGTTTGCAGAACCGAAAGCTGACAGTGGGGATTTTTAGCAGTTCAGGGATAGTGTGAATCTGTTTATCATGTTTCACAGACTCCTGAACAAATTCTGGTGCCTGAGTCACTTTCAAGAGTGTAGCAGTGTGATGCTTCATTTCCAAATCCAGGGATAATAGCCCCCACTTTCTAATTTTAAAATTTCATGTTCTGCTTTCAGACTGCCTTTTGTCTTGGTGGTGGTGAAAAAACTTTCATATTCTTTGTTATCTCTTGGAGAGTCTACTTGTGGTTTTCCCTTCAGGTCATGACTTCCTACAGCTCAGGGATCCAATAAGTGCTACTGGTCTTGCTTTATTCAACATGAAGCCTGGCCTCTCAGTGGCAATGGTATCTTTTCTATCAGTGTAACCAACACCCGTGGTGGTATTTCCTGCATTTGTGTTACCCTGGATGGGTGATGGATAGGCAACAAGGAATGGAGTGTTTATCTACACAGCTTTGTTAAGAATATAAGTAGTAGTGGATATCAAATTATGGCTGACTTGTCAGACTCTGCCTCTTTTGTTAGATTTACAGGGTCTGGCAAACGATTGGAGAAAGCTGCAGATCAGTAAATCAATACAAGCACAAAGAGTTGCCAGGCAGCCCTCCTTTTCAAATGCTGGGTAGAAGAGTAACTTCTACTGTGTTTGAGATCTGCTGGCAGCTCTGCATCCCCTAAAATACAAGAAATGGGTTGTTTGACATGTCTCCTTATTGTTCCTTGTATAAACTTGATAAAGCTTTAACTTGCAGCTTCAGAGAAGGGAGGTCTACCAGTTTTTGGTCCTTAAATTTGCTTTTCTTTCCAAATAATTACCTCTCTTCTCTGCCCTTTTGCAGTTCCTCCATTTTCTCTAATCTTAGCTCTAGGTAATAAGGGAGCTCCCTAGAGCACAGATCTATAATTAAGGATTTTTAACCACAGTTACAGTGGAGCATCAGCGGTGCTCTGGTGCAGCCAATATCCAGGGGAGAAACTTGCTTCAGTAGGAAAGTTGTTGATTTTATTACGACCAAAGTCTCTCCTATCCCACTCATGGAGTTTCCTCTGGTACTGCTTCATGCCTTCCCACTTTGCTGAGTTATCTTTCTAAGGCTGATGACCATTAATGGCACTTCTTCTGTAGCTCACAAGAATAAAAAGGTTTTATTTAGTCCGCCTGTCATTTTGTGGAAACACAGGCTGCCAGCTACTGCAAATCATGTCCCTCACGAGTACATTCAGAGAACTTGAAGGTTTAAAATGGAAACCCTGTTTTGAGCAAACTCGTGTAGCTCATGTGGATATTTTGATCCTTTCCTTGGCCAGAAATAGAAAGCAAAGGAAGGGAAATAGGATGGAATCTACAAAGGCTTGACTGTGTTGTGCTGCCCAGCTTGGTGGAGAAATTCACTCTTAATGTCACCAAATAAGGTGACTGTGTCTTCCAGTCTCAAGTTCTTATTAATTTTTCAGCTTTAATACCTTTTTCCTTCACAATTAGCGCAAGTAGCAGAAAACAACTTCTGAAAGCTGTCTTTCAAAACAGTGAATGCTGACATCCTTCCCTGTTAGGCTGAGAATTGCTTCTGCCCAGAGGTAACTAATTTCTGATCAAAGCATCTCCCCTCACCACTAATGTGTATTTCTCATGTGTATGCCGTGTGTAGCTGATCTAGCAGTGACCTGACACCTCTCCCTGATGTAGCTTTCAAAGAGAGAACTTGTCCTGTTCTTCATGGTTGCAGATCACAAGGTGACTGCTGAAGTGAAACTTCCAAAAGTCATGTCATACTATTTTTTAAAATGCACAGAAAATGCAGCTGTTTACTGAAATAATGACCAGCAAAGGGGTTAAGTTTCAAACAAGAAGAACTCATGTCTTTAACTTGGATGCCTGTAAATGAAGCCTGTCTTCCTGCTGTAGAGCTATTTGGTCATAAAAATAAAGGATTCACAGAATAACAGTAGATCAGTCTGTCTCCTGCAAGAATTTGAATTTTTTGGATGCATGAAATGTTCTTGTTTGAATACTCTCCCTTTCAAAAGATCTGATTAGATTGCATTTTGTCTTTGTTAGTCAAGGTCTTGTGATGTTTTGGGGCTTTACCAGATCTTAGCAGGAAACACTGTCAGCTGTCCCTCCTCCACGAAGAGCTGCCTTGCTTCAGCCCTCCTGAACAACTGTATGGTTGGTTTTTTTTTTTTAACAAGCTTAAGTTGCTATGAAAAGTTCTGCTCTGCTTGATCCCTAAGGCCTGAAGTCCTTTGCTTGCAGCTATGTGTGCAAGCTACGGTGACTTTTCAAAGGAAAGTTATTTTGTTCTCTGTCTGCTTATGATTATTCAGAAGATCTAGTATTTAAAACCCTTAGTAGCCAGTCCTGTTTTGTCAGTGGAAGATCACATAGGCTTGTTTTTCTGTAAGTTACCTTTATTGTGTTCAGATTCATTTGGGAGGTTACTTTTACCTAGTTGATCACACCAGCATGGAAACAATTTTTCTCAATGATGGCAAAGAGGTAGTTTTGGTTTTTTCTTTCTTGAGCTTCCCTAACATTTCTCAGGCTTCAGATAAAGTCCAAAGAAGAAATGGATCCAAAGAAGAAATGTTCACAGGGACTAGTAAGCATGAGCTGTTTCTTAATAAATAAAACAGGTGAAACAGAGTTTGAGTGTTCTTAACATTTAGACTAAAGTTTTCAAAGATGTCTTAGGGTATGATGTTCCTTTGAAAAACAAGAGTCTTAGTGACTTTGATCTAGGGTATGATACAAAAATAACCACAACCAGGACTAGCATCCCATAAGATTTTTTTTTTGTTATTTTCTGGGGGTTTTTATAATGTTTTTAAAAGAGTAAGCAGCTCCTTCACTTCTGCTCAGACTGACTTTAATCTTAACTCTGCTCGCTTGGAAGTGGCTCTCTTTAGAGACTGTACTTTCAACTCAGATAAATACAAGCAAAATATATTCCATCACTGAAGAAAATCAGAACCTAGATAAATACAGACATAATGATGTTGTAAAAGGCTTTCATTGGGCAAGTAAGTAATTTTCTGTAACATTACAGAAGGTCACTTAAATTTAGCCTGTCAGTCCATGTTAGCCACTATGTAATGGGCTTATTCAGGATCTCAAAAAGAAGTGAACCCTGTGATTATCTTCTGTCTTCTCATTTATCTCCCAGGTGGCCTGTTGCCAGTGTTTTGTGTGTGATAGCCAAGCAAGAAGGAATAACTCTTTTTTTCCACTCCTGCATGTGTTGATTTTGCTGATCCACCAAATACACTCTGGGCTGCCACTTCCCTTTGATTCTCAGGCTGTGCCTTACTGTGTCAGAAATATTTAAAACTCCTATGGATATCTTGCTGCTGCATGTTGCCTATTTTTTTTTATGTGTGTGGCTGTTTTGGAAACTGATTCAAGGTACTAATTTAGCCTGGAAAAAAAATTTCCCTTCAGAAAGCCAGCATCTGCTCACAGGTCTTATTCGCAGCAGTGAAGAAGTTATATTGGTACAGTTAATGTGTTTGGAGTGAGATTTCTCAAAATTATTTTGCTTGCTTGGTACTGAGGGCATGGATATAAACTGCAAAAATTTCTGCAAAGGATTGGAAGACCTGGGATTTTGATGTAGAAACTGGCAGAAGTGTATCTGGTTATGTGTATGGAGACCAGAGAACTATCCAGGTTATCATTGTTGCTGTTGCAGCCGATTTTTGGAAGTGTGATTCTTGACCAATTGTGCCCCAGATTGTTTCTGATCTTCAGATGTGAATTGTGTGCTCTGCTAATGGGGATGTGGGAGACTGGAAAAGTCTTATCTGCAACGTGTAAAGGTCCTACTTGTGTTGTCCTTGATTTTGATTGCTTCAGAGAATCTGTGTATAAAAGATAACAAGTTTTCATTCATTGTACTGTCATATTTTCTGCAAATAGGAGCTTGGGCCTGCTGATTACAGAAAAAGAGTCCTTGGCAAAGCAATTACCAACTAACAAGAAAGCATCTTGAACCTCAATCTGTGCCAACATCCCTTTCTGTGCATCTTGGCCACAGCTGTTATCAGCATAAACTAATACTGGTCACCATGGGTGAAAGGCCTGATCTGGGGAAACAACTGATGGTTTGTGGCTTTTCAAGTGCTGATATTTTTATAGTAAGAGGCTGCTCCTGATAGAAATGCATCTGAGAAGCTGTGAATTGCCATACGGGAGCAGAGAGAGAGCACTGGCATTGCTGATAAATTAGCTGGGAATTGTCAGTTCTGTAAAGGAACTCAAATATTGGCTTAACCTGAAAATGTGAAATTAAATAGAAAAGAACAGATTTTCTCTCTGGATACTTGAAAACAATAACAAGTCACATGAAAACTTGTTTTAGGAATTATTTCTAGAGGGTATGAGTTTTCAAGCCTAATGCAGTGAAGTCTATTTTTATAGTCCTTGAAAACAAAACCTGACAGACCATATTTGCCAGCACTTACATTGCTCTGGTGACAGTGCTTCTTTTTAGAGCATGCCAGAGGAAATACTCTGTGCTGGAGCATATGTCAGTGATTAGTGGGACCAGTGCTGCAGGATGAAGTGGAAGAAATACGGCTGTGTGAAGAAAAAGCTGAATGGACAGAACGTGAGAAATGTAGCCGTTTATGGGTTAGGTTTAGGGTAGGAATGGAAAATAGTTGTTTTTAGGGATATCTGTATGTAGCTGACATGCTGTCTTCCAAATCATTGGGGTTTAACTGCGAGGATGACTGGTGCCTTTCTCTGTGTGCTCCCCTTAATTTCTTCTTCATATAGAAAACTTTGAATCAATCACTGTTTGTATTATGCAGGTGTTACATAATGCAGGTATTTGTATGCTCAGGGTCAGTTGAAAATCTCAGGAAGTGAGAGACTTTGGTACCACACTCTTTTTATGAATTTGTGAATTTAAGGGCTGAGGCAGAGAACCATCCCCAGAAACCAGCTGAAGTCTCTCCAGACCTGACAACCTGGGTCCAGAATTCTTACCAGTCAAGCCCATGAGGTGTGTGCTCATGTTCTGGTTTGGGGTGGCATTTGCCACCTACTTCTCTCCCCAGAGCCATCCTTGGCATCAGCCACCTTGACCTTGTTAAGGATGCTGAGGTCAGAGCACAGCTCTTGGCTCCAAGTTCTGCATGAGCCACGTGGGACTCTGGGTACTTGTGTTCAAAGTCCTGGAGTGGAGGGAAGAGGAGGATGGAGCCCTGCTACCCTTCTCAAGGATCACTGACAGCTTTTACTCAAGAGCTGCAGTGCAGCAGCTACAGCCCTCAGTTGACTTTGCCTCCCTGCTTTGACCATGCAAAATAACAAATATCTGTGTTCTTTGCAGGCACCAAAGCTGCAAACAGGCACAAGTGATTCATGTGCAGTATAGAGCACCAGGGTACATAAGCCATGTACAAGGACCTGGAGAAATCAGGTCAAGAGCCTGTCATACCCAGTTGTTTTGAATGCAATCCTGAAAGTGCCCACAGACCTCACTCAAGGACACAGACCCCGCTGTGGGAAACACAAAGCTGGAAGTTGAGCTGCAAGATGCACAGCCTTGTGATTTTTAAGTTTCTTGTATATTTAGCCCTTGACATCACAGGTTAGTCATCAGTCAAGTGCTGTAAAAACGTTCTGCTGCCTCACCCTGTTTTTCATATCTTGTCACTTACGTTGGAGTGCTCCAAAATTTTTGCTATTCAACATAAATGGGAGCAAAATGAAAATGCCTTGTTCCCTTTATCACAATTGATGCCTGTACTTGAACTTTGCCAGTATTGTTTATGAAAACTGCTTGTTTTCCCCTCTGAAATGTTTTTGTCAGAGCAGCTCAATACAATAGGGGAAGTTGGAAGAGAATCCCTGAAAACTAGAAAAAGGATAGATTAGGCTCCTACATAGAATTACCCAGCTGGTATCAAAATTAGATTGCTACTGCAAAGTAAACATTTGGCTATTAATAATTAAAGAAATAATGCAAGAAGCCAAGCAATATTCAATTAAATGCAGGTTATAAAATAACTGTTTTGAGCTCACTACACCTGTGACTTACCTGACTTGGACTTTTTTTTTGCAGAGTTTTCTCTTATATTAAAGAGTTTTTAAAGCTATTTTAGGTCTGGTTTTTGCTACCCTGTAAAGTTCTTGCTTTTGAATAACTCTTGAGATAATTGGAAAAACAGAATTAAATTATTTGGGCCCTTTAGGGAAAAAGTGAAAGCTTCATGAGGTTTGATTTATATTTCTATAGCACACAGGAGGCCTAGTCAGAAGTCTGCAAGGAGAAAGTAAAACACCCAAAGGCAGACTGCTTCCCATAAAGTAACCCAAACTGAAAGTATATATTTATTTTCCTTCCCTAAAGTTGCTCTGTAGAAAATGTCTTAAAAATTAGATTGTTTGCTGGTACTTGTGCCAAAAAATGGAGCTTCTCAGCAGTGCAATAATTGGATTTTGTACTGTGTCACCAGTACTGCATGGATTTCTGAAAGGGACATCTGGGTTTTCACTCGTGGCTGAACCCAGTGTTTAAAGGTCTTGGTGTTTTCAGTCTGATGTGTGGTGTCTCTCAGTTCTGTAATTGCTTCATACTTGAATCTGCTGGCTCAGGCATGAGATTTATGGATCCACTTTCCTCTTTCTTAGTTTGTCAGAGCTGTGAAAGGAACTGACTTTGAAACCTTGATTGTAGTTAATCTTTTTGTTTCCTTACAACTGTTAAAGGTCTGAACATTTAAGAGGAGCACCAGCTTACCTCATTTGCGAGTCACAGCTTCACAATGACAGGGTGTCTCCAGCAAAATGTTTTCAAGCTCCTGGAAGTTGGATCCATTTGTAATGAATTCACGTGGTGTCTGTGTCTGCAGATACAGTCTGGGGTTTTTTCTCCTCTGCTGGAAGGCTGTTGAAAGCTGTGGCTCTTGGTGAAGTGTTGTGATGTTGCTGTGGACTTCTTCATCAACTGCAGTGATCTCTGCTGAGGAGGTGGAAGAGAATACCAAAGGAAATTTCCTTCCATCCTACTTAGGAACTTTGTCAGCTTAACATGAATGAGTTTGGGCATGTGCTCAGTGCTGCTGGATTCTGCAGTTAGGGTTCTGTTCTGGCTTCCTAAACAAGAGCAGCGTGCAACACATCATCATTCAGTGTGTGTGCAGCCTGCTCTGCTTCTGTGCTGTGTGCAGTCAGCAAGAAGGGTCAGGATTTAAATCACAAGATCAGTTTGTGCACCTGGATCTTGTTTGAAATCACAGGGCAAAAAGCTTCTAAAGCCTCTAAAACCTCTCAGCGGCTCCTTAAAAGAGGAAACTGGTTGGCAGACGAGAGCCTGAAAACTGATTGGTTATAGAGTACTCTTAAAATTTAATGAAATGTAATCTGAGGTTTTAATTGCATGTCTGGACTTATGCATTTAGTGTTGACCTTAGCAATTCTGCTTAGTACCTAATGGGGCTGAACACTTTGTGTAACAGTGAAGCTCCTCCAAAAGATCTTAATCTTAAGAAATACTTGAAAAAGCAGGGAGGGAGAGACACCAGTTGCAAAGATATCACCTGGTTTCTTGAAGCTTTTTAAGTGTCCTTTGTGGTTAAGAATTACTTCGTGGTTCAAAGTAATCTTGGCTTTAGTCTGCTATGAAAATTTCCTCCTTCCTGGTCTGCAGAGTGGCTTAGGTGATCTGTGGTGAGTTTGTAAGAGATTTCTGTGATCTGCAGCCAGAACAGTGGAAGCATCAAACAGGCTCTTTAGCAAACATACTGCAGAACAGCTTTCCAGAGGGATTTAGAAATGTCTGTTCCTTCATCTTCTCCTCAGGCAGCATCCTAATCCCAAACCCAGCGGACAGAGTGGGCTGCAATGGGCAAACACTTGGCACTAACCCTAGGAAAGCTGATGGGCGGTAGTACTAGAAGCTGGCATCCCGTGGATCTGACACAGTGCTTGACATAACTCTTAATCTGTGTTAATGGAATTGCCTGAATGGCCTTAGTTTTTTTATTGTGGAGTCAGCAAGCTGGATGTTTCAAGTCTGTGGCGTTGAATATTTGCTCCCAAGGCTCCCACCCAGCTCCAAGGTGGGAATTGTGTTCTAGCTCAGCAGCTAAATGTGCAGCTGATGCAGGAGGTGGTTTCACTAAAGCAGCACTCCGAGGTGATGGTTGTGTGTCCTCTCTCTTGCTTTCATGTGTCAGAATAGCTCTGGTTTCTCTCCTGGTCTACAGCTTGAAAGGAAATGTCTGTCATGTAAACATTTTTGTATGTATGTAACAAACTGGAAACACTGAGGTGTTCTGGTATCTTACAGTGTAAGGCACCATCTGTAAACAGTGGCACTGGTTGGATGGGCAGCTTTCAGAAAGAGAAAGGTGTCTCTGCTGTAGCTTTTGCTGCTCCATCCCTTTCTGTGATCATTTCCATCGCTAGAAGGGGACTGGCTGTACTTTGGAAAGGTTATAGGTGAAAGAAGTTACAAAACAGCACCCCAGCAGGGTATAATCTCCTCCAAGTAATCTCTTGGGAACGTACGTACTTGATAAGGCATTTCAAGACATAAGCCTTCTCTAAAGAGTAAAGGAAAGTTCCTTGGTACCCAGACAAAGACCCTTTGGCCATCTGGACTTGGCTTCCTGTTGTCTGCTCTTGCTCGTGGGTGAGGAAGTGCTGTCTGAGCTGTGCAGAGAAGGTGCTATGCAACATTTAAGCTCCCTTGACCTAATTCACTTGCTTTTTTGCTGGAGCATGGATTAGCAGTGGCTTGCTGGTGCAAAAGTAAGCAGCAGTTAATTCTTGTAAGTCAAGTCTTGTATGACTGTGATTTGGGTGATGCCATCTTTGTAGAAAAAGCAGGGCAAACTCCTCAAATGAAGTGGTAAAAGAATGGCAGGGGTGATCCTGGAGGCGAATACTGACACAAGTTGTTCAGGTTTGGATGATGCTGGCTGCTTTTGACTGCTGCTTTCCCTTTCTAAGTCATGACTGATCTCAGCTCAGCCAGAACAGGCTTCCTTGGAGGCCTTAACACATTCCACAGGATTCCAGATTGTTCTGAAAATGCTTTCTAAATGCTCTCTTAATTAAAATTTCTCTAAGTCAGAATTAAGTTATTAAAATGTTCCAGGCATTTTCTAGAAGTCTTTTGAAAGCTGGCTGTACATTCCTTTCAAAGTTGATCTACTGCCTGTTTTGAGTTACAAAGTAATATTGTGCTGCTTTGTGGGTTACAGATAAGTTCAAATAAACAGATGATTAGGGTTTTTTGCAGTAGTTTGCCTTTTTGTGAACTGACACTGCTATTGAGGCACTCTTTAGGATTTTGCAATTGTGTAGTCGTGGTTCTTCAGCTTTGTGTTTCTGGGAGGGCACTTCCAAAATCCCTGGATATGTCAGAGCAGGTAGTGCTGGATAAGACAATAGACTAACAGCCATCTAAAATGCTTTTGTTTTGTTTTGCAGAACCTGTGTCTGCTTCTAAAAGACTGGATGATCACAGATGATAGATTTTGTATTATACAGAAAAATTGCACTGTGTGGCAAGTTTGCTCACCCAGCTGTGGTGCTGCAAGTGTTCAATGTGCTGCTGAGGTGATCTGGAGGTGTCAAGTGCCAAAGAAAGAGAAGTTGTGCTGTCCTGGGTGTGTCCCTGCCAAGCTCTGTGAGAAGGGGTGGTTCTCTGCCATCAAAATAGTGGTTAGAGCCTCAAAGCCAAACCCTGTCCTGACTTCAGATACGTGTACTGACATGGACTGAGTGCTGTTGTTCTGGGTTTTCATAGGGCTTTTAGTGTTTTAAAGGCACACTGCAACTAGCAGTATTCTGTGTATCAAATTGAAAAGGATGTTTTTGTTGGAGGGAGGTGGATTTCTGTAGCACTAAAGTTGGGTTCTTAGCTTAAAATACGTTTTCATAAAAGAGCTCTGGTTCTGCTTTGCATATCCAAGTTCTGCTGAGATTATGTTCTTCCTTGCATTTTGCAGGTAGTTTTGAGGAGCTTCAGTGGAGTTGGTACCTTTTCCTGTTGAGAGCAGTTAGCTTCTGCACGATGATGATAATCAGTGTCCCCTTCAGTCAGCCAGTGTTAGGAAACCTTGACTGCTGGTTCCAAGATAAAGTCAGTGCACCGGTGTCTTTCTGAGCTTGCAGTTGGCTTTGGCATTTTGCTGCTCAGCTCTATGGAGTTGCAAAAGGTTTAAAAAAAAAAATTAAATCAGAACCTTGTCAGTTTATGTTGCTTCTGCTGGGACCCATGAGCAGCTGTGAAAGAGCTGATAAAGCTGATGTTCCAATTCTGACTGGAATTTGGAAGAGCATGTCAGGTTAGAACTTGGCCTGAAAACAAATGTGTGGGTATAGAGAGCACTGTTGTCATGTACATCATCCCAAAATCTTTTACAGTGAGTGAATGTTAATTGTTTTCCGTTTGCTCTGCAATCTTCTGGTGTATCAAAAGCTGTGCAATTATCTTTCCTTATTAAACGTTCAGCAGTGGGAATGGATGACTGTGTCCATATTTGCTGTGCAATTACTGTTAAGTAATGGGAAAGCCTGCTGAGGGGGTCAGTCAGCAAAAGCATTACTGGGAAACTACGCAGCTATGGAGCACTTGGAAGCAGAAGAGAAATCTTTAAGTGTCTTTTGTGTTCTGAAAGAAGGATGGGAGGCAGCTCTTACAAACTTTGCACTGAGATCACAGTCTAAGCAGTGAAGGCAGTGAGTGCATTAATCCATGGGGCTGAGAAAAATGTTTCTTTTCCTAAGATAACGAAGTTTGACAGGGCTGTTTATCTCCCTTAAGTTTCCCAGGAGGTATGAACGCAAAATATGTTGTGCTCAGCCTCTTCTATCACTGTGCTAGATAATTTCTTTGTAAAACATCTTACCCAGAGAGGTCAGGTTTTTAGCACAAGCCTTGCTCCTCTGTTCCTGCTCTGTTTTTGAGAGTGTTTTGCAGATGTGCCGGGTTTGTGAGAGCTGCTTTCTCCAGGGCAGCAGAGGTAAAATGAAGTTTAGAGCTGCTTGCATTTAAAAGACAAAGCAGCATCACGGCTGTGTGAAGAGTTGCTGCTCTCTGACTCACAAAGTAGCAGTTATTGGGAAGATGCAGTTTTTGGGGAAGGTTTGCACAGTTTTTGGACCACTTCACTGCAATCTGAAGCACAAGTTGTGTGTTTGTTTCACGGATTTCCATTTGCAGTACATCACTCTCCCAGTGCTCTTGCTCTGGATCTGGCTGGTGGAGTGTCCTTAGGGATGAGGGTCTCTGCTCACAAGCCACAAAGTTGGGCTGAACATTTGCTATTTAAATTGAACATTTTTGTCTGCCTGTAGCACAAGTTGTTTCAGCTGGCTTCAGCCTTTCCATTCAGGAGTGCCTGTTTGGGCCATAGGAACAGCAGCTCAAGAACCTTTGCAGCAGGAAAATCCTCTCACCTTGTTTGAATGGCTTTCATTCAGAGGGAATGGAAGACCTGGGTCAAAATTGAGTTCCTGACTGATTTAAAATCCCGGCTCTCATGTACTTCGTTTGAAGCAGTAAGCCACTATTTATTTGGGATGAAGTTTAAATTTAAAACCCACAATGTAAATTACTTGGGAAGGGATGTCATTTTGTGCACCCATAATGGTGATAAGCTTAATAAAACAATTGCAGGAAACTTATTTCTGGGGGAGAAGCCAAGGGAGGTATTTTAGCCATGGCACTTTTATGATAACTTGTAGAGCTTACTCCTCTTACCAGAAAGATTATGGGTGTTTGACTGGTACAATCAAAACCAGCTGGATTTGGGGAATTTTAAGGGGTTGTTTTTTAAAGCATTTTTATAAAAACCCAAGAAGTCCAATTAGTACAATTCAATTCATAGGAGTTTAAAAATTAATGGTAACTTACCTTATGAAATATAGATCACTTGAGACTAAACTAAGAGCAGACATATGGTTTTGATTTCTTTTTTTTTTTTTTTTCCTTTAAACACTGGCACAGTACTAAGGCCAGACAACTTTATTTTCCTGATGCATTATAACCAGCTGCAGATGTTTTAGACGTTGTCGCTTCTAAATGGGCTCTGACAAATGTCTCCTGGAAGCCAGCAGCTCTAAATATTACATGCACTGTATTCTGAGGAAATGTTGAAAATAAAGTTTTAGGAATTAAATGTTCAGTGTCTGAATGAAGAAAATTTACTTTCTGCCTTTCTCAGGGGGATTTGCTAGCTGAAAACATTCTTCTGTGAGACAGGCACAGATGTTAGTCAAGACACACGTGTAGACTGGAACAAATATTGCCACAGATGGTTTTGCATGGTGTTATTTACTGGCCCTCTATTGCTAATACTGGAAGGTGGACACTTGAAAAGGTACTTTGACATATAACTGAATGCTGACCTGGAATTTGTAACAGGTGCACAACTATTCAGCATTAAGGCAAAAAAAAAAAATTGAAGTGTTTATTAAAACATATGGAAACATTGTGTTTTGTGCATCAGTGAGCAGGGTACTGCCCTCTGCTACAGAAACTGTTGTGATATTTCAGTTACTCTGTTCAAGAGTAAAGTAAATAGTTTTAAGTAAAGATTTTTTTTGTGCTTCTTGCCTTTTCTGCCTAGCTTTGAATCCTTTGAGTCACCCAGAAGGACATTTTCACATATATATGGGATACAAAATGTTGCTTGCTTATCAAATTTGTGGCTTTGGCAGGGCAGAGGGACCACATGAATATTGACATGGGAATTGCATCTTATGTCCTTGACTTGCAAAATTCAGACAGCTTGATTCATCACTGCATAAACCATTCACATTCATTTTTCCATACCCTGAGTGGGAAAATATCTGTGCTTTGCTGTAGACACTTCATTAACATGTGATTCCATATGCAGCTCTGTGAGTTCTCAGGTCAACACAGGAGAGGAAGGAGGTGTCCTGAGGGGACAGGCTGAGTGACTAAAGGCTGCAGGCTGAAAACTAGCTAGTAGGAATACCTCTTCAGGCAGGGATGTGCCAAACAGGCACTATAAATGGTAGGGCTTGTTCATATGTTAGCAGTTCACCAAGTAACGGTGGTCCTGATCGCTTGAAATTTTGTTGGGAGTCTTGCCAAAAATCTTTATATAGTTTTAAAGGAATATGGGGGTTGCTGAAGTGTTGTCAGTAACTTTTTGTGTGTGTGTGAGAGCTGTTTTGGAAAAAAGGTATTTCAGAACGTGGTATGTACTTATATGTATAAAAGGTTAATGATGCATCCAGTTTGCACCACACAGGGTGACCAAAGGGAATCTCCTTGCCCGTCTGTGTTACCCCTAAAGAACCTTGCTCCAGCTTTGGTCTGGTTTAAATATAAGCCATCTTGTGCTCTTTGGAATCCCTGGAGTCTGCCTGGCACTGGGGAGCAATTCCAAGGGCAGATTAGGGCTGGAAGCATCAATGGGTAAGTGCTTGAGCAGGGTCCTGCACGCTTTGCTGGGAGGGACGTGGCACAGTGCCCTGGGCGGGAGCCGAGCCCAGCAAATGCAAGTCTAATGATTTGGATTTTGCTATTTCACATTAGTGTTTAAAACTGCTTAGATATAATCCCTCCAGCAAATCTCTCCATGCTCAGGGATGGTGAACATTCGCTGCTGCACACTGATTTTTAAGTATGAACTGGTTACACTGAATTCTTGTGCAGCTGAACAAAGGCTCTCACTGGTGCCTGGCAAAGAGGAGAAGTTTTCATGTCTGACTCTGTTTGTACAGGAGCTTAAAATGGGTCTTTGTATGGACGTGCTGTAACAAATGAAACATTCAGGCAGAGGTTTGGTTTGATACTTGCCAGTTGTGTGGTGGCTCTGGAAAATCACAGAATGTATGTATAAAATCCTTGGCATGGAGAACTTCTGCTGAGTTCAGAGTCCAGAGCTACTGGTTGCATGTGTTGAGTTAGACATGTTTTCTTGGCTTATGGTTGTTACTAAGAAAGTTTCTACATTGAAGGTTGATGTTCATAATATGAATCTTTTCTTAGTGGTTGCTCACCTGAGCCACAAAGAAGTTTTTTTCCCCAGTCACCCAGGATATTTCCAGTATCTCTAGAGCTTGCTCTTGTTTCTTGCCATAACTTCATCAGAAAAAAATCTGAAAGATAGCACATGCCCCTCAGCTGCAGCTGTCTGAATGTACTTATGCTCAGAGGTCATTTTTCTCTGCTGTGTTTGGAGCCTGAATCCCTCACATTCCTGATTAAAAGACAAGCCACAGTTCATTTTCTGAAACTTCTATCGAAAGCACGCAGTATTTCTATGCAGCCCTCAGAAGATTGATCTGAATGCTCTGAAATCCATAGAAGCTATGAACTTTGGCTTGCATCTTCTTGAGGAAAAGAAAATGATCCTACCTTTGATGGAAGCTAGCAGAAAGTTGGCTTCTATTTAACTCGAAGGAGTTTGGGATGGTTTCTCAGCTCTGTGGTCTAAGTGGAATATCTTGGCTTGTTCAAAACAACTGCTGCTTTTTTAAAATGCGTTTAAAGGAATTTTGGAGGTTAAAGTATTTGATTTTCCAGTGTCACCCATTGTGTACTGTAGTTTCTTCATACTTTCCCCTTCCTGATGGAAATGTTGAGCTTACTGCAGTGAGAGCTGCTGCAGAAAGTGTTCCAGAGGGTCAGGAGAGTTCTTACAGAGGACAGAGGATTAAGTGATGAAGGCTTTTATAACTACATGAGCATTGGGTTGTTTTTGTTTTTTGGGGTTTTGGGTTTTTTTTCATGCAATGATCTTTCTGAAGCTTGCAAAGAAGATTAAATAGAACAGTGCTACTGTGGAGTTGTTGTTTAATCGGGCTCTTCTTTGGCTGTCACTGAGATTAAAATGCTATCACAGGCTTGATGCAGTTGTGGAGACTAAAGCAAGAGCCTGTTTAAAGTTTTATATAGGGAAGGTGGCTTAAATTGCAGTGACTAATTAGATTCAGCTGTTTGGAGATGTTAAAATAGGTGTACTAAGCGGACAAAAATGTGTGGAATTTCCCACCTACTAATAATTATTTATTGATTCCTTTTATGCTGGCACTGAGGTTTCTCTTGTTTTTACAGAAGCAACTTCCTGCTTTAAAAGGTTTTTAAACCTCTGTGGTTTGATAAGCCTGAAAGTTAGGGGGAGGTGGAGATTGATACATGTTCTTGTATGAGGAAGTATGAAAATGTGAATTTGACTTTCAGAGCGATAGAGATGGCAGGAAGAATGGTAAATTAATTGCCTGAATTTGCTCTGCTGCCTGAAAAATAATGATTCAGCAACCAGGGCGTGTTAAGGAGGGCTTTGACAGGGGTTGTCTCAGTAATACAGGCAATTTGATGATCTTGCCCCCATTTTCCAGCTTACTTCCCCTTCCATTGCACTGGTACAGCCCTGGATGGAGACTTAACTGCAACCAGATCGATGAGAGAAGCTGGATTTGAGACAAGAAAAAAGCCTTTAAACTGAGCTCTGCTTCCGAAGATGATGAGTGTGGAACAGCAGTGTAATTCAGCAAACTGCTTTTGCTCAGCTGTGTAGAGCAAAAAGACTGTTGGTCTCACCTCTTCAAAGAATTTGCAAGGATTTACTTCAGGCCATGGACAAAAGTGTCAGGATTTATCAATCTAAGATTAGCTTCACTTGAAAGTACAGAGCAGCCTTGATTTTTGTTTTGTTATGCGAATTGGAAACTAATTCCACTAAATTGCATGTATTAAGAATATTACTTTTTACTTTTTGGCAAGATTGACTTCTGGTCATTAGAGTAAGTGTCATGGTCCTCCCTCCTCTTAATGTAATTTGTGAAAATCCAGTCCTACGTAGGCTTTTCTGAGCAGCTGTCTTAAATAGGATTACTGAAACATTGACATTTATCTGAGCTTTTTCTTTTATAATTCATAATAGCCAAGTGCTCTGGCTTATGCTTTTTGGGATGATGAACTTGTCTTGCCTCTTTGCACAGTGGTAAATTTATGGAAATACATAAATATTTCCTAATCTGGGAACATCATGTGGACACTTAAATCTTGAAGTCTCTTTACTGACTTCAAGTTTCAAGAGATGTTCTTAGAAATAAAAAAGACTAGTTCACTTTATGTGTGGCCTCTAGAGTGTTTTACAACATGAGGCATGGGAAAATAGGTCTGGTTGAAGTCATCTGTGAAGAGGTACTGAGAGAGAAGTGGCACTTCTCTCTGAGGTAGATACTGAGGAAGGGTGAAAGTATTTCCTTGCTCTGTCTGCATGCTGAAGTGAATTTAGATGCATCTGAAAGACCACTCTGGTTGGCAACTTGCTGTGAAATACCAAGGCTGTCTTTTAGTATGTGTTAGATATGAATTATGAAGTGATCTGGGTCCATATTC
Source organism: Ifrita kowaldi (assembly GCA_013398055.1). Taxonomy (NCBI): domain Eukaryota; kingdom Metazoa; phylum Chordata; class Aves; order Passeriformes; family Cinclosomatidae; genus Ifrita; species Ifrita kowaldi. The sequence goes on from VZRS01005518.1 coordinate 404,433, forward strand.
AGTGTGCATCTCTTAATAGCATAAAATTATTCAAAGTTGACTTGTTTCCGTGCATTAAATGTCTGGCATATTTATGATTCTCTTGCCTTTCTAGCAAAGGTGGTAACTTCCACATCTAACATTTTGATTGCATTTTGGGAAGGCAGTTGCTTTTTTTTCCTTTTTTTTTCATATTACCTTAAAATATGTAGCTTGTCTCCCAGTGGTCTTTCATGTGCTGACACCCAAACCCAGCACTGTATGTAAAGAATTTGGGATTCAGGCTCATGTTCTTGGGCAAGAAACGCTTGCCATGTGGCATCATGTTTCATGATCTCATGGGGAGAGACTGCTCACAGGATTAGGTGTGGCTGGCTGTGGTTTGGGCTAAATAATCTGCCTACTTATTACTGTGTGGTGCTTTTTTCCCTGAAGCTTCAGAACAATCCTTCCCGTTGCAGTTCCACCTCTACTTAAAAAGCCATCTTTCTTACCACAGCCTGTCTCATCCATGAATCCTTACCCTGAGAGCAGCACTGCAGAGGGGATGTTTTCCACAAGAGGTTAGTTGATTAAATGCTATGACAAATTATTACAGCTACTTGAAAGCAGTTGCTGCTGTCTTTAATTTTACAGTGTCAAGTTACTCTGTCTTACTTAAGTACCAGCACTCTCCAGCTGCCTTTTGTCGAGGTCGTTGTACATGGCTCACCTGTAAACACGTTCTCTTCCCTGGGAGGGGAGAACAGATGTATCTGCCTCCAAAAGATGCTCCAGGCATTTGCTGCAGGAGATGGTCAGCAGGCTGTCAGAAGCAATCTTTATGGGCAGGCTGGTCTTTCACAAGGAGATGTGTTTACAGAGCATGAAATGAACATTTTTGCACAGAGGCAAATAATTGCTTACAACGGAGACTTTAGTAGCAGATTTGAAGCTTGAATGATCATTAGTAAGGTCAGCTGGAGCACACATGATGTCCATCTCCTGAGCAAAGTCATTCAGGACTTTTTAGCTGTTCTTTTGTGCTGGAAGGTTTTAAGATGTTGTAATGTTCACGCCTTGAGCTTGTCACTTTTGATAAAAACTTGTGATAGGCTGTGTTGCTGCATCTGTATATGTGGTATAGTTCTTTCAAAACCACTCCTGAATGGCAAACTATTTTTTGACTTGAAGGAGGAGAGGAAGGAACCCCCATGCCCATTATCTGAGTCTTGAATTATTATCTAGTAGTACTCCAGCGTTGGCAGGGTTTTTAAGATTCTGTGCATGTAGTGTGTGGGGAGCAGGCTGTTGTCATGAGCAAAAGGGATCTCTGTGAAAGCTTTCTGTGGTCAGGAGATGGGTCTGAAGGGCAACAGCTCTCAGGGAATGTTGGCTGCCCCAAAATGCTCTGGTTAATGCTCTCACTCCTCAGGTCAGAGCTCTTTCTTGGGCAGTAATGAAAAATGGTTTCCGAAGAATAGCTATTGGCAAAATTAATCAGATTGATTCTTCACTTATGACACAGATCAAGACTTGAACTTCAGTCTTCTATGGTAATAAGACCAGTTCATCATCACTAATTGCATCTCTTTGTTCCCAGCAGTTTCTTCAGCCTCCTTACTCTCCTCCAAGGTCACTTCCTCACTCAACAGATGTGCAAGTGTGACAGAGCGTTTAAAAGCACGGAGCTTGAAGTAGATGAAGGTTTTGTTAAAGCAGTTCTGTTTGGTTGCAATTAACCACGTCACAGAACTCAGGAAGTCTGACTGATGTTAACTAACTGTGAGTGCAGACAAACGTCAGAGCAGAGGGAGCCTCTCCTCTCTGCACACCACAGTTGGAAATGCTGCTTGAGGCTCGGAGTGCTCCATTGTCAAAACATCTGTGCTGCTTCAGGGAGGGGAAAAAAATGCCAATGTCACAAAGGCTGTTCTGGAAACCTCTTTAAAATGCTGTGTGTTACACCCGTGATCTTTCCATTGCTTTTCTGTAGGACATCATTCTCCAGAGGCTGTGGCCCTTCTTGCTTTGTTCACATTGTGCAGAACAGCCTTAACCATAACCCCTTTCAGCAGGGTTATCCTTGTCTGTGCTGAAAGCCAGTGAACGTGGCTCTTAAAAGGAACATTAGAGCACTGCCTGAATACTCCCAGAACAACTGTCCTTGAGTCCAGGGAACACACAAAATCTAGGATACAAGTTGTGTCTCACTCCCTGTTCCCATGAAGAGGAGGCTTTGAAATAGTTTATGCTACTCCGTACAAGGCTGAACAGAGATTCACCTTCAGAGTTCCTCCAAAGAGGTGAAATGGAGCTGCCTGTGTGAGCTGAGCAGCCAGCACTGTTGTGCCAGCACTGTTTTTGCCATGAGGTGTTACACCATAAATTTTCAGAGGACTCGAGAGAGATGAACACACAATGAATTAGTCAGGCGCTCTCTAACACGACCTGCTAATAGCCTGCCCTCTCTGAAACAGTCCCAGCAGTGGGAGCTTAATTCTTTTTTCCTGTTTAATGAGACTTGGTAGAGCAAACACCTAAGCAAATCTGAGGAGCTTGTAGCTGTCATTCTCTGCCGCATCTCATGTATAACCATGCATTTTATTTCTTTATTGACTTTTTTTTCTTTTTTTGTCGATGCTTAAGCAGTATTCTTTCACTCTGAAGCAAGACTCATAAAAATACCAGACACAACACCTTCAAGTCAAATTGGGTGCTTCTTTATTCTGGTATGAGAAGCTACAAAAACTGTATTTCAGAGAATGTCCTGCTGTACAGCAATTTTTCTCAGTCCCATGGAGCTTCATTATAGCGAGGTCAGACTATGCCGTAGAAAAGAGAATTTATATTTTATCATAGGGCTGACTTCTATGCTCTTGTAATGACCCTGAAGGACAGTAAATGCTCTAAATAATTCAGCTTCTTTGGAATTTAGTTCTACTGGGCTACAGGAGCTAGAATAGATCTAGGAAAGTAGAAAATATTGTGGTGTATTTTAATGTGATGCCTGAGGGATGCTCATGAGGATGTTTGACTGCCATAACCCTATCCAGGGAGTGGACACTGAAAATTTCAGGAATTCAATGTTTTCAGCGTATTCTCAATGGAAAGACCTCCTTTAAGATCCTTGTGGTGAAATGAGACTCCTCAAAGTCTAATTACCTCTTGGCCCAAGATGGAATATATTCATTTCTCACATAGTTAAAAAGCCTCTTCCATAATTTCATGTGTGGTACTTTTAATTTCGTGTCTTGGCCTTTTCTTCTTTGCAGCAGTGTGGAAAAGTGTGAGGGCTATTTGTAATGCATGTCCTTTCTTTTCTGCACAGTCATCTCTGCCCTCATCAGCATCCATTATATTGTATTTTTCTGTGTGTGATGTTTTTGTAAATATCTCAGGATGACATTAGCTTTTTCAAACAGCAGGACAGAGTTCCATACAGTCATGATGATAGAACAGCTGCTGAACAGCTGCATAAAAAATCATTGAAGTCTCACATTTGTACAGTTAATGCCTTCTTTACCCTTTGAATTGTATCCTAAATTTTTGATGCATTTTTCTGTGGTCGGGACTGCTTTTGAATTTTAATCCCATTCTCCAGTTAGCAACATCAGCAGATTTAACAAGCCTGTTTTCCATTCCAGTATTGAAATCGATAGATAATTTTACAGGGTCTAGAAAGATTCTGGCAAAGATTGTTTTGACACATGACCTGAATGTTTGCATCAGAAAGTGTATGCTTTGATTAGCTTTGAGTGAATTCCAATTTGGATATTAACAATAACAAGACTCAGTATGCTCAGTTTTACATCACTGAGGGACACTTCTCTTTTCTCTCCTGTCTGCTTGGTTATTACCTGTCCCACAAAGAAGCTTCTTGTTTCTTCCTTTTTAATCCTGACCCTGCTGTAGTTACCAGCTGTTTGTCACTTTTAAGATGACATCCAAAAGTGATTTGTCACCTTTTAGACATATACAATGTTTTGGTATCTGCATCCCCAGCCCTGCTCTTCCTCAATTCTCCAGAAGCGTTCAGCATCTTTCAGTTATTGGAAATATTATCTGCCTTCCACAGGCAGCCTAACATTGTCAACCAGCTTGTTCCCAGACCCAACCAATTTATTTTTCCAGCCTCTATCTTCCCCTATTGCACCCAAACCAGGCTCAGTGGTCACTACTAGAGGGCATCTCTAGAAGGGCCCAGTGTACCCGCACAGGGTCTAGCCTCTAGATTCAGCATTCCAGTGTGGATTACTTGATCCTTTCCTGGCCTTGGGTCAGCCCCACCTCACCCCGGGGTGGAGGCGTGGACAGTTAAAAGTCTTGGGGTGGCATCAAGAAGTGTGATATTCACAATTTCACGCTGTGTTTGAAAGGAGTGGAGCGAAGCCTCGTGAGCAGCTTGCTTGGGAGAGGAGAATTAAACTTGGGAAGTGTGATGAGATGCTGCACATACGGATCCCAGGAACTGGAGGGCTGCAGGGAGCTCTGCCAGTGCTTTCCCTGTGGAGGGAGGAGTGGGGAAAGGGTGGCAGACGCTCTCCCTTGCTGGGTACGTGTGCTTGGCACCTCAGCTTTTAACTGCTGAGAAGCCTCTAAACATTACTGTAAATGCAAGTTATTTTTAAGGTGCCCAGAACTTGTCCGTGGGATCACCTTCCCTGCGTGGTTCCTGGTGGGTTTTTAACCCATAACTGTGTGATGTGTCTGTTCTCTGAGTCACTTTTGCCACCCATCAGTGGTAACCTGGTTTCCTAGAAGAGGGTGATGACTGAATTTGGGGTTTTTGTGCAGTGACTCTGAGTTTTGAGATTTGGGGATTTTTGTGCATTTGCTGGGTGCGACATACTTAGTCTGAGCAACAGTTAAATAACTCCTTGGGAAGAAGAGCCCTGTGAAATGTTGCTTTTTAGTGCTGATGTTTTCAGTTTAACATAACACTGTCAAGAAGCATCAAGTTTGCCAGGAAGTTGGTAGGAAATTCCCTTTAAAATCTTTAAACAGCTAAAAGGGAAATAGGGATATTCTGTTGGTGAAAACCAGAAAATTGTTGTTTTGCTGCATTGCTGCTAAGAAAAAGCTGTGCTGAGACCAATGCTGTTGGGAATCAGGCAGCAAACCTGTTTTGGAGCACCACCTGAAGCAACAGTAAAAGTTTACTGGAAACAATGATTTTAATTTTTTTTCCCTAAACTAAAGCTGTCAGAGTGGTTGTTGATTTTTCCAGTGTCTGCAAGGCAAGTGAGCAGCGTCAGCACTGAAGGTACTGCCTGACGAGTGTGGAAAATAAAGTAGAAAAATGCTCGTGATTCTTTTTGCTTTATTGGAGTTAGCAGGAACTATTTGGTTCAAGATGTGTCTAAGTATTATGTAGGCAGGATAATTGTTCCTGGTAGCTGGAGATAAACTCTGAAAGTATCTGTAGGCCTCTTGATGGCTTAGGTTCTCCCTAAAATCCTTTTGGCTGGGTATTTCTTGTCACCTGTCTGCATTTCCAGGGACAGTTTAGGGTTAAGGTGCTGTTCAGGGTCTGCTGAGCAAGGTGAGCTGGCACAGCCTGTCTGGGCATCGTTCCCTGCACAGGAGGATGCTGCTCGTAGGTGTTGTGACATCCTCTGGTTTTGGGTCTGACTTTTCCACTGATGACAGCCAGATTGTGCCTCCTCTCAAATAATCTGGTTGGAGTTACTTCATTAATTTTATGTGTAACTCCTAATGATGGGTGAAGGCTCAAGAAAAAAAAACCCTGAAGTGCAGATTTTTTTTTTCCCTAGTAGCTTTCAAAATTCATCAGGGAAGAAACAGTTTCTAAGCGTGATATGCAACTTGCTGTGGGAAGCACTGTGCTGACATAAAACACATTCTCAGTACCTGGCACACAACAAGGTGGCAGCTACAGTTCTTATTCCAGTTTTTGAGTCATATCTGTCACGTAGGTTTTGTATGGATTGAATCTATTTTTCCATAGCACTGAATGCTGGGTCTTTTTTTACCTTTTTGGAGATTTCAGAAGAGCAGTATTAACCTTTCTGAAGCCAGGGTACTCTGCATGCTGACAAATCTTTGCCCCTCACCAGGCATCAAACCTTCTGTAATGTGCCCTTGAATTTTGTTTGTGTAAGTTTGGCAGCAGCCCAATTTCCATGAGGAAAGGTAAATATCTGATCTACACGGTCAGCTGTTGCAGACTGCAGCAGCTCTGTCAGGCTTATGGATGCCTTATGGTGTTCTGCCTGCTTTTTTGGGCAAAATCCTGAGCATTTCTGTTTACTATTATGAACTATAAGTGTTGGCAAGCTTTCAAACTGCCTCGCTCATATTACCTCAGAAAACACGTTCTGGTGCAGTCTTGCTTGTGCTTTTATCACAAAGTGCAGGGCATCCTGGTAGTATACTTTGCACATTGGTAAGTCCCCAAATTAAATGTTTTTTCTCTTGAAATGTCTGTCTCTATGGAAAGTGCTTAGAATTCTTCCTTTGCATGTCTAGCAGGTAGATTTTGTCCTGTCCTTGCTTCAAAGATTATTGGAGCATTAGCAGCCTTCTGTTTTGGTTTATTTGATTTTCCAGTTATGCCAGTTTATATCAGCATTTATACCAGGGTTTCCCAAGGACCTGGTACCCAGTCAGGTAGATTCCATTGTATGAAAGGCACAAATTGCCATAGTTTCATCATTGAAATAGTTATAAATGCTGTACATTTTTCCTGTAAACTGAACAAAGTCAAATTTGCAGTCACACGTTTGCCAGGTCCACCTACGTGCAGCACCACCTGAGTTGTCATCTTGTATTGGTTGAGTGCTGGGAATTTCACCTCTGTGTAGTATTTCTGTGTTGAGGATATTCAGGATGCTCATTGTGATGTATTTAATGAGATTTCTGCTAATATGATACAGAGTTTGCTTCTGTGCTTGTGTATAAAGTATTTGGAAGTTGTGCTCATCTGAGCAGTCCTTGATTGGCTTAACATTCTTATAATCTGATCTGGAGTTTATGGCTCGAGTACAGGGAATTCAACAAAGTGATGGAATTAATAGGCTTTGTATCCTGCATTTTTATTAAATCTTAATGCAGATTATTCAAGTATTTCTGCATATGCAACATAATCTGTAAGTCTTACTGGAAAGTCAGATTTCAGAAACAGTGCTCCAAAGTGTGTCCTTAGAGGAAGCCACTACATCCTGTGGGCTCTTCAGTTGTGTTAAATGGAGTGTGGGTATCTGCAGACACGTGCCAGGTTCTGCCTCAAATGGTCACTTCTCAAATTGATCTCCAAACCAGCTTGCTCCCTCCTTCTGTGAATGTAAGGCTGTATTTAAGACAGCTTCAGTTAGCACTAGATTCTGTGGAAAACAAAGTGCATCTCTCTGGATTTCATGCTCGTAGCTTCTGCCAGGAGTTGCAGTTCAAAACCAGCTCAAGGATGTGATAAAACACTAAATGCACCCCAGTTCCTTGGGAGAGCTCATCTAGTTTTAAGTTTCCAGCAAGCTGTAAAGCAGAAAGGGAAGGTGGGAGGGATGGGAAGTCTGTAATCCTATTTGGAGTGGCAGTTCAGAGATTCCTCTTGTCTACATCTTCATTTGGTGTGTTTGTTGTCTGAGCCCTCCTGGCTGTCGTACCTCAGGCAAGGTGAGTAGCAGGTTGTCTCCATCTCAACCAGAGGCTAGCCCACGGTGTGATGTATTCTTTGGGAATTTTATAAAGTGTTGCTGTGTCTTAGAGCAAGGTCAAAGAAATGTTCTTGTTGCTTGAGGGGAAAGCAAGGTGGTTCACCCCAGCTAAATGCCTGCAGGAGCTGATTCCACGGTGTTCAGCAGATTCCTGCGACAGGCTCCGTGTGGGAGGTGGAGCAGCTCTGTAGATGGAAAGGGCTGTAAACATTTTACTGAGCAGAAAAGATGAGAAAGCTGTTGTGGGCAAATGCATTCTAAAACTAGGCCAGCTGGGGTTTTAACAGCTGAAAGGAAAGTCTGAGACTGAAACTGCTGTGCTATCACAAGATGTGCTTGAATTCAGGGAGGAACTTGCTGCTTGGTGCTCTGTGCTGACCTTGGGAGGTGCTGTGAATTAGTCAAACAGTGAGTTCAGAACAGCAGACATCACAAAACCATAATATTATATCTAAAGGTAAGCCAAGAACAAAGTGTGAGGTGTTTGGTAGAGACAGATGACTAACCTGGATGTCACATCACTGTCCTCAGCTGATGTCTGCAGACTTTAATCCACCGATGATCCAGGACTTCTTGCAAGATGAATTTTTTCTTTTGTGCTAAGGGGTTTTCAGCAATTGATGTTGAATAAGACTTATTAACTGAAGGAATTTAAAGGGATGGGGGGAGTTTCAGTTCAAACAAGTACTGTTCTAGCACTTGATACGAAAAGCTTTCTGCGTTAAAAAGCAGAGTCAGCTAAAAGCAGCAGGCTGCCCCATCCACCAAGGAGCTGGCATTCTGCAAGGAACATATTTCTTTAATAGCTCTACAGCTCCCAAATGTCCCTGGGCGTTCTGCACAAAAGGCTCTGCTTTGTGCCTGTCTGCACTGATCCCTTCAGCTCGTTCTGGTCCAGCTGTGGTTTCATTCTCTGAGACGGGGTAAGGACTGATCCAGGAGCACCCACAGTTATCTGGGGCTCTGTTTCTGAAGGAATCAGGCAGGATATTTCCATACTCCGAAGCCTGGCCTCCCCAAAAACAAAGCAGAAATCTGAATTTCAGTATTACTGGTGTTACAGGTGGGAAAGAAAATGATGGCCAGGGGATAGCATTCTGCAGGAAAAGTTCAGGTCTGGTTCAAACCTGTTGCTTGGGTGTGAGTCTCAAGAAGCTGTGAAGATGAACTTGGTTTTTTTGTCTTTGAAAGCACTTAAAAATTCTGCATGATGTGGTGCCATTTAGTCCTGCGTTGCCTTTTAATAGTTCCTGAAATGTTGAAGGTATGGATTATGTTAATGTACCTTTTAAATTTTTTATGGACTGAAATAGCTTCAAAAATTAACCTTTTGAAAACACTTGGGTAGATCACACAACAGGCTTTTAGCAGCTTTTTCTTGCAGTAGTGTGCTGCCTCCTGTTCCAGTAAACGAGGAGCTTTGATTAACTGAGGTTATGCTCAGCTTCCTGACCCCGGAGCAGCCTCCAGCTGATATTGGTGATATTTTTATTTTTCATTAGCTCATCTGAAAGTCTCAGCTGTTTTCCTGCCAGTGAAAAGGATGGAGGCTGTTTGTGCTGCGTGAGTGCTGTACCAGTTTGTTGTTCAACACATGCTAATAGAGCTCTGACAAACCAAAAAAAGAATTGCATTTCTTCATGGTGCAGCAACACTTGCTGTCTATTTATTTATGAAAGGGTTACTTACATTTAGCATGGATGGTCCCATGATCCTTTAAACCTGAGCTTGCTGCAGTGAGAGGGAAGATTCCTCCTGGTTTCTGCTAGACCTGGCTTCCCTCACATTTTGCTTCCTGAAACACCTCAGGTACTGTAGGTTTTGGAAGACTGGAAAGAATCTGCCTATAGATGTTTTCTATTTCTGCTTTGCCATGTCACAGAATGTGACAACTAGGTTGTACCCAAGTGTGTGCTCTTGAGTATTCCACTGAGTTCACCTCAGGTTGTAAGCTCCTTTAATAAATAGAGGAATGGTTCCTTTTTGCTGCTTACCCTTTCCCTGCTGGTTTTTATTTGAATTGTTTCGGCACCTTCAACATCTTGTTGTAGGATATGAGTGCAGGGTAGACTTGGCTGAGGTGCTGGGATAAATGAAGAGGTCTGGGGTGGAACAGATGCCCTGTTCGACACTGTCTCCAAAGATCATGGGTCTGATCATAGCTCCTTGGTTTGAAAGAAAATAATAAATCAGCAAAACAAATGTTTGAAGAGGGTTTGAGATCTGTACAGCATTATAGTTAACATACATGCTTCAGCAAATTTTTTTTCCTCATGTGTAGAAAACTCTTGGCTTATGTCTCCAGCCACACTTTTTTTTTTTTTTGGCTGCAGCCAGGCACACTAAATAGTGATTAAACAAAAAATTAAAATTCCATTTTTGTGCATTTGGTGTTTGAACGCTGATCAATTGCTTTGGCGGCGCGTTAAGTAACAGCGTGGTAGACAACAGAAGGGGCTTATTTACAGCAATCTGTCTAAATCCATTCTCAGTGTATTGCTTAATATGCCTTTCTACTTTAGTTCATTTTCAGTTTTTAAAAAATGAAGGCTGGAAACAGGCAGGAGAACAGTTTAAGATATTGCTGGAGAAGTAATCACTCCTTAGTGGTAAACAACTTCCAGTTCTTAAGGAAAAGAAAATGTGCTTGAGCTGAAATAGAACTTATGGGCTTGTTGTAGGAGTTAATGGATGGAATTCAATGGCTGGTGCACTTACATAGCCTGACTAGAGGATCATAATGAAGCCTTCACGCTTTAAAATGTGCTTTTTGCATGTTATTTACAATTGACCATTTAAAAAACCAGCAATATTTTTATGAAATGGGAAGCTAACACAGAGCAAAAGTGAAAATTACTGACCTCTGTTATAGGGACAGAAATCCAGATCCGTAATGTCAATTTACCTTAACCATGCTGAATTGACAGCTGCAGTGTTCAAACAATGGTCACTGCCTTTCACAGATAAAATGCACATAAGGGGGGGATGTGGTGGAGGGTTTGGACAAAAATGTTCTACCTCCTGCTATGCAGTTAGAATTAATGAGAAATTAAGAGTGGAAATTGAGATGAAATACAGCGTTACACGTATGACATAGCTTCTCATAAATGAGATGCTTGTTTAAGAGTTAAAGCAAAAGTCAGTGCTCGGAAACTTGCTGTGTTTTGCAGATTGCTCTGATAGCACAGTCTAGAGCATTTGTTGAAGGAGTATCATCAAGTTACGTAATTTGCATAATTGAGTCAAATCCCATGCAGCATCCCTGAAGGAAACCACTAAAAAAAGCAACATTCTGGTCCCTGTATGCTGTGTCTGGATTTCTAGAGCTCAGACATCTTTTATAAAGAGGGAGGGGAGGAAAAAAAAAAGCAAGAAAGAAGGAAAAGAGCTTCCAAAATCACATCAATGTCAGCAACCTGCCCATTTTCCCAGTCAGAGGGACTTTGAGGACATATGTGCACATCCTCCCTCTGCCCGTGGTGGCATCATGCCCACAACCTTACACACAGCTCTGCTGATAGTGATGGCATGAGATAAAAGCTGCAGTCGAGGAGGGGGAAGGCAAATGTTTTATGGTTCACACTGACTTTTTTTGGTAGTCTGCTGAAATCAGGTTGGTCTCCAAAGTGTGGTTCTTAACCAGAAATACGATGCTGATCAGGCTGCTGCAGCTACACCTTCCCTGCAGGGCTGTGTGGATGGTGAGGGCTGGCAAGGTCACCGAGGCAGGGACACTGATATTCCTTTTCTAGCACTGAAAGTCACTTGCAAATTAATGTTTAGACACTGTTGACAGAACTTGTCAGTGACTCACAGCAGACTTTTCAGTTATGGTGTTTTAGTAGCGACCTGCAAAACCAGTGTAAGCCCTGTATGTTTGCTTGCAAGGGGTACATACAGTAAGAAATATTCTAACCTCTTAACATTTACCCAAGCTGAATTAAATGTGATGGAGGACTCCAGTGTTGAATGAACTAAGGTAACTTCTCTGCCCAAGAACAAAATAAGCTCAAGAATGCAGCATGTCTGCCATGACCTGGAACTGTGTCTACCCTTCAGGATTTTAAAAGCCACTTGGAGGTTTATGTTGATCCAATAGAGGTTCACATTGTGCTTGTCCTGTGTGAATCTCTTTTGGTGTTAGTTGTGCAGGGCAGAAACACCATGAGCACTGCAGGCAGAGGAGCTGATAATGACTCACCCTGCACAGTCCTCATTTCATTTTGTTGATGCCAACATGAAGAAGTGTTGATCCTTGTAAGTCTCCAAGACTGAGAGCTGTACAGAGTCTGTTCCCCAGGACGTTAGGATTGATAACTCTTATTCTGTGCACCTCTGAACTCCCACACTGCAGTTCAGAGAGGTCCGAATAACTGATGCGTGTGCTTCATAGTTCTCCCTCTTGCTTAAATTTAAAGTTTACAAATTACTGACGTGTGGCCTTGACAGGGTTAGCTTAACCCAGCTCACAGATGCTTTTGTGTGTAAATTTATCTGGGACTGAGAGAACTAATACATCTATGTGCGTGACTTCCAACTGTCCATCTGCCTGATTGGTACTGTGTGTAATACAGAGACAGTCTCTGTGATTTTTTTTCTTTTTTGTTTTCCTTTATTTTAACAGCCCTGGAGGATGGTGTGCTGCTGCCTGCTTCCACTCTATCTCAGGGTTTAAATTGCTTGCATTAGGTTGTTGCTTGCTCTGAGGATGTTTACATGCACATTGCTGACCCCTCTGAAGAATGGCTTGAAGCTGTGCACAAAATTTACTTCCCTGTACACATTATCCTACACTGAGTGCACAAACACAAGGATCACTTCAGCCCAGAGCCTGGGGGTGCTCACGCTGAGCAGGGATGGCTGCACCTGATTTTTAATGGCTTTTGGGCTGCTGCTTTGGTGGGACAGCCATGTAATGGTGAGAGATGCCCCTCCCGAGCCAGCCCTGTGTGGCTTCCCTCAGAGGGTTCTGGAGGTGTTGGTGTGATTCCTTTGAGGTGTATTTCCAACTTCTCTCCCGTCTCCTGGGAGCTGTTGTGGAGGACAGCTTGAGATCCATCCCATCAGTGTATTTCAGAAGGAGTGTGTCGTGGTTGTATCCCAGCTGGCAGCTCAGCCCCACGCAGCCGCTCGCTCACCCCCGCCGTGGGGTGGGGGTGAGAACTGGAAGAGCAGAAGTGAGAAAACTCACGGGTTGAGATGAAGAGTTTAAAAAGTAAAGCAAAAACCACGCAAAGCAAAACAAACCAGGGAATCCGTTCCCCCCGTACCACAGGCAGGCAGGTGTTCAGCCTTCCCCAGGAATGCAGGGAAGATAAATGCCATCACTCCAAACAACCCCTGCTTCCTCCTCCTTCCCCCAGCTTCATGTACTGAGCATGTCACCACATGGTCTGGGATGTCCCTGGGGTCAGCTGGAGTCAGCTGTCCTGGCTGCTCCCAACTTCCCAAGCACTGCCAGCTTCCTCTCTGAGGGCAAAGCAAATCGGCCTTGACTCTGGATAAGCCCGGTTCAGCAGTAGGGAAAACATCCCTGTTTTACCAACACTTTCCAGCACAACTCCAAATAACAGCCCTGTACCACCTACTGTGAAGAAAATTAACTCTACCCCAGCCAAATCCAGCACAGAGAGCAATCCCCATGGGTACCTGCAGCAGTGGACAGGTGTTTTCCAAGGGATGTTTTCAGAGTTCAGAGGGAAGGGAGGTGCTTCTGCAATTCTAGTTTAAGTTGCCCAAGTCCCAAAAAGAAGTGGGATTTAAAGCACTCTTAGCAATGCCCTGTTAGACGGACTGGATGTCTTTTTGCTGGTGGGTCTCAGTTTTCCTCTTTTTCTCCAGGGTGCCTGAATTCCCTGTTCACTTTGCATGGGTTTGACATGGGGTGCTGGGTTCCCACATGCGCAGTGGGTGTTGTGAGGTTCAGAGTTGTACTGTGTATTCATTCCTCCCTTTGGATCTAGTCCCTGGACACTCTGGCCATGCTCTCCTCTCCAGTGGTGGGTGGGGTTTCCAGAGCAGCTGCTTTTAAGGGATTTTCAGGTGTTGACTCCCAGCAAGTGGCAGGAGGGACAGTGGCATTGCCAGCGGTTCTCCTGGTGTGTGCATTCAGTCCAGAGCACTATAAACAAAGAGACAAAAGAGACCTAAAATACTGAGATTTCAGACTTGCCAGTTGTTCTGTGCCCAGCATGATACTTGTGCACAAGCCTAGTGCACAGAAAGTTGGCAAAACTCTCCTGGCAAGGACGTGGTCTGCGAGAGCTTTCCAGGACTTTTCCTGGCAGAGGAGTATCCTGGAGAGGAGACTGGTCAGTGAGCTGGCCTGGCAAAGAATTGTTCTTGCAAAACAGAGGTAAAAATTTCACAGGACGGTAGTGTGCTCTAGTGTGGGTTGTTTAGTGGGAATGATTAGAAGGGTGGCATAATCACCAGGTAGGAATTCACAGGAGAAGGGTGGTGTTTAATGGGACAGCTAGAAAACCACAAGGCAGGTTAAGCAAATTAATTTGATATTTATGTTTGGTGAGCTCAGGTGAGCCCTTCCATGACAGGAGTGTGTGGTTTTTCACCAGCTCTGCTGCTCTGGGGCTGCACTTGCCTTCTCTTGCATGATGTGAATCAATAAGGCTTTTGCAGTGCCTCTCATTAATCCTCTTTCCTTCAGCAAGTGTGAGTCTCCATCCTGTGCAGTCAGAGGTGAGCTGGAGAAGTTGGATTACTGGGGATCTTCATTTGCTGACTTGTTTTCAAAGCACCTGTGGCTTTTGAATTTCAGGAACAACATAATGAAATAGAAGCTCTAATTGGGTTCAGAAGCAAGAGTCTTAATAAATGACCTTTTAAATCTTATTTTGATTTTATTCAGGTGTGGTAGTGTCTCATTAATAATGATCCTGCAATAGGTCTCCCATTACATCCTATTTAATTAACAAAAAAGGCTGTAAGATGTATTGGATGTTTTCAAAATGAAAATGGGAGTTTTTAATAGATTCCCTGATTAAGAAATACTGTTCTGCATACATGATGGTGCCCTGGAAGAATATCACTTAACAGCCATAGATAAAGTACTGTTCTGAGACAAGCAAAACTCACTTCCTCCCTCACCCCTTTCAGGCTAAAAGCCACTTGCCTGTGATGATCTTGCCTTAAGGGAGATGTTTAATTTCCTCTTACAGGAAGGGGAGGCTGCTAAGGAAAGGTTTCATTTGTTGTGTATTTATTATATATCCAATTTTTTGTTTAAAAGGCATCATACGTGAGGCAGAAGAAAGACCATTACTTTGCTGATGGACAAAGGAAAAAGGACTGGCATAACAAAGAAGCCATAAGGAGGGACTCTGAGCGTGTGGGTATGTGAGATTGCTATAAAAATGTTTTAATACAGATTGTAACTTAGTTTGATTTTATTTGGTAGGCCGAGTGTAGAACAACATGTTCAACTTTAGAGTCAAGGTGATGTTCTTGGCATGATGCAGCATTAAAGCCAATTCATCTGTCAGTCTTTTACCTGTGTTAATCCCAATTTAATTCCTTTTTCCCCAACTGCACAATAACCATTTTGAGGTGAAAATGTATCAGTTAAATCTCTGTTTTAATGACAGGTGGAAAATGGATTTTTTAAAAAAATGCCCCCCCCCCAAGTGTGCATGTACCTCTCTCAAAAATGGGAGATGCAGAAAGGAAGAATAAGAAAAATGTTCTGGACTATAACATTCATGCAAGTCCATTCCATAGTTCTGGGGTTTGCCTTGCATTGCAAATTAGGGCCTATTTTGAATGTCACAGCTTTACAGTGGTGTGTTTGCAAGGGCTCTGCCCCTCAGTGCAAGAGCTGAGGTTGTAAATGCACAAATCCATCTGTGCTGAGAATTCCAACAGTGCTGAGATACTCAAACCGTATGGATTCTTCCCACTGTGAAACAAAAGGCATTTTGTAGATCCTCCACAGCATTGCCAAAACCCCTTCATCTGTTTCTGGTGTTAGAAGGAAGACTTTTACCTTCGATTTGCACAGCTGAGTGCTTTGCAGCAAAACTGCTCATCAGATAAAATTGTTAAATTGATGTGCTTGGCCAGGTGCTAAATATGACGCAGAGCACAAAACTAATAAAGTAATGTTCAAAGGACTATAAGATGCCCTTTTTTTGCTATATGGATTAGTTTCTGGCCGTTAAGCACTAATTAGCAGTAATGATCTGTATTTACTTTCTGTCTGTCCACAGGAAATGGGGAACAGGGAAAACCTTACCCAATGACTGATGCAGAGCGAGTGGACCAGGCATACAGGGAAAATGGCTTTAATATCTTTGTGAGTGATAAAATTTCTCTGAATCGTTCCCTTCCAGACATCAGGCATCCAAAGTGAGTATACAATTTGCATTTCTATGAGTGAAGGTTTGCAAGCCCTAAATTACCACATCTACAGGAATGTGTTCTTTTTTATTCTGGACTCTTGTACCTTTGCTCATCAAATACAATCCTTGCTCAGCTGGGTCCTGGTATTCCTTAATAAAGTATGGTGTGTAGTAATTTCAGTGGGAAATAGAAGAGGTCAATTCTGGGGAAAAAAAATAATTTTTTGATTTCAAAAGACTTAAAATTACCACAAACTTGCAACCCTGCTTAGAAGAGATCTTGAAAGTAACCCAGAGGTTCCAGTTCTTATGTTGGCCTCTAGCTGGAAATGACGATGGAATGCTCAGGAGCAGGAGAAGATGTGAGTAGTTTCACTCAGCTATGTATGAAGAGCTTTATCAGGTTTATGGATTATTTTTGTGGACATGTTCCTCATAAAAACAGCCTCATCAGGGTTTACAAGTAGAAATGAGTTCCAATTGAATGCTGACTTTAGAGTTCATCTGGTTTTGGACGTTATACTGTAGGATGGTGTTGAACTGGATTTTGGTCAAGCCAGAAGTTTTTTACTAGCAAAAGTGCTTCAGTTAGGACTTAACCTTTGTTTATGCAAAATGGAGAGGTTTTTAAATACTGTTTGTGTGGTTCTTAATCTGAAAGCATCATTAGACATTTGAATCCAGGCTTCTTTTGTGTAAAGCTGTGTTTATCACAATTTAGAAAATCTGAATTCAACATCTACTTTATTCATGAGATACAAGTTCCATAAGTCAGGTTTTATAATTTGTTAACTGCACAATTGAGTTACTACCTCTTCAGCTGTCACAGCAAACTAATCAAATACACTGGCTTGACACCCTTTCTCAATATGTACACATAAAACAAAGTAGTGAGTGTAGCTCCATAAATATTTTAGGCATGCAGCTGAAATGTTAAAACATAGAGATAAATCAGGTAACTAAAGATGTTTGTGGATCAGCCCGTGCTCAAGTTCTAGGAAATACAGTTTGAGTTTACTAAGCTAAATTCCACCTGTCCTCCATTTACAGGGGCTGTCTTGGCCTCCGAGAATTTAAACATCAGACAATGCCAGTATTTCTTATCTGAGGGTTTAATGTGTTACCTCACATGCCTTAGTGTTTCCTGAAATTGCCAACTCAGGTGTTGATTAGTCTGTTATTTAAACTTCTTTAAAATGTGAAACTTCTAACTCCAGCCCCAGTTAAAATTAGTAAGTGAAGTGTCTGGGACACCAACAACTTAAGCTGTGATTAATGGTGCTGCTGCAGTGGTTTGCTTGTTGCTTGACACATCCTTTCCCCCAGCATTGCAAGCTGTAATTGTGGGGGCCTCGAGGAGAGGATAAACAGTGTGTGCCTCATGGGTGCTGGAATTAGCTGGGCAGGGAGCAGGGTTACCCATAGTTGGAGTGTGCAATAAAGGAATTCACCACTTGAAAGATCTGCTGGGCATTCACTGTGCCCATTAAAAAAGCTATACATGAAATGGTATGGTTTGTGTTACTTGAGAGGTTGATGAGGGCAGTTTATAACAAAGTTAGGCTGAGACCTAGTCATAAAGTCACAAGTCCATAAAGAGTATTCCAGAAAGAAGGGAGCTGTGGTTTAGAGCCTCTTAGATCCAGTGAGGTAATAGAGACTTTGGAGACGTGCCCACAGACAGCAGGGAGCGTGAGGAGAAGGTGTACTGGGCAAAAATGCATCATCTGCCTTGCCCTAAGCTTTGGGGCCACAGCTGGGCTTCTCCCCAACAGCTGCCCTGGGTGGGGAAGGACAAAGAAGCAGCTGATGTGTGAGATGGTTTGTGTGGACTTTAATACACAAAACAGTGTGTCACCTCTGCTTTCTGTTAATTGTGGGACTCGAGGTGCTGGGGCACAGCATGTACTGGATCTGCCTGGTGCACACATACAATTGTTTGTTTCAACAGTCATGTCTTCCCCTGATAACATTTTCTTTAAGTGCCTCTAGGGTTTTTAATATTAAACACTAATTTTGCAGGTCTTGTAAAGCAATTGTAGATACAGTAGCTGGAGGGAAGCAATTTCTCTCCACGCTTAATGGTTAAACTTAATAGCTAAAGTTTCCCACTTGTTAAAGTTAGTCAGAAAATGAGAATTCCAGTTTAAGAAGGGTTAGAAAAGATTCAAGAGCCCTTGGTTCATATTGGAACAGGACTGTAGCTAGTAGCTATTGGAGGAAGGTTAGGACGGCAATGCCAAGGACTGGATGAAAGCAGTCCCTGCAGCTTCAGTTTGCATTTTGCATCTGTGCATTGCAGCCACAGCCTGCAGGCTCTTGGCAGCACCCCAGGACAATTCTTTACACTCAGAATAAGTTACTGTCCTCTCACACAGGCACCAGAGTAACTTCCTGTAGCCACAGATGTATTGAGCTTGTATGACATAGGTGTATCCTTCTCCGTGCCCTGGGAAAGGCACCAGGACAGACCTGCTGCTTTCATTCCTGTGTGCCCTTTCGGGGGCCAGGGGAAGGAATTACTGCCTGTGTGCATGGAATCGTGCACGGAGTGACTGCCTCCCGGTGGCCTGGCAGGGCACAGCCTGCACAGCAGCCTGGGGGCTGTGCAAGGGGCAGGGAGCAGCGTGGGACCTCCCTCCCCTGCTCCTGGGCACAAGGCTTGTCCCGCTGGCACTGTCATTGTACCCTCCACACACCTCCATTCACACTGGACACAGGGGGCTCCAGGAATGGAATAGATTTTTGACCCCTCCTGCAGAGCTACTGGGTGTTTTTTAACTACATTGGTTTGCTGTGTGGCCTTAGAGGTTACCGGTTTAACAAGGTTTAAAGTCCACTTATGGCCACACCTGCAGGAAAGTAAACACTGCACTTCATACTGCAGAATTTCTTTTTTAAACTACTTGGAAACCAACCCTACGAGGCAAGAGTTCGTGACCCCTATTTCAAAATTAAGAAAATTAATGCACTTTGCATCATTTTGAGGAGTAAAGAATGAACTAAGTTGCTTGCTGGTAATTATCATTGAAGTGCTGGTGTATTCTGGCAGCACCTTTTGACTCGCTCTGTGTGTGTCCAGCTGCAAGAACAAGCTGTACCTGGAGAAGCTCCCAAACACCAGTGTGATAATTCCCTTCCACAACGAAGGATGGTCCTCCCTGCTCCGGACAGTGCACAGCGTCCTGAACCGCTCCCCTCCCGAGCTGGTGGCAGAGATCGTGCTGGTGGATGACTTCAGTGACAGAGGTAGGATGGTTTGTGTGTGACATCCCCACCATGCTTCCCTACCTAAGGGATCAATGCACTTGCAAATACGTGTATAATGAGCTGAGGTTTTTTGCTTGCCAGCAGCAGTGCTCAGGGGAATCTTGTTTTAGTACACTGGAAAGCAAAAAAACCTCGTGTTCCATATTCAGGGTGTGCTGGTTTAGCTGCTGCTGACATGGCCTGTCCTGCTTTCTGGGCAATGTGAAAAGCCAGGGAAGCTGGCCTTAATATTTACCTAATGGGCTGTGTAACCCTTAACATAAAATGTTAAATGTTGACTCTTGAAATAACCAAAAAAAGCCAAGAGAGAGGAATAGCTCAGTCCTTACATTCTGCTTTCTTTATTTTTTTTTTCTGGACACAGAACGTATGAAAGAATCCTTGATAAAAGGTTTCCACCTGGGACTGCCTGCCTATAATTTGGCTTGTCTTTCTCATGGATTTTTTACTCCTGGAAAGTAAATGTGCAGCATACAAACCTTTGCTCTCTCTTGCTGGGAACTTCTCTCCTTATTTTGTACTGCACTGCCCAGAGTAGTCACTTAGCATTGGGTTGAAGTGCTCTGTGCAGAGGTGTGAAGTCACTGGCACCTCACATCACCACTAATGGAACAACCACTTGTCATTGCAGCAGCAATGTGTGCATGTAGTTGCTGAGATCTTTTCCTCTGAACCATTTAAATGGTGCCTGATGCAAATTTAGCTGCGCTTTGTCTTGTGTTTTGCACCCTTGCTGTGGTGGAAAAGGCAAGGAGGAATGAATGCCCCATCATGTAGACATTGCATAGCTGGAGAGATCCCATGGAAAGTCCTGTGGCCGGGGTTGAAGAGGGCACAGTGACTTTGAGGGATTATGGTCACATCCAGAAACTCTCTTTTCTCCTTTAAAGTTAAGACTATTTAGCTATATGAGCTGCAGAGTTCAAGCCACTGATATTACTCAGGTGAGGCAAAAGAGTTTTCTATACAGATACTAAAGGATACATCTCCAGAAACCTGACATATAAGAAGCCCCTAAATGAGCTTGGAAACAAGCTTGTGAATATTTAGTGTTGTGACCTATACTGGCTTCCAAATAGGCACTACCCAACAGCTGTAGTACTTGCTCTAAAGCTCTTCTCTCATTAGTTTGCAAGCAAGGCATGCTGCTTTGGAGAAATCAATGTTACATGAAATAAATATTTCTTTAGAGGATTTTCAGGCTAAGGTGAGGAGAAGGAAAACCCACCCTCCTGACAAGGTCTTTTTATTGCTACTCAGCCTAGAAGCAAATTAGACAAGCTCATGCTGTAACCACAAGTGAATTGTGCAAATGGGTTCCTTTTCAGAGAAGTGGAAGTAATGAATTCTGGTCTCCTGTGGATGTGTTTTCCTTGTTCTTTAGATGTGCCGTGACCAAGTGAAAGAGAGCCCTCCTGGCTCCTCCCCTGCTCCTCAGTCTGTACCTGTGCTGTTTGTCCAGCTCGCTCTTCTCTGTTCCACCTGCCTCTGATAAGACACAAACTCTTCTCCCTTATCATCCATCTTCCATACAAAGGTTGCAAGATGTAGCTGAGATTCATTTGTGTGCAGCATCTATTTATAAATAGATATAAAAGACTCCAGATGCTGGACAGTGAGCTGAATTCTCAAGGGAAGAGAACAACACTCATGCAAAGAGAGTGTGTTAATAAAAACTGGTGTGGGGGTTCTCTTTGTTTGGGGGGGATTTTTCTTGGTTGGGTTTTTTTAAACCAGAAGTTTCCTGCCAGCACAGTTGATTTCTGCGCACTGGGACAATTACTGGTTCGGATGAAACATCTTTCCTTCAGTGCTGTCAGTTCTGTGTCTGCACTTTTCTTCCTTAACCACACTGGGATTGGCTTCCACATCCCTCAATGGGCTTAAATAGATCCTTAGTCTTAGGGGGCTCTTATGTGCTAATCACAAGATCTTGATTTGAAAGGTTGATGGCTACAAATTTCTGGTTAATTTATCCATTGTTTAAAAAAAAAAAAAACACCAAAAAACCCCAAAACCTAAACAACAAACACTTCAACCCAGTAACTGAGAATTGATAGTTTAATGCATCAAACTGAAATGCACGAAGGAGCAGAAGTTCCAGGAAAACTTCTACTTCACGTGTTATATGTTTGAAAAGGGCACATTCTTGGATTTGGACTGTTAGGCAACTGCTGTGTGGTTATTATCTGTTTCTTATGATTAAATTGGGCAGGTAGTAAGAACTCTGTGTCCAAACTGATGATCATCACAGCTGTGCCACAGAACTGGAGAGCAGTAAAAAGAATAAGAAGAAATTTCTTGATTTTCCTCTGCAAATCATAAGTGATTGGTCCTCTGCATTGTCTGCAAAGTATTCTGTATTGTCTGCAAGAATTCTGTGCTTCTGTTTGAAATAATAGTCCCCCAAATTTGTAGCAGCGTCTTTCTTTTAAAGTTACAGAATCACTCTTGGATGTAGTGACAGTAGAGGCCACATTTGAGATCAGAGGGGCATGGTATGAACAGTAAATGTCATCTCCTTCCCTGAAGAGATCAGTAAATAGTCACCATAAACTCCAGTGAAAAGCCAAAGATGAAAAGGGTAATCACTTAATAAAAAAATCTATTATTAATTTTTTTATCGAGAGGTTACTCTGACAGGATAAAACATTGGGTATCTCTGCTGTACCTCATGCTGACCTTTCACTCGAGGGTTGTCTAAACAGACCTGTAGAATTTTAATAACTCTTGAAAGAATCATCTTCAGTAGTTTGACCTTCTCTGGCAAGGAGACTCTCTCTCTCTCGCCTGCATTTCTTGTGTGCTGATCTGTGCTGGGGTTAAATGTGCTGGGGTTTGCCAGCTGCCCTTGAGGTGCTGCTAAGGTTTCTCTCTTGTTCTGCTGTTTCACTGGTTTCTGAGAATGGTGATATTGGTGCTGATCCACGAGTCTCTTTCATCCCTGTGTCTCATACATGGAGAACCTTTGCTGCATGTGAAGTGAAGACGACTTTGGTAATAATAGAAATAGTAAATGTGGAAACCTGGCTACTGCAAACAGTGTTTTTCCTGACAGATGTTATTTTCATATGTTTTTCATGTGGTTTTAAGCTTGCGAGTAAGGAATTTTTGGTGTGTCTACGAAGAGGGCTGAGAAGTTGGCTAACAGAGTGACAGGAGAGTGAAGACAGATTTCTGGGTTAGCTGGTGGCTGCTGTGGTCTGCAGCAAACCTGAGGGGCAGCTGTGGCCGTGTGTTACTGGAGCTCCTGGACAGATGAATCATCATCTGGAAGTGTCAGCAGCCATTTATTGCTTAATTTGTTTGAAAGAGACAACTCTGTGACCTTTAGCAATAAACATTTTTCATCCAAAAAATGCTGTCCTGATGACAGCAAATCTTAACAGGGAGCAGCAAAAGCTTTACGAGTCATGTTTTTTAAATGTTTCCTTTGCTTTGTACTTGGAAAGTCAAAATGTGCTGGAACAACTTGCTGTCTGGATTTCTCTTTTTTTTTTTTTTTTTTGTGGGTATGCCTGCAGTATAATGCAAATAGTCCAAATCTAAAAAAAGGCTAGAGCCTTACCTCACCCAGATTTCGTGCTGGATGCCATGTCAGCCAGATTGCAGTGGGAAAGGCTGCCTGTCAGTGGGGTCAGTCAGTGTGGTGGTTCCATCCCCTTTGCCTTGAGGTGCAGACCACGCTGTCACCTCCAGCAGCTCCTTCCTGAATCTTCCTCTGTGGGGATTCCCTTGGTAGGTTGGGTTGGCTTAAAAGGAGCTCCTTTCCGTCACGTGCCATTGGTCACAGCACAGTAAATATTGCAGGGCTATTTTTGACTTTCTCTATTGATAGTCTCTGCTGTCAGTGTAGCATTGCATTAAGACTGCTATAATGCTTTTTTCCCCCACAAACTTGGTTGAGATATCTGATGTAAGAACTTTCTTCCCAGTTCAAAACACTTGCAGAGATTTTCTGTGCAGAAGAATATAGGTTATGTTGGAGAGGGAGACACCAATTCAGCAAACTGTTGTTGGAGAATAAGAATTAACCTGCCCAGCACTGGCTGCTTCTTGCTGCATGGTCCAGAGAACTGCTAGAGAGCCACAGACTGACCTCCTTGGGTTTGATGAACCTCAGCTATTGCAGGGTGCTCCAAAATAATGCCTGCCCTTCTGGATAAGCAGAAATCGGAATGCGACACATGTGAATTACCACTCTAGAACTCCTGATCATAAAAACTCCTAGCTGTGGCAGTCCTGTGTGGATTTGTGGCTTCACTTTTAATTTCTATAGCTATTCTTTAGGTCTGATCTCAGTTAAATTAAGCCTTTTCATATGCTGGCTTGCAGGGTACTAATTACATCCCTCTGAGCGTGTGTTACCAGAATGGCCCTAAGTAAACTAAAATGTTTTTCCCATGTTTATCAGTTTTCTCCTGGGGACTGTCATGTGAAATTTGTTTGCTTTTTGAATATCTAATTACCATGCTGCTGAGTGGGAGTTTGGTTCTACTCTATCATAGAAATGGGAGGAAGAGAAGTGGAATTGCAGGCCAGTTTTTAACACTGCAGGTTTTTCTACTACCTCTGATGGCATTTTATTATTGATAGCAGGCAACAGGCAGGCAGTTCATGGTTCTTCAGGCTCTGCTTCAGTCCCTGGGCCTGCAGCCTGAATTGCTGTGGTGAGAAATGGAGCTGTTCAGCTCTAGTGTCTGTCTTGTATGAAATGAATTGTTGGTCTCCACCCAGTTCTTGTAGCTTGTGGACACCTCCGCTGTAAAAGCTGTCTCTGTGTCTGCATGAACAGATGTAAAGCTGTCCTCTGTCTCCCACTAATAAATGATCAGCCTGAAGCTGGAGGAGCAGAGGATGGCACATCCCTTTGAAGGATGCTTGTCAGAATGTTCTTTGCTTTTCACCTGGTACATGCTTGGTAGCCCAGCAGTGTAACATCAAATACTCCTGCTGAAAGGCAGAAGGCAAACTCTTTGTTTTGGAGGAGAGGTCTCCTACAGGTGCAGAATTACATACAAATAGTTGAGTTTGTAAAGGACATCTGGAGATCATCTAACCCAACCCCTCTGCTCAGCTACAGCAGGTTTCTCCAGATCTTATTTATTCACTCAAAATTTGAAAATCTCCAAGGATGGAGATTTCATAATGTCTCTGGGGAACCTGTTCTGCTGTTCAGTCACTCTGTCAGTGACCTAGTTTAAAAAAAAGTAATTAAAAAAATACCTTATGCTTTAACAGCATTTCCTGTGCTTCAGTTTGTGCTCAAGGACTCCCAGGTCCTTTCCTGCAGAGCTCCTATAACTTATCTAGGAAACACCTATAAAAGAATACCTCTAAAACAAGCTAATTGTTTGCATTTATGTGCTTCTGGAACAAACTGATATCATGGATTTTTCAGCCTTTCCCTTAATGTCAGACATGGTAGGATTTTTACCTTTTCACCCTTTGCAGCAATGAAAATTTAAAAATTCTTCAAGACATTTGAATCTTACTGTGTGCAGGAGGCTGTGACTTAATTGCTGAATGTCATTTAAAAGAAACATCTTGTGGTGTACTTGGGGCTGGCTGTGTGCACACAGGAAAGTACACACCACACAGGGTTTATCTTATTTTATGGCTGAGCTTGACAGAAATCGGTGATTGTGGCTAAGTGCTTAAATTTCACATAAAATTCACGTTTCAGCATTCAGTTATTTGCATATTGAGTGACAGCCTGTTCTTACTTGTTTTTAAGATTACTTTTCTATAAATGACAGTGTTTTAGAACAAATGTTGTCCCTTGTTGAAGACGAGAACTGCAGCATCAGTCATCTCCAAAGCATGAGTTACATACAAAGCACTGTGTTGGTACAATAATAAAGCTGGATGTGGCAGCACTGAAAATACTGCAGTCTCCAAACATCAGGATTGTTCTGGAAGTGTTAACCCAGCTGGGCCCTCTGCCTTATGGTGTTGCATGTCTGTACAGTGGCAAGATGTGAAAACTGAGCATCCTTCTCAGAGTAACCAGTCAAAATCTGCACCTGTCACTGGGAGGCACTTGGGCTGAGAGCTGTTGTTATTTGAATATATTTAACCCAATATGACAATGCAATATCACATTTGCAAAGTGAACCTTCTGGTTTTTACATTAAGCACAGTCTGGTTTAGGGAGTGGTTATCCAGGAGGCTGTGTAAATACATCCTTGGCTGCAGTGCATTTCAAGGAGACAGTTTTGTTCTGAGGAATGTGTATGGGAACTCATTTTCCCTTGGGTGGTTGTTATGGGGGTTATGGATTTCAGCTTCATCTTCCAAGACTACCCAGTTACCTTGAACCTCATTGTGATTTGTGAAAACCTTTTTTTAGGATTCTGTTATATTTATTTGTTCAACCATTTAAGAATTGTTCTTATTCCTTCCCCATTTTCACTCCCTTTCTCCTTAGCTGTGTGTGTTCAGCAGGACTTTGTGCACTCAGACTTGGAGCCGCTCTTCGGCGTTTGGGAGGCAATGAAGCACCATGAGCCTGGAGTGTGGTGTGTGGCCACTGCTCATCTTGGAAAGGCAGCAAGGGGCTTTTAGGCCTTGTAATAGAGGAGTCCAAGGAGTGTTTTCCCCAGGCAGTGTCATCTCAGCCCTGGGTTTTGACCAGCATCGTTTGCCCTCTCTCCTCACGCACTGTTGTGCCATCGCACTGCCCTGGAGTTGCCCTGGATATTTACACACTCTTGGAGCCCATCCTTTCCCAAATCAGAGAGGAGACAACCAAATCCTGCTTTTTCCCTTGACAGATAAATCCCTGTGACATTTTAAACCTCTCTTTGTATTGCAGTACAAGTAATTCTGGAGGTACAGGATAAACTGAATGGAAAACCAAACGTGAGTGAGGCAACTTGGCTGAACCACGAGCAGCATAATTTGGTCTGGAGGGCAGAAGTCACTAAGTAGTGTAGTGAGGGAGAAGGCAAGGGCTGATTAATGTGTCATTTGGTGCAGCAGCAGGTATACAACAAATACAGCTCTGTTCCATTAACCACATCTGCCAGGCCTTAATTGAAAGAAATCATGTTCTTAGTATCTGAAATAGAAAAAGGTTTAATACTGGAACTCTTTTTGATCTTTAAATGGAACAGTAACGGATTTATGCAGCTAAAGAGATTATCTTTTCATCTTTAGGCACATGCACTGTAAAAGTAATTTTTTTTTTTCTCTTAAATGCACTAAAGTGCATCTGGTTAGTACATCTCAGAATATGGAGTGACTGTGCTTAGGACAAAGTGATGACAGCCTTTCTTGCTGAATTATCAATACATTTATCTTAAAGCTTTTTACTGTAAAGTATGGAGAAAAGAAGAAAAAGCCAAGCTCTTTTGGGTCAACTGCTTTTCCACAACCTTTTTTTAAGTGTTGCTTTCAAGCTCTCTCCTAGAAGTTGTGGTAACTGTTGTCCCAAACAACTGATAAAAAGATTATTTTTGTAAATTAAGTCAGAATAAAGAGGGTATTTCCTTGTTCTTAGAATTCATTGCAGACTGTTCTCAGGTCTGTTTAGACTCATAAATAATTTCTTTGAAGTGACAGTCAGTGAGACAGATCTCCCTTTGGGTAAGTGGGAGAAGGTTGGTTCTTCTAGGTGGAGAGATGTGAAGTTTCTTCCCCAAACTGCAGCATGACTCCCAGGTAGCCCAGCAGAGCAGGGATGTGGGTGTAGGAATGAGTTTGTGAACTCACCAACACTCCTTTCCATAGTAAGCACCAAGGGGAGCAATAAAATAAAAGCTGGTGTAGATGTCCCATTTTAGTTTATGAGAAGAGAGTAATTTGTTATTCTCCATTTCTGGCAGTGTCTTGTGGGTGTGGGATACTTCAGATAACAGTGACAGAGTCTGCTTTGGATCAGAGTGAGATGTGGATGAGATTCAATTTTATGTTTTCCTTTTTTTGAGTATTCATTTTTAATGTGTCTTTAATGTCTGTACTCATGTATTCCCTTCATAAAGGGATGTCTAAAACCTGCACTGTTCATTAGGCAGTGGCTGGGGAGCATTAAAAGCTTATTCTCTGGTGTTTTAAGAGGCATGAGCACCTATTGTAGTTGTTTACTACAGGTTTGTTTGTGACAGCCTAAATTAACTAACCAGTTTACTTTTCATCATCTTGTATGTATTTGTCTAAGATCAGTTGCTGCAGCTGAAAGATTCTTCTAGAAAGGAGAGGAGGTGGCTTTAAAATGTCGAGTTTACTGTGACCTCTTTCTCAGCTAATTATTGTGTAGTGAAGGATGTCTGGCAGTCTAAAGTTTAAAAAAAAATAAATAATTGAGAAGCAGAGTTTCCATTACAGCTCATTAAGTAAATCTCAGTGCATTGCTTGCTACTAAGAAACCCTATGCATGTGGCTTCTGTTAGAGGAACTTTGCAGGAAAACAGCTTTAATTTTATTCTCCTCACCTTGAAGTGCATGTCCTCATCCGCTAGGAGTCAAAAATCTAGATATCTGCCAGCTGCAGTGCAGATCAGCATTTTAATGCTTTCAGCTGCTTCTCTATAGAAGTTAATTAGAAATGTGATTCAAGCACCCTCTGCCCATATATGATATCTATTACTGGTAATCATAGTTTCTGCTATTTAAACCTGCATTTGGGGTGGTATTAACAAAGCAGCTGTTCCACACAGGGACTTTGATAAAGGTGGAAGCTTCTTCACTTTGAGAAAATTGGAAGCTAAATGCTGCTTCAACTGAAAAATAAAAGTGGATAAACCAAACCACATTCCTTTTCTAGTTTTGATTGCAGTGATATTTTCTTAGTAAAGAGATGCACACCATTCTCTCAGTGTAGCATCAGTTCCTGAGGACCTCTGTTGCCTGTTAGCTACAACAGGGATGCACTGATGGACACAGTAGTTTAACTGTGCTGAGCAGGGGGAAGCCAAAGCTCCAGATTTAAATGCAGGTACCTTCAGCTGTCAGTCCTGCCTTGTCCTCTGTCATCCAGATAAAATGAATTTGTTACTTGAGAATGGTATTGCCCACAAGATGGCTTAGTTTTGGTATCAGTACAGCTGTGAACAGGCCTGGATTTGTGCTTTGGGATTTAATAGATTTTTTTGACCTTTCTAGCAGATGTCACTGACTTACTGTGATAGCTGCATTTCTTGTGAGTAAAGTAAACCAGAGTGTTGGGAACTGATGGTAAAGAGATCTACAAGAAGAGTAAAGTGTGAGTTTATAAAATATACTTCTGGCATAACAGACTTCGTTACTGCAAGTCAATTGTGTGTGTTCTCCCTGCAGCTCTATTGGTAATTTTTTCATTTGCCAAATACATTGTTTTCTGTTCTCTGACACACAGACTACAAGACAAACTTCCTTCTGCTTTGTCATTTGTGGCTATTAATGTTTGAGCATCATTGTAGGATTGAGGGATTATCAGTTAATTTTCCAATATTCCAATTTGGCTGCAACCCCAAAGCAAAAACTTCATAGTTCTCTGCTATTAATTTTAGGCTTCATAGTTGTTCTTCCACACTTAGACACTTGAGATCAGAGTCTGTGGGATCTGAAGGGGTGCATTCCTACCAAATCAAAGCCACTTTCAAGTGGGTTACATCTTGGGCCTAGCGGACTGTTCTCTAACAAGACAAAAGTCTGGAGCAGATATCTCTGTCAATCCTTGTGCTCTTTCTGGAGTATTTCCTTTTTTGATGGTTTGCACAGAGCAAATACTTTCAGGCCAAGAAGTTCTTTGCCTCTATCAGCACTATTCATGTACAAAGACAACTCTCTGAGGACTAGGTTGTTTTGGCATCTTTTCTTTTTTTCCCCGGCAAAACTCAGTGACTTTTAAGGCTTTAATCTCGCAGCTTTGATATGATCCAAAATGTTTCAGTAAGAACTGCCTTAACACTTCATTTGCCCACATCTCTTCAAATGATGGCAAGTTCTGCCTTGCTGTTGGTCGTGGGCTTTAGGTTCATGTCACGATAACACCGTGCAGAGCGTCGCTGGCAGCAGTGGCTGTATCCTGACACAGAGATCCCTAGGCACAGAGGAGGCTTTGGAACAAACTTCTGAGATGCTTTTGCACCCCTGCTTGTCTCTCCAGTGCCCAGAAAGCCGTTGATGGTGTAGGTTCAAGGCAATTAAAGATTTTTGGAGTGCAGGCATTCCCTTGGTTAAATAACTGGATAGACAGAGCTGCTGCTGTGGCCTTAGGATGAGCGCAGAGACTCCTCGGGCTGAAGGCAGTACTTGGGACAGTAATGCCCTTCCTTGCCAGTCACCATGGCTACATCAAACTTGAGCTGAATATTAAGTGTACTGCAAGGAATTCACCCCTGTTTTGCAGCTACAAAGGCTGTGTAGGCCAAAGGCTGTGTAGGCCAAAACCTGCAGCTCTCCAGTGTGCGTGTGCCAGCACAGCAGCTCTGAGGTTAAAAGCAATCAACAGGAAATGAGTGCGAGTCACAAAATACCCTCTTTAGATGAGATGTAGTCAACAGAAGAGGGAAAAACCTAAGTGGGTGCTTTAATCTTGATACATATTTAATGAAATGGGAAGGGAGAAGAGTAAACTAATGAGAATGACTTGACTGTTTCCCCTGGGAGAGATGGGTTCTGGCAGAGGGGGAAAAACTGATCTTGTGCGTTGGCCAGCAGGTCAGTGTGCAGGAATTAAGAAGTGATCTATGCTCCACAGGTTGGCTGCACTGCTCCCGAGGAACAAAAAGAGTATAAACCTTTACAGCATGAAGGAAAGATAAGTAAATGGATTTTTCTGGATTCCCTTGGAAAGAAGCAGTTGGAATAAACTCCTTTACAAATCAGACTTTCCTGAGAGATTGAGAGGTTGTGCTGTCACTAAGATGATTTCCCTGCTTGGAAATGCAGCCTACTAAACTTTCCTTGGGGTCTGGGTGTATTTAGATGCTAATGCCAGTAAGTGTGAATTTTTCCATTTTAAAATTAGACCTTTGTCTCTGCATTCAGTACTAGTATCTCCTGAAGGATACCTGAGCAGGGTTGGGATGGGAAAGTTCCCTTTGTAAACTGAAGAAGTAGGATGGTACAGGCAGGACAGTAGTTCATGCACCTGAGTTTATCACAGCACAGGCTCACACCAGTGGTCTTTGCCCCACTAACTCACAATCTGGCTTATTTCTTGGGCTCCACACTTCCACTTCTGTGCCCTTTATTGAACCTAAAACAGAAGCTTGGGTTTAAACCATTTCGAAAGAGAGCAAAACCAGTAAGGTTTTCAGCAAACCCTTTTAATCTTTGTTCAAGTCCAAACAATGCTGTATTATCAAGTGGGGTGGTGCACATTCAGCTATTGTCCCATGCACAGAAACCCACTCACCCCTGAGTTTTGTGCTGAGACCCAACACTGATGCAGAATGGGCAGTGGAAACTGGGCCCCCTTCCCTTTTGGAGTCCACCCCAGAACTGTAATCAGTGAAGCAACAAATATTAATTCTCTCCCTTCCCAGACCTTTTCCTCTTTGTAAGAAGATTCAGCTTGGAAAGCTATGATCAGCCTAATCAATTTTCTATTACTGAGACTGGTGCTCATAGTACAATTTGTTAAATCAATTTATTATCCTCCCAACCAGCTTCAGTGATCAGAGCGTGAAAACATTGAAAGAAAATTAAAACTAGTGGAAGTGCTGCCTGTTTGGATAACAGCACATTTTGCTGTTTCAAAGGATTACTCATCTGCACCAAAACAGGGAGAGAAGTTAATTTCAATGATTTAGAATCTTCTATTTCAGGGAGGCCTGGCTTGCACATTGTGATGGATTCAGGAAGAAGTATAATTTGTTTTTAAATTGTTAAACAGCACGTTAGGGCCAAGTATCCAAGTAAAAATGAATGGATTCATTTGTAATCTTAAACAAGCGTGTCTGTGTGTGGGAGGGTAGGGATGGCAGGCTGGGGTAACCTGTAAACAAATGCCAGATGCACAGTGCCACTTCAGGCTTTGGTGTTGGAAAGTTGCCAGAATAACCTGCAGAGAAGGGAGACTGTCCTTTTCTGCCTGAAATGGAATTCTGCAGATCCTCCAGTCCTGTCCTCCCGTGCCCTTCAGCAGGAGGGGGAAGTTCCCCCTGGATTTTTCAGAGTGCAGTGGCTCTCCCATCTTCATACCTCCAAGCTTCTGAGTGTAAACTAAAGCAAAGCACCTCAGCAGGTGCCACGATGCTGTAGGGCAGAGGGACCTTTGGAAGGTGTCTGGGAATGTTTCTGATTTCTGCAGTGCTGTTCCTTCTGGGCTGGGTTGATGATACACACATGGCAGGGGCACTGGAGCTGCAGATGTGCTGTACAGTGTAAAATTCAGAAACCAAAGCTGACGGTATCAGATGAACCATGAAATGTGTCACTGGTGGGACAGGGGAAGTATTTCACTCATAGTTCTTTCTCAGGACATAAATCTCTATAATAATAGTTTCATGTCATGGCTGGTACTTAAAATGAGTTGGTTTTTTTTTCTGTCGCCAAATGTTGTTACTCCCTTCCCTGCCAAATACTGCAGAGCTGTTTCAGGGACTATAAGCCATTAAAAGAAAAAAAAAAGAGATCCTTGGACTCTTCTGTCTTCCTCTGGCTTCTGTATATGCTTGGTTTTGAATTTCTTAGGTGCCTGTTCAGGTGGCAGAGTGCAATGTTGGAATGAAAAGTCAACTGGATATGAGGAATTCCAATCTTGGAAAGTCCTTGACATTCCACAAGTGATACCCAGACTAGTGGCATCTGAGGGCAGCTCTGCTTGGATGAGGCCAGTAGGAAGAAGTACAGTAAGACCACCACAAAAATTTAACTTAGGGGGAAAAAATGCCTTATTTTGGGAAGTTTAGGGCTGCTTCTGTAAAGCAGGCTGCTTGTTGAAGCTTTTCTGCTCTCTTCACACAGCTTTATTTACAGCTCAAAGTAAAGAAAGAGGCAGTTCTTGACTGGTACTGTTAATGTATACACTGTACATCAAGTTTATTACAAAGTGTGTTAGCAAACTACCAGCGTAGTTTTTAATCTGCAGATAATCTTACTCTCATTTATATTTTTGGGCTGTGTTACGTTCTTTGCCCAGCATAGGCACAGCCATTGGAATCCATCCAGTTCACCTAACAACTTTCATTAAAGGAAATAGCCCTTGTAATAAAAATTACTCAGTGTGACAAGATTCCATAATGTATTTTTTTAAAGCTTCATAAAATTTTGTAGCGGTTAATGCCACTTGTTTGGGGTTTTTTTAATTTTCTTTTAAAAGAAAAAAAAATTTGGCTTAATTGGGACGATATTTGAAATAGAATGAAATAACTATTTTCTGTCTGAGTGCATAGAAGCCAGGCTGTGTGGCAGGAATACCACAAGGATAAGGAAATAAGAAAGCTCCTTGAAAAGCACATTTTACTGAGTTTTGTATCTTGTGAGGTTGCTCAGAAGTCTAGGACCCTTCAGTTAGGGAAAGCAGATGCAATAAACTCTTCCCACTTGCAGTTCATGATAGGGAAGTCTTAATCTTACAAAAGGCAGTGATCAAACATGGATTTTCCTGCAGCAGTTGGGAGGAGCAGCTTACCTGAGCATCATCCCTCTGGCTGCAGGGCCAGGTGTGTCCCCAGCAGCTCTTCCTTGTTCTCCCAGCCATCAGAGACATGATTCCTGATGTGTGAGGCACTTCTTCCCAGTGCAGTGAACAGCAGGCTCCTCACTGCAAGCATGGAATGCTTTGGTATTTTCCTGCTATGGAAATGTAGTAAAGAAGTGCTGAAGAGCCAAACCCAGCTTTTGGGAATGCTGTGAGAAGTCAGTGGATTGGGCTCTCTGCTGTGTCTTTGCAGAGTACTTGCCTGAGAAAATCCATGGCTCCAGTGTCGTCCTTTCCCCTGTTACACAATAAAAATGGGGAAATCTCAGGTTTCAGCGGCTTGTTCATCAGTAGATCCAAATCACCCTGTCCTCAGTCAGTGTAGCAGAGCAGCCATCATCATCACAACTGATGTGGCCAAGCCAGTGACTCTGTATTCACCTTCTGGGGTGTGTGTGAGAGCAGATCTCAGGACAGTCTCGTGTTTGGTAGCAGGCTGAGCGTGCCGTGCTCTTACCCCTGGAGGAGTCACTTCAGCTGCCTTCAGGTCTCACCACAGATGAAATTGCACCACAAACCAGAACAGTTCAGAAAGGCAGATGATGCTAAAATGGAAATGATGAGCACACCCGTGGAAGACAAACCTCTGGGATCTTTCACAGTCTCATTTTCTCATTTTAATCAAAATAAAGAGCTGAAGAAAGTCTCACTATATTTTCCCTTGGTTTGGAGCTTTGGATTTTTTAAGACTTCCCAGTGCTTTATAGGTTTGGCTTGGATAATGTAAGTATTGTGGGGTCTGATCTTCAAAGTGTCTTCTGCTATTACCAATCTCTGGCTATTGTTAGGGAAATCAGACTGAGAGTGTCTGTGTGATGGTTCCCTCCTTTATTATAACGAGCACCAGCAACCACTCTCGTGTTTATCTTGTCTTGGGCACTTTAAGTGAGGTCTGCATCCTGGTTTGGGCTTAGCTGATTTATGTTTGAAGAGAGGATTGTTTGTTCTCTTCGATGAAACAATCTTTTGTGACAGACTAACAATGGCGAGGGATGAGCTCTGATGTTAAACAGTGGTAGCTTTTCTTTTCTTTCTTTTTTTTTCTTTTTCTTCTCTTCTCGTTTTAAGTCTACCCACTGCCTCAGGAGGAAGGCAGCTGCACTAATAATATGTCTAGTCTCTGTGGAAGGCCCTTATTTGAAATATCTGTAATTGAGTGGACAAAATTTCTGGTTGCTTGAGAGGATCTATTCAGAGGAGACCTGAAAAGGATGAGGGAAAAGCACACTAGACATCAAGAAGTCCTAAGGGCTCTATTGAGCAGGGAAACCTATGTAGATATTGTGGGACAATTACACTTGTCAGGCAAAACACTAAAAAGGATCTGTGAAAAAAAAAATCCTGGGGAATGTTAAACAAAGCTTTGAACAGGGCAAAGAGCTTGCTGGGAATACCTCAAAAGCAAGGAGGTGTATTTGGGTGATCTCTGAAGGAAAGCACATGATGGCTGCTTCAAAGAGCAGGCACAGAACGCGTTAGGACAGGGCTTCTGACCATTTTCACAGTTGCCAGGTCAGCACAAGGGGGAGAGCTCATAACTAGGTTAAGTTTATTTGCTCCTTTGCTCTTTTCAGCGAGCTATTCCAATGCCCAGCCTCCCTGGTGCCCTGTTCAGGGACACTTTCCTGCTGTTGGCCTTTCCAGCCCCTGCCTTTCATGCCTCCTTTGGAAGCTGAGGAACATGTGCTGTACAGAGTGGAGAGGATGTGTTTGCTGCAGAAGGCAAATAACCCTGTGAGGTTATTTGTATTTCACTGATTGCCTCTAGTCAAGTTTTGCTGTGTGAGATTTTAAGAAGTTACTTGCTTAGATGTAACACACTAAGTTTTGCCTAGTGAGGCTTCCTTCCTGCATCGGTTGCTGATGGCAGGGGGTGGTGTGGGGCATTAATGAACAATCCCTGGCATCCTCTGAATGGGCTTTGCTGTCAAAACTTCAGATGCCTAAAAGATCAACCCATTAGTGATGAGGCCAGCGTCAGCTCAGCCTATTTTTAGGTTTTTCTTTGCTGCTTCACTCTTTGATGTAAAGACAGCTGTGTTCCCCTCTCTCTTTATGCAGACCAAACTTTTTATCTCCACTTTGGAACAAGCTCTCCATTGTTTTGATCACTCAGTGATCTTTCTCTGCAGCTCTCCTGTTTCAATTCTTGTTAATCGTGGTGACTGCCAGTGTCTGTGTTAATTCGGATGTGGCTCCAGTCCATGTTCAGTAGCGTAAATATTTCCGTATTTAAATGCAAATCTCCTCTGATAAGCCTTTAACGAAGCCATCCCCATGCACGCTGTGGCTGTGCCTACCTTGCAGCTTGGAGGGGTGTCTGACTAGGCTTTTTCCTGGTTTTTATTTATGCATGAGTGGATGGTTATGTTGTATGTTTTGATGAAACCAAACATAACTTAAATGCCCTGAGCGTGGTTTACTTCTGAAAATGAATTCCCCTGTGTCTCTTCTAAGTTACAGTGGTTTTCCACAAGTGTCCAAGAATCCTGGCTCAGGGTCTGCCAGCTGTCTTTTTATTCCTTTTCCTCTTCCTCTGCTGCTTTCTTTCTCATCCTATACTCTTTGTTCCTTTTTTTTTCTCCTCTGTTTAATTGCTTCTGAGATTTTGGAACATCTTCAAAAGTCTTGCTTAGGCAGTTATTTTTAGGCCTTTAAAAGAAGTCATTTTTACTTCTTTTTTTTTTCCTGTTACTGCATTTGTTACCTGTTGAGGCCATCCTTCCAAAGACAGAACTGCATTTTTAAGAAATGGGTTGTTAAAATGCCTCCTTTTCATACAGAGCACCTGAAGAAACGCCTGGAGGATTACATGGCCCAGTTCCCGAACGTGCGGATCCTGCGGACCAAGAAGAGGGAAGGGCT
The DNA here is from genome assembly GCA_013398055.1 of Ifrita kowaldi. Lineage (NCBI taxonomy): Eukaryota > Metazoa > Chordata > Aves > Passeriformes > Cinclosomatidae > Ifrita > Ifrita kowaldi. The sequence goes on from VZRS01005518.1 coordinate 440,192, forward strand.
GATCAGGACTCGCATGCTGGGGGCCTCCGTGGCCATCGGGGACGTCATCACCTTCCTGGATTCCCACTGCGAGGCCAATGTCAACTGGCTGCCACCTCTCTTAGGTCAGTGGGGAGTTGCTGAAATTATTCCCCCTTGCTGTTTTCCCCTCGTGCTGTTAAGTGGATAAAACAGACGTGGAATGTCATAACAGGGAGAACAAACCAACCACAAGACTCGAGTGAATTGTTGGCAACTTGCAGTGTTTAATAGAAGATTTTTTCTGTTCTGGAGTCCTGCACTGTGCAGTAACCCTGCCATATGCTTTTGTTAATTAAAGAGCAGAAATCATATTCTTCTGTTTCTTCATTAAATGAAATCTTAAATAATTTGCAGCTTGCTAGAAGAGTAAACTATCACATGGTCAGTCAACATCTTGCAGAGAGGAATGGCTTTATGATACAGAAAAGATCTTTGCATACAGTTTTTGAGTAGCTTTATAACTATATTTAACTTCATAGTCTGTGAACCTGTGAAAAATACTTCTTGTGAATGAGAGCTGCTGGTGTGTATTTGTAGAACATGGGCACTCTTTTCCAAGGCAGCACTTCATCTTTGAGGAGGTGTCAGTTCTTTTCAAGGATGACTAATTGAAGGGTCTGTTTCTGGTACCTGTCTGCCTCTGGCCGGTACCAGACTCCTCCACAGCCCTACTGTGAGTGACCTGTCAGAGCTCTCTGAGGTGTGACTTTCTCAAAGAGGCTGTGGCAACAATAGTCAAGTGGAGGTTTAAGAAAGAGTCAGATTTTCCCTCAGGAATGATGGATGGTTATCCTGTTGCTTTCACTACAGTTTATATCTGGCAATAGTTTGAAACATTTGCAGCTTTATGAGCCCCAGAGAGGGAGGACAGAATTAGCTCCAACACCATTTAAATGAGAACACGAAGAGGATGCTTTGATTTTTAAAGCACAGAAAGGATTTCTGTGAGATGTGTTTTGGAAGCTGAAACATCATTTTATCGCCTCTGCTCTGAGGGCCAACTTCCAACAAGAGACTGTCTCAGTAATAAAATATTTTTAAAATTCCAGATGTTTATGCAGGAATTAATCCTGTGTTGTGTTATTTGGTTGGAAGAAAAGGTTGGAGGGGAGGAGGTAACACTTGCATTTCTTGAGCCTGCTGAGAGTACTTATGCCATTAGTCTGAAACGTTTCCTGCCAGATTCTGGCGTGGCAATTAGGGCTGGGTGATGCAGTGGGTTATTCCCTGGATTTGGATCTGCACAGAAAGGTTCACATCCTGGTCAGTTGTGGAAATGGGGATTGCTGACTGAGTACAAGAGGTCTGGTTTTAGCCTGGCAGTCAGTTCTCTGTGGTAGTGTGGCTGTGTCTTTCCATGCTGCTTCTGGGTGATGGGTGCCTGGTGTTTTTCTCTCAATGATTGCAGAAGTAGCAGATAAATTGATATAAATTGGAGCATCTGCTCACGAGAGAAGCAGCAGGAAGAAAGCTACGTCATTCTCGCACAACTTCACATTTTGATGCTCTTTTTTTGTAATTTCATGGTCAAGGCAACCAACTGGTGCAGGTTTTCTAACGTGTTTCTCCAATCTTCAGATCGCATTGCCCGAAACCGCAAGACTATCGTTTGCCCTATGATTGATGTTATTGATCATGACCACTTTGGGTATGAGACTCAGGCTGGAGACGCGATGCGAGGGGCATTCGACTGGGAGATGTATTACAAGAGGATCCCCATTCCTCCTGAGCTGCAGAAACCTGATCCCAGTGATCCCTTTGAGTAAGTTACTGAAACGCAGCGTGCTGAGAGCCAGCTGATGAAATAACACCCTGCTGCAGGCTTGGTTTACACCTTAGCATAGCAAAAGCCAGAAGCTGGTGTTAAGCTACTTGCTTTTTTGGCAGCTGTTTGCTTCGTTGGTTTAAAAGAAATGCATTGTATAGTAGCTGTGAACACTCTCCTTTTCATTGCTGTTTTTTGCCACGTTAATCCTGCAGAAGTTAACATTTCATTGAAAACTCTAATGTGTAACAATTAATGTGGTCATTTATTACTGAGATCTTTCAAACATGACTTAGTATCCCTAATGCTCTGCCAAAAACAACAAACCAAAGGTGGGTTATGTGTCATTCCCAGGTGGGGGAAGAAGAAAACCTAGCAGAATAATTACAGCAATTTTGATGATTACAGTGCACTGCAGAAGTAAATCTGTGATCAAGTTGTCCTCTGCTGTTGCTATGCTTGCCAACATTGAGACAGTTCTGCTGTCTTTTATATTTCTGCAGTGTTTAAAAAAACCCAACAAAACAAAACAAAAAAACTCAAAACAAAAATAACCCAAACAAAACCCTTTTTGAGGTCAAACTCAAAAGACTCAATCCTACAACTGAGGCAGAGCACCATGTGTGCAGCATACAGGTCCCCTGGGGAGAGGTGGTGTCCCGTGTCCTGTCACTTAATGGTCAGCTCCTGCCTGTTTGGAGGAGAGGCATTGGCTGGTTCTGAAGGGAGCCAGGTCTGGTCCTCCTCATTTGCAAGTGGGAAATCAGTAGATAACACCAAAACAACCAAAACAAACTCTGACAGGGCTGTAAAGGCACTGGGAACACTGGGTGGTGAAAAGAGTATTTGTCAAATCTTGCTTTGTTTTTTAAATGTTTAGCTAGAGATCTGTGTCTTTGAATGTTTTGTAATATGGAGTCTGGTTTTTCCTTAAGGTCTCCTGTAATGGCTGGAGGACTGTTTGCAGTCGATAGAAAGTGGTTCTGGGAGCTGGGAGGGTATGATGCAGGTCTGGAGATATGGGGAGGAGAGCAGTATGAAATATCCTTTAAGGTGAGCCATGTTCTCTGGAAATTACTTTTTGTTTTGAAAAGTAAGAATTTGTTCTGAGGCGCAGAATGTGAATGATCTATCTTGTCCTTGCTTTTGCGTGTGACTAAAGGTGAAAGAGCTGGGAGTAGTAAGGTAGTGCACAGAAGAAACAGTGCTGGTGTGAGCAGTCACTTGTGAGGGTCAGTTTTGGAGCAGGGTTACCTGGGGTGTCCCCATTCTGTGGCCACAGCTCCCGGTGCATGCGCTCTTGCCAGCAAGGGTAAGTCAGCTTGTGTGGAGCTCTCTGACTCTCAGGCTGCTTAGTGCTCACCCTGGAAAGATGGTGAAATACTCTCCTCCTTGAGGGAAGGATTCCTGTTCCAGGAGGACTTCAGTCCTCAGCTTGAGTTCCCAGAGAGAACAACTTTGTCTGTAGTCAATCCAGCTGACCCCTGGCTGTGAGGAACTCAGGCTAATATTTAGCCAGGAAGAAATCTTCAACAAATGGAGTCATAACTGTTGCTGGCAATGACTTTGGATCATTATCTGCCTGGCTTGAGAACAGTTCTGCTGTTGACTGATTGGCTGAGCTGGTCAGTTGAGGGCTTTAAGAGTTAGCCAGCTGACCAAAGATGCATACTAAGAGTAACTGTAACCCACCAAGACTGCTGGTACCTGTGTTATGTTGGAATATGGCACTCTAAAATCCAATTTGGGAAACCCAGCAGAATGTCCCAAACCCTTGAAGGCAGTTGGCCAGTCTTTCTCTTCAGTAGGGGGAATCCTTCCCACAGCCTGGCCCAAACTGAGTAAAGATTTCTATGTTAAACTCTGTTCGAGGTTTCTTTCAGAGGTGAAATATTTAATTTCACAGGTGTCTGGGTGCCACTGATCTAAGCTAACTGACCTCAGCATGGGGCTAAAAGATGGTAGGGGTGCAACTGTACTGCACAGTTTGATTTCAGCAGCTAAAATTCTGCACATCTCCCCTGACAAGTCATGGCTGATCTCTTCCAAAACAGATTCCTGAATCTCCACACCTCTGTGCAATTCAAAGGATATCAATCCTCAGCAAGCCCTGCTGCCATCACACACCCCATGTGCTACTGGGCAGCAAACAGAGGGAGAAAAGACACTGATTTTGAGACAGTCTTTTCTTCCATCGTTTCCTCACAAGAACCTATCAGTCACCTTGGATGTCCCTTGTCCTCTGTAATGGTGGCAGGAAGGGAGGGACAAGGGCACCCTCTTTGGGGGTGTCACTGTGCTTAGAGCCATTTCATCTCTGTGTTACATGTCATGAAATCGTGTAAGGCGCTCATTCTCTGTGGGAGGGGCAGGGACAGCATTCAGCCTCTTCCTCTCTGAAAATGCTGGTTTCCAAGAGTGATGACAGTGGCTGGGCAAGCCCTTTGTCTCCAGTGCCACAGCAGACAGTCACACTGCTTGGTCTGCAGGAAATAAGACTGCTTCATTCATCTGTTTGCTTATCCCCTCTGAAACACACTGTGTTTTATTTCAGTCCAGAGAGGGTAATTTATGGAGGGATAAATTTGCTTTAATTCATCTTTGCAAAGACCACCTTTTTCCTTTCATTGTGCAACAGGAAAATGAAGTTTTCACTGAAAGAGATTCAGTGTATTTTCAGAAATTAAGATAAATTGATACATTCATCTGTGGCTGATAGATTTAATAATTCTGCTGGAATTGCAAGAATAGAAGGTTTGTTCATAGAATTTATGAAGCTACGACATTTCCTGGCAAGCTTAGAGCTACGTTTTTACCTTTAGAAGCAGACTGAGATTTTGTAGTTAAAGGTGCACTGTCAAATAATTTAAAGCTCTGGCTTTAGGCGTGGGGTACCTGCTTTCACATTATTTATTGTCTCATGGGAATTCAGATTCTAAGCGTGCCAGATTTACAGCCCAGCTTTAACAAAGAATCCATTCCTGTCCCTGGGTGTCGTGGGTGCAGGTGCTCTTCTGTACTGCTGGTCTGAGATCCATTGCATTGGATCTGGCCTTCTTGAGCCTTACCAGGAGTACAGGGCTTTTTGGGGGGTTATTTTGTGTTTTGGGTTTATTTTTTCCTTAAGCATATTCTTTTTTTGGCCATTCATGGACTGTGCTTTGCTGGTTTTGCCTTTATTTTAAAATCCAGGGCTCTGTTGCTGAGAGACTGGAAATAAACAAGTTTATTTAGGAGCCTCTTGCCTTTGTTTTTGGAAATCATATGTATTTCTGTTATCAGCTGGCTCTGCTTCCTTCTGAGCAGAAATTTTCAAGCAAGCCAACAGAAAAAGCATCAGTGTTTAACACCTCAGAAAACATTTAGCTAGAGGGTGGATCAAACTCTAGAAGCCTTGCACCTTGTATGAAACATGTACATCAAACATCGCTAGGAAACATTGCATGTAGGAGGAACAAAAAAATTTAGGTGAACTTTTTAACCTTAACTGCTGGTTTGTAGTTTTCTGGGTCTTACCAATCCCTTAAAACTAGAAATTTCTAGTTTAGAAATGAAGGAGTTGATCTATCCATTCCATATTCAAGCAGAAAACAGGCGCTGCTTCCTTCTCTTGACCTGTGTATATCCAGAGCAGCCTCTAAGGCAGCGCTGCTGCAGGTCAGGGTGTGCCTGTTTCAGGTCACCCCAGACACAACGGGCAGATCACAATCTCCAGTGGTAGTTACAGGTGAATTCCCAGCTGCTGCCCTTGGAGGGTGTTGTGTTTTGGGAAAAGGGTAAAGAAGCATTCACAGCTGTCTCTGTGGGGCCTTTGTCACCTTTCCCTTCTGCTGCCTTGTGGTTCCTCTGCTCAGTGGATTTCATTGAGGTGGGGTTTTTTGCTCTTTTGGAGTCACTTCCTTATCTCTCCTCTCTTACAGTTTTTCTTGATCTTCTTTATCTTCCTGATTGTGTGAACAAAACTGAATGCTTTACCCAAAGTTACAGTGGGCCTTTCCTCTTCTAAACACAATTTAATAGCTGCCTACGTAACCACTTCATTTTTTTTGACATAAGTGCATTTAATTTCGAGCAGTATGTGTGAAGCATTTAAACTGTTCCTTCCTGCAAGTGCTGCTTTGCACAACACTTATCTACGCTCAGTTTTATTTGAGATGCTGTTGCCTCTTTTCCAGTATTTTTGTGGCTTCTATTCTGTTTGGCTTACGTAATCGTCACTAAACTGCTTCACTCCTCTCTTCCATAAATACATAGTCTCTGATTTTTTTTGTTATGGGGAAACATAAGAGTAAAAAGGGATGTCTCTTGACTTGTATAGTCATAATTATAGATGTACTTTGTATCTCAGATCTGAGTGGTGTGGTTCCCAGTCCACACTGTACTTGAAGAGCAAAGAATGAGAATCCAGAATGTCCCTCGCTAGGTGATAAATCATTGCAGGTTTAGAAACATTTGTCTTGTAATTTGAAGATTGGAAAGCCTTCATAGAATGCAAAGAGCTCGGTGCAAACAAGCCAGATTGACAGTTGCCCTGGAAAGAACACTTAAAGGGGAGATAAAAGAGCTGGTCAGTACTTGGGGTCTTCACTTCTTGCTTCAGCAATAGGAAAAGAGCCATTGCACTTACTCTGGTGATTGTAGGTCATTGCATTTTTCCAGATCCTTTTCCCAAACCATCAGCATGGATTGCTTCTGATTTCCACAGCACAAAACATGTGACATGTTTTCCAACAAATCCAAGTGCTGCATAGCTCCTCTTCACATGTCTAATGCCTGCATCTCCTTTGCCCCACGCCAGCAGCACGTTTCTGATTCCCATTTTGCCACTGGGCTCTGGCAGGTGCATAGTTCGGGTGCAGCTGCCAAGGGATCCCTTCTGACAGCATTTCTACTTGTGTTGCTGAAGTTAGTGCTGGTTGTGAGCCTGCACTGCTTATTCCAGGCACATACTCACACCATTTTCCAGCAGCTCACGTTTGCCCACACTGGAACAGGCCAGGCATTCTGCTGCTTTTTTTGGGTTTTTTTTTTTTAGCCAGCACATGCTGTTTAATTCTAAGGCTCTCAGCTGCAGTACAGAGTGGCTTCTCTCTCCCTTCCTATGTGGTGATGCACAGATCAGTTTCAGGCCATCGACTTGAATTTTTTGCCTTTGTTCACCCTCTGCTTGGTTCAGGTTCCTGAGCAGCCTCCCACCAAGCAGCAGCAGGGAAGTGCTCCCCTCCAGTCCCTGAAATGTGATTATTAGAAAGTGCTGTCATTACTCTCAAATGCTCCAGACGGTGAGGAGGGGCTGTACTGGTGTGTGGTGTGTGAGGTGCTGTGCAAACACACGGATCCCAGTGCCTCAAGAGCTACCTTAATCTCTCAGAGAGCACCAAGTCCCAGCAGCAGGAACAGCTGATGCTTCCAGTATAGAGGATTACAATTTTCCTGAATTATTGCCCTTGCTTTCATCCTCTCACCTACTTCGTTATGCAGAGAACCCCCTTGACTTATCCTCTGTGTCCTTTTCTTCCCACCTTTCAGTGTGTGCTCACACAACCAGCCAGCTGCTCTCTGTTGGTCCATCCCATGGTCTTCAATTCTGTTGTGTCTTGCAGAAGCAGCTTTATTTTCAAGGCTTAACTATCCTTTGTGTTTTTCCCCTCTCTTGGGAAGCATTGGCTCACCATGGTGCAGTCTTTGGAAACCATAAACCTTGTATACCCAGGTAATTTGTGTTCACACACCAACTGCAGCATTGTATTGTGTGTTTGAGAGGAGAGGTTCAGCTGTCTTACCTGACATTGTTTTCTGAAATTGCAGAAAGGGAATTGGATCAGCATAACATTCCCATGTAGAGAATAGGTGGCATATTATCTGCTGCTTTCATAGCATACTGACTGAATCAAAGGCTCTGGAGTCGCTTTATGAATATGGAGTTACAGCTCTCCAGGCCGCTGGGAAGATGGAAGCAATATCACCAGTGTTATTTTATTTCCCTTGTGTAGTTTTTATTATTAGGGTGAGATTGTGGCCGTAGCTAAATCTGTTCAGTGTGCCTGTTGACCTCAGCATGGCCAGGTTTTCTCTTAATTCTAGCAGATCTGTCAGCTGCTGGATTCCAAGCCCAAAATGAAGATTGGCAAAATTGTGCCTGAGGAGGAAGAGAAATTTCCTGTTCTCTCTTGATGAGATCTGATTAGATTATTGTAAGAAGCACTGTCTGCCTGACCAGCTTTAATTCTTGTTCTTACAGCATAAAGGGCTGTTTGAAATCAGGTGCAAGTTCAGGCTCTGACGTTTTCTGTCATGTCAGCCAGGGAGTGAGGCACGATCTGTAAAACACCCAGAAGAAACTGCCTCCTGTGGCCTAAGGAGAAGGCAGTAAGTGACAGTCATTGTTGTGGGGAAGGCACGAGCTGCTGCCCCACAGCCCAGCACCGTTTCAGCTGTCTGACAGCACGGTATTTTTAGCAGTGTACATTCTGGTGTGTCATGCCTGGGACCTGTACTCTTGTTTAAAAACAACCAAATATCAGTAACTGAGTGGAAGTGTTCCCTCAGCTAGCACACAGCTATTTTGGGTTTGCTTCCCTTGCAGTTACTCCTTGACAGACCCTTGGATGCGATTCCCTGACCTTTAGCTCTGGCTTTCTAATGCTTTTGTTAGCTGTGTTTTACCAATGCATATCACGCTCTTTCTCTCTCCCCCTTCTTCCAGTTGTATAGATAAGGACTGGTAATTGTCTTTATGGAGGTTGTAATGAGTTCTGTCACCACACAAAGCAGCTCACTAATAAAATAAATCAAAGCAGCAACGAATGGATGGAAAGCATGCCTTTAAAATTAGATTTGTACTGCGGGTGCCATACTGTCACTTGCAGCGTGAGGCAACGTTAAAAAGGCACAGAGGTGGCAAAGTACCTTGAAAGGGTCACTGAGCTCTGCTAGCAGGGATTAGGAAGCTTTCCATTGCCTCCATTGCAGCATCATGTGGAAATAAATATTTTAAAGCACGATCAGGAAAAGAGCGAGTCAAAGTGATGTTAGGTTTTACTTATTAAGCAACTGAGTTAAGTAGCTTTTCTGATTACATCATTGCATGTGTTCGTGTAATGTTGTCTTTTATGCCTGGAGTCTTGTACCAGGTTGGAGCTCCTGGCCCATCAGTTCTGTCCAGCCTCCCTGTCCTGCTGCCTCTCCAGCGTAGGGCTCCATGGATCAGTGCTGTCTGGTACCACTTCACCAGCTCTGCAGCACAAGGACAGCTCTCTCCTCTCCAGCTGTACTGACTGCAGGGCTCTGCTGCTCAGCTTACACAGGGACATCATGTTCCAGAGAGGTGAATTCATGGTGGCCTGCCTGAAAGCCTTTCCTTAGAATGGGGCAGATGAGGCATCCTGGGGGCAGGCAGCAAGGAAAACCGGCTGGTGTTTGCAGCCAGGCTTGTGTTACGCTGAAATGCAGCTGTGAACCCCTCAGGCTTCTTGCTGCAGGGTGCAGTGCAGGGTAGTGCAGGTTGTTGAGGAGTGTGTGTCTGTGCAACAGGGCTCTGGGCTTCTGCTGCTGCTCCTGCAGGTTTTTGTGGTTCCCAGATCTGTTGCGGCTCTTACAGCCTTACACAAACCCTTTCTGTCATAGAAACACAAACCATGCTCAAATCCTTGTTTTCTCAGCTTACCTGTTAATTTCCTGGCAGTGAAATCACGCTCTGGCCCTCTGCAGCCAAAAGCACAATCGCTGCAGAATAAGAAGCATTTCTAATTCCATAAGAAACTTCACAGAAGCTGAGTGCTAGTTGCTTTTTCATCTCTTCTGCACCAGCCTCTCAGGACACAGCAGGGACAAAAGGGATGAAATTCTGTAGAAGGAGTGTTTGTCAGCTTTCTTCTTGTCTCTCTCACCATAACGACATGTAATTAAGTACCTTGAACTTTAGAAGTTGCCTGTGAAAAATATTTCTCTAACTGAGAGCAACCAACCTCCATTAAGTTATATGCAGTCAGCAAATGACTGTAATTATTAGGGCCAGCAGACAGAGCTGGAACTCCAGAGGACTTTAGTGTCAGAGCTAATAATTATGCAGCAGCCTTGGCCAAATATTTCTCTTCCGAGCTAAGTATTTAATATTGTCGCTGTAGAATATTAATGGAATTGCCTGCTACGTGTGAAGCTGTTGACTAAGCTCATTGTACAGTGAACTGTGGTGGCTCAAATTAGCCCCAGTGAACGGGGAGATCAAGAGCTCTGCACCAGCCTGCCCAAAATCCACGGCCTTCAGGGCACTCCCATGGGATCTGGGGACAAACGGAAAGGCAAAGGCAGTGCCTCGCTTCAGGAATTCAGAAAGTCATTTGTTTGGCATTCTAAAGGGTGCTTTTTCTGTAAGTATTGATTGGATATTTCTGTGAAGCACACAAATATTTCTTAAACTTAATGAAGTAGATTGGCTGGTTTAGAAAATGTCTCCTTTTATTTCACTTGGACAAAATTACTACATCCGTGCTATAAATAAAGAATAAAACAAAGTTGTTGCAGAGCGCTGGCACAAAGTGAAATCTTCCCAGATGGGGAAGGAAGCTTTTGGGCCCAATCCAGACATTAACCAAGCATCAGGGTAGTCCTCTCCAACTCGTAGTGTGTTCTAGTGACTTCCTGAGGGCTTTTTTAAAGCTATTTATGTGTTCACCAGGCAGAGATTTCCACTTAATTGTAAGGCTGCAAAAGCAATGAATGAATGTCAGCAACGAAACCATAAAAGAGCAGTGATAACCATGGGAAAAAGTAGCAGTTTCTTCTGATTTCTGGCACTTGAACAGGCTCATGAATCCCCTGGAGCCTTTTGCATAACACATGACCACCTGTACTAGGGAGATGGCCTCCCTTTTACAGCCTCGTTATACAACCTACACCCAGGGTTTTTTATGGCAGCCCAGTTTAACTATTGTGGTTACTATTGCTGTAATAACATATATCAGTTTAAAGTGAGGTGTGTGCTGTTTTCTCAGTGCTCAGATTTTTTTCCCTATTCTTTTCTGTATAGAAGGCTTGAGAGCACTTGTGCTAAATCAAGGCTTGCTGCATGGCTCTAAGCAGGTAGTTAAAGGATTTGGGACTAAGGCAAGGAGGGGAGGGCATTTGGGAAGAGTGTACTTTAGTGTAAAAATCTGTAAAAAAGTTTTTTTATTACTTGAAAGTCTTTTCTTTTTCATTTTCCTTCATAAAGCCAAGATTGAATGTGTTTCTCCGCTGTTCCACAGGTATGGATGTGTGGAGGTCGCATGGAGGACATCCCTTGCTCTAGAGTTGGTCATATCTACAGGAAATATGTTCCATACAAGGTTCCCACAGGAGTCAGCCTGGCAAGAGTAAGTGGCAATGGCATTCCCCACAACAGTAGTCTGACTGCAATGTGACCATGCTGTTGTCTGCTCTCACCCCACAATGAGAGGCAAATGTAGGGGTTTTTGTGTGTAATTTGCACTTGCACACTGCAAGTTGAGCAGTTTTGCAGTGGTGGATGTGTAGCACAAAGGGAAGAGAGCCCGAGGAGCTGCAGATGTGTGTGTGTGTGAACAGCTGCCATGCTCCCGATATCAGCCACTGCTGGGTGCTGGACATGGACTTTGTGATCAGGCGCTGGCTATAAAAACAAGCTATGGCTTTATTTGTATAATACTTCAGTCATTTTATAGCTGTGCTCTCCAAGAGCAGCAGGCTTCAGCCTGGTGATTGGTTTTGGTGATTGAAAGACCTCTCAACTTCAAGCATCACAGACCCCTGAATGGGCAAGCTGTAATTTTCCACAATGGAATGTTCGGTGCCATCTTATTTCTTAATCTAGTGTAGCCCAAAGAAGAAAGAGCTTTCGCCTATCCTGCACTGGGTTTCTCCAGCTAATTTTCAAATTGAGGAGGGATTGCATTGCCCTCTGGTGGGAGAAAAAAATCATAGGAGCAGGAAGGCTGCAAAACTAAAAACCTCAGAGAGGTGCCCTGCTTTTCTAAAGTCTTACGGCTTGCACAGTGTTACAGTGCTTCCCAGTTTAATAGCATCGCCCCAGTTACAGATTTGGATTTATTCCTCAGCCCAGCAATGGCCTGTCAGAGCGACAGAGCACTCTCCTGTCTGTGCCATCTCCTCAGGAGGGAGCTGTATTTCTTTTGATTCAGTATTTGGCTCTTGTGTACTCCCACAGTGCTGGAAGGAAACAGCAGAGAGGTAGGAAAGGCTGTTTCTTGGCATCCAACAGACACCTTGAGGTAAACACCTGCTCCTGTTGTGTGGAGGCTGCATTTGGGGCAGGATCAGCCAACTGCTTACTCTTAGCTTCCTAATTTTTTTGGTAGTGAATGATCACTGCTGGACTGAGCAGCTTCATGCAAGGAGTCACAACTGCACGTGGCACGTTACTGACGGTCACCAAGAGTGTGCCTGATGTTGCCAGAGAATAACCCAAGGTTCAGCACTCGCAAGGGTGCTGTGACAAGCAGGTCACCTTGAGAGGGTGGTGTTTGTTGCTGTCTTGGAGTTGCACAGGGGATTAAGCTTTACAGTAATACATGAAATGTGCTGCTGCCACGAGGTAAAACCCCTTGCTTCTGTTCTAAAGGGTCATCGCCTGAAAGCTCCGTATTCCTGAGGTATCTCAGAGTTTTACCCAAGAAAATTGAAAAAAGTGCTAAGAAAGAGTATTGTGAACTGAAGCTTTTCAGAAGGGAGTACTACAAATCGCATTCCTAGGTGGATATAAAAGATGCAATAAGAAGGATTTAAGAAAGCAGCTTCTTGTCAGAGACCTTTGAATGTCCAGTGGTATTTACCAGCATCATGTTCTGACTAGTTTCCTTACAGAAAAAATGGAAAAAAAACAACTTTTGATTAATATTGTTTTTCTTAGCCACAAGGAACTAGATATAATGGCCAAGTGCCAGGATTCTGTTTTGACCTCAACTGAAAAGATCTTTCTAAAAGTCCCTTGGAACTAGAGAGTAATAAAAATAATCTTTGTCCTGAAGCTGGAGAGAAAGAGTGGATGTGAATGAAAATCCTTTCTGAGCAAAAACATGCGAGCTGCTCTGAATGCTAATGGTGGTTGGTGCAGCACTCTCAGGTGGTTTCCCCTGTCGTTCTCCCCCCCAGAACCTGAAGCGGGTGGCGGAGGTGTGGATGGATGAATATGCAGAGTACATTTACCAGCGCAGACCCGAGTACCGGCACCTCTCCGCGGGCGACGTCGCCGCTCAGAAGGAGCTTCGCAACAACCTCAACTGCAAAAGCTTCAAGTGGTTCATGAACGAGGTCGCCTGGGACTTGCCAAAGTTCTACCCACCAGTGGAGCCTCCAGCAGCTGCCTGGGGAGAGGCAAGTTTGTGCACTGACATCTGCAGTGGGCAGACAGGCTGCAGTTTGTTTTTTTAAGGTTGCCCATGTGCCTCAGTTGCTGTGGGTAAGGTGCGAGCGAGTGTTTAAAGATCTGTTGATGTTTCAAAACCCAAAATTCCCCTACCATTGCATTGGCCTGATCAAAGCAGGCAGTTGGGCAGGCAGCTGCTTCTATTAGTGCACAGCTCCAACGAGAACAGAGACTTGGCTTGTTCTGCATGTTGTGTATTTAGTAGAAAGCAGAATGTGAATGTGCCAGAGGGAGGACTGGGGAGAGGTGGCAGCTGAGCAATAGTGAAATCTTGTATTTCCAAAGGGCTTCACAACTGTGTTGAGCTACTCTTGTCCTTAGCTTTCCCATGTGAAAGGCAGGAAAACCATCTGTATTTTTGGAAGTCATCTGTGGTCTGGGAATAGAACCACCCCAGGAGTGAGGCTGTGAATTGTTACACACATCTCTCGTGGCTGCGTGTTTTGGGTCACTTGAAGAATCGCTGGCAAAGGTGTCAGCAAAAGCAGGTGCAATACAAAAGTGAAAGCATGACAAAGTTTATTGGTAAGGTTCACTCTGCTACTTTCTAGAGAGTTAAAGCACATGGAGAAAAAGCAAAGTAAAATCTAAAATCAATCAATCTAAAATTGAAACCAACCAAAAATTACCTGTGTGAAGACTGAGGATGGAAAAGGGTAAGGATAAAAAAGAAAAAGGGAGATCCTCTCATGGAGTCACGAGGTTCAGAGTGGACCCCCTTACTAAACTTAGCTCTGAACTCAAATAGTTTAAGCCTAATGGTTTAACAGCACTTAAATTTAACAGCACTTAATGGATAGCTTAACAATTTAACAAAAGATTCATGTAGGATTTACTATAGCACAACAGTAACTCAGAAATCTAAAGTACTTAAGAATCAAGCAGAGTAACATTCATTGTACATTTGCTGTAGCATATTCACGCTGGCACAGACCGAAGGGAGGATGTACAAGGTACAGACCTGTGAAAAATGGCACCATCAGACAACCCAGCCCACAGTGGGCTCTGCAATCCTGTCACTGGTGGGTTTTGCTGTGTGCTGGAGGTACAGCTGGCAATGGGCCCCATTTTGAGTTCTGTACTTTCTTCCAGCTCTAACCAGCCAGCTCAGACTCACAGTTAAGTGAGGAATCTTAAAAACTAACTTCATACAAACACTGCTGCAATTTGAGACAATTTGAGCCTTCTTTCCTGGTAGGAGATTCAGTGACTAATTTACTGTTTCAGATACGCAATGTGGGAACTGGCCTGTGTGTGGATACTAAGCATGGAGCCCTGGGATCCCCGCTGAGGCTGGAAAGCTGCGTGAAGGACAGAGGAGAGGCAGCATGGAACAACGTGCAGGTAACAATCCGATAAATCATCGGCCCCTAAATGTGGGGAGGGAGAGGTTCCAAGGACCAATGTTTAAGGAAGGCCATTTAGAGCTGTCGTGTGCACCTCAAGGCTCACGTGCTGATTGTACTTAGGGACAGGATGTGGCTTGTGATTGTGGCACAGGGGCGTGTGGAGCCTGGCAGACTGTGCAGAGCTTTTACCTCTGCTTTGAAGTGCTCAGAGCGAACAAAAGAAATGACAAGAAAACAGTGTGCCAAAACAATAAACCAGTAACAAGGCAGCTGTAATATGTAACAAAGTGAATATTAACTTCAAAGGTTGTGCTGAAAGAAGTGATAGAAGAGCATCATGCATATTAATGAACCTGCAGGAGCATTCAATAACTGTTCACTATCATCCTCCTGACAGGAGGCAAATGCATTATAAACACCCAACCATTGCTGGAGAGATGAAACCAGCCAGGTTATAGATTCACCCTCTCAACATATGAGGTGCCAGAAACGACAGCTTTATTGTAACAGAAGGGAGGAAAATATTAGTTTGTCTAAACTGTAGCAGCTGAGCTGAGAAAGGATCAAGAAAACAATGCCTCTATTACAGAGCCACGCATAACTCTTCAGGGAATGGCTTCAGTAGTAGGAGACAGAGGGTTGTTGCATATCAATTTGATGCGTGAAAAATAGAAACAAAACCAATTTACTCAGGCACAGTCCAAAACTAAGCCTCTGTTGTGTCAGGAGGATCTTGAAAATTAGTTTTGGCTTATGTTTAGGAAGAGAATGCAGTTTGAACTTCTGAGTAGCGTTGAGCCTAAATGATTGTGGTAATTTTTCTCTCAAGAGGGATTTAAAAGACAGCCAAGAACAAAGTAGTTTCTTTGTGCAAAAGTTTTTGGCCACACTGCTTCAAATAGCAGCACCCTGATCATTACTTGCCATTCTGACTGCCCCATGAGAGGTCTCTGAGAACCATTCCTCCAGAACAGCCCTTTCCTTAGGGCCTGAGAGGGAGGTGTGCTGGCTGGCAGCCCTGCAGAACCACATGGGCTAGTGCTGGCCATGGAGGACACTTCCATCGAGGCACTGCATTGCCAGGCATAGGCTGTGCCCAGTTGCTGGAGTTAAAACTCTTCCTCTGCTCTGTAGAGTCCCTCTATTTCACCTGAGAGTGCTGAGTTCATTGCAGGATCAGTAGAAGGGAGCATCAGGAAGCAAAGCCCAAGTGTTGGCCCTCCCAGCACTCCTGTGGCCAGGGTGGGAAGCTGTGGCTCCTGGTCTCTTGTCCCAGAAGTGTGGGACAATTTCTCAAGGTGACTGCAGGCTGCCTGTGCAGACTTGGGTGTCCACTGCCAGCATTAACTCAGAGCTCCTGGAGCTCTCTGGCTTTTTTGCTGGCTGGGAAGGGCTGTAATTGGTCAGCTGCTCACTTAATCCTTGATGTATGTCTGCATTGCAGAGACATCCAGGGCTGCTCTAGTACCCAGGCTGACCAGCATAGCTGGCTGCATTTCACAGCCTCATTTCACATGCTGTGTGACAGCTGGTACAGAGTCCCCTGGTCAGCAGTCCCTGTCCCCAGAGGTGGGAGGAATTTTTCCTCTAGAAGATACTGTCCTTTCCCTGAAGCCATCCCCACCCTGTGGGCACAGGGAACAGCATTCTGTTGGTGAAAGTATCATGCCTGGGTACCAGCCACGCTGAGGGTGCTGTTTGTCCTGACAGGTATTCACCTTCAGCTGGAGAGAGGACATCCGTCCCGGGGATCCTCAGCATACCAAGAAGTTTTGTTTTGATGCCATTTCCCACAGCAGCCCTGTGACCCTCTATGACTGTCATGGAATGAAGGGGAACCAGCTCTGGAGATACCGAAAAGTGAGTCTGTGTGTGTGGGTGTATTCTCATCTAAGGTGTCAGATTGCCTGAGGCACTTACGTTTCCTGAAAATGTCACCACTCGTGTTTTATTCCTTCTTTTCATGTAGCTGCAGTAAGAGAATCTGCAGACAGCTTGTTGTTATTGTACCGTTGATTAAAAAGAGGTGACTCCCCTGTTCCACTGGTTAGAAAGGTGAGGACCCCAGGGCTCCTGAGCAGGACACTCTCTGTGCAGTGTCCCCACAGCTGGCAGTGAGGTGATGCAACGCCCTTGTGTTTGCAAAGAGGTATTCTGAGAGTTGGTTTGCTCTGAGCACTGCAAGGTCCTGCCAAAGGTAGATAAGGATTTATTCATCCTCCTCCTAAGCAATGCTATTGTGGGCCACAGGTAAGTACATTCTTGTCTAAGTGCCTTGTGCTAGTCCTTGCAATCTGCTGACACAGTGCCCCGGAGGGATGCAGCAGAATTCCAGCCTGGAGAGCCCTGGCTTCGGGTGTCTTTAGAGCTTCCCGGTGCAGATTTGAGGATTGGGCTGGATTCTGCTGAAAGGGGTGGGAACGGACCCAGACACTTGTCAATCAATTAAGTGTGGGACAGATACACCCAAGTGACACAATAGCTCGCCTTGGTTCTTAAGACTTCTTTCTGATGGTTTTAAAACAACTTTTCTTCTCCACTTAAGCAACCTCACATCAAATTTCTCTCCTCCAGGACAAGACCCTCTACCACCCAGTCAGCAGCAGCTGTATGGACTGCAGTGAGAGTGATCGAAAGATCTTTATGAATAGCTGCAATCCTTCATCTCCAACACAGCAGTGGATATTTGAACACACAAACTCAACCATCTTGGAAAAATTTAACAGAAATCTTGATCTTTAAAAGACTGAGAAAATATATATATATATTTTACAATTATAGTTTTTACTGGGGAGGGTTACAAAAAAAAATTTTTTTAATACTTTTTTTTAAACACTTAATGAAGGTAAAAGGGAGAATCTCAGGAGAAGGTTAACTAGCAGGCCAGTCTTTATTGTGAAGATGCTGCATCCTTCTCTTCTGGGGATGGTGGAATTTTAAAGACTTTGCCAGAGCCACTTCTGTGCTGAGACTGAACAGAAACTCTGTTTTTAGAGGAGTCTGAATGTGTTTCAAATGGCTTTTTTTTTCTGCCTTTTTTGTTTTATTTCCCACTGGGGTCTGGTGTTAAATGATTTTGTTATCCAGGACCCTCCAGGACTTTTTGTAGCTGCTATACCACGAATTGAAGCATCCCCCCATAGGTGCTTTATCTTCCAAACTCCATGTAAGTAAAATCTTGAAGACAAGATTTAAGCCTCCAATCAAAAAAAAAAAAAAAAAAGCCCATTATTGTAAAATGAAATGCATATTTTTTTGCCCTGAGCCAAATATATTTCAAACAGGTTGAGTATTATTACTTTCCAAATCATAGCTCTGATGAAGGAATGAGCTCTAGTGGAAGTGCAGCCAAGTGTTGGGAATATGGCTGTTGTTATTAGCCATGAGGAATCTGAGTTTCTGGTCCATTCACTTTGCAGTCAGTTTGTCACTCACTGTTGAATCTTCAAGGTGAAAGATTGGTAGAGGGTTTTTAAATAATCACAGTTCTTACTGGTGAAGACTTTATGCTAAGAGCCTTTGGATATCAGTTTCCAAATTTGCCTCTTATAACCTTTTTAGCACAGACACCTCCAGGATTTCTCCTGTTAAATCTACTGTGTGAAGACAATTTCCATTCTTCCTTTAGAGGTTTGATGGCAATTTACAGTTGGTGTGAGCAGATTAATTCAGGATAATTAAGTCAGGGCTGAGATTAGCCGTTGGTCTTTATCCATTTGTTCATCAGTCTGTAGTTCCTTGAGTCCTGTGGTCAGTAGTGTTCTAGCCTTGTGGAAATGTGCTATTAATCTCTCCTCATTTTCCAGCACCCACAGCACTGTACAGTTTACTGTGACTGGAAATCTGTTTGCTTTAGCAGAGGTGGGACTGATGGACCCATTTTACTGGTACCCTCTCCGTTGTGCAGTCAGTGAACAGTGCAAGGTGTTACCCTTCTGGTTTGGCTGTGGGATCTGCCAGACAGTGAACCAGGATTGTCTCATTCCAGGAGCTGGAATGTACTGACACTAAAGAGTGAATGGAGAACCACTGGTTCAAGTCTATCTGAAGCAAGTATTTTTAAAAAATGTGGTTTAAAATGAAGGTGTTGCAAAAACAGATTTACTAGTTCCCCTGACTTTGTCTTGTACTGAAGGGAGCAGTGGATTTTCTGGTAAAAGCTGTGAATGATGATGCAGTGAACCACGTGCACAGATGCTGTGTAAATTAGTAAACAGGATTCCCTTGCCAGGAATTGCCCAGCTCCTTGGTTTGTCTAACTGCCTGTGGAGGGGTGGTGCAAGAGTACGTGAAGGGTTAGTAGACTGCCCCACCTCAGAGGGGCAGGGAAGCTCTGCTCTGGGATGTCTTCCACGAAAAGGCAAGGAGATGCTTCCCTGGTGTCCCAAAACAAGCAGGATGGCTCCCTCTGCAGATCTCCAGAAGCGAGAAGCCCTTTTGTTGCCAGAAGGGTCGTGTCCCACATCTCAGATGTGTTTGAGGCCATGCAGAGCTGTGCCTGGCAGCTGGGAGCAAACAGGGACACAGCTGTCTGCCCCTCAAACTCTCCAGTCCGATGTATTGAGTAGGAGGCTCAGAATCATTTCCACCTCTCTCATCCACACAGCTGAGTCCATGTCTTACCTTTTCTGCCAACTTAGCTGGTCCATGCTGTCATGGAGAACAGGAAACATGGACACTGCATTGCAGCTGGGACCAGGCTTCCAAAATATGTTGGTATTTTGGGAGCGAAGAAAGAAAAAAAGCCCTAAACTTCCCTTGCGACAGTTCTGCAGCAGTATTGGATGGAATGAGACCAGCACCAAGCAGAGCTGACATCTTATGTTCTCAGTTACCACAATAAGTCTGTCATTAGGATCCCTTTTCATTTCTGTGGGAGACAGAGTCACCTTCCAGCACTTTGTGTCTCACTGCTGCTTTCCTTAAGTTATTAATGCTCTCATTAGCCAAGTAGTGCTGACTGTGGAGCCACTAGATGGCCTGACTAGATGTCTTTATGAATGTTTTAATGGCTGTGGAACAAGAAGCTGTTTGTCCATGAACAGTGCTAGATTTTTATAACTGGGACACAATCAGCATATTCTATAAATGGACTGTAGGTTGTTCTGCTTGCAGGTTGCAGCTTTGTGTGTCTTAGTTTTCTAATGAGAGGATTAGCTTCTGTTTCTAGAATGCATGGCTTGCTTTGTACTTGGGCTCACCTTGTGAAGGGAGCCCTCGCTTGGCTGGCTGGATTCTTGCTTCAGAGAGAGCTGCAGTAATGAACAGGTCTTTTACCACTTGGTGATCTTAATTTGGAGAGAAAGGTCAGCTCTTAGCAGCTTGCACCAAAAGATGAGGCAAAAGTTGAGGCAATTCCTGTTTGACAACCCACCACCAGTACACAGAAGCTGGAGCTTTAGTGTGAGTGGTTGTACCGGGTCCATCTCAGTGTGGTTGATCTGTTTTGTGAAGGTTTGGGATCTGAGTGTGGTTAAGAGCCTCACAAATTCTGTACACTTCTGAGCAGCTCACTGGGCTTTGAGCTATTAATTATTTGCATCAGTTATACTTTTCAGTACCCTAGAGGCTTTGTTGACTAATGCAAAGACTTAATATAGCCAACCATCCACTGATTGAGAAATATAAGCTGTATTTCATCATCTGCATCTTTAACTGAGCCTTTGCTGGGCAATCTGGTTAATTATTCCAATTACTTTTGGTTATTTGTAAGCAAAATTGCTAAAGCATGAATACATAATCAAATCTTCACATCAGCATGCAAGTCAAGACTGGAGATTAAATACCGGTGATTAATGCCAAATAGATGTTTTCATGTTTTTCCCCCAAAAGTATTGAAATACCCCTCTCTTCGTAAGTTTTGCTGCTTTTAAGTATCAGAATCCCAGACAGCAGGGTGTGTGTTATGTTGCATAAAAATACTTTGATTTGCTCTTGAAGCTGTTGTTGATCTATACTGGTGCTAATCTCTAAGGCCTACAGACAGTAAATAGGTTTGGGGCTCTCATGTGTGCAAGGTGTCTTTTCTCATACCTAGGAAATTAACTTTCTTTTTCAAACCACAACAGAACGTGTGAGCCTTCCTGAAAGAGGAATACAGCATCATTAAAATAAAGATGTGCCTTTTTAAATGTAAATGTACAGCAAATGCTTAAACTTGAACCATTTCCTAGTGCCTTGCTGGACAAGAGAGGAGAGGGGAAGGGGTTGGGGGATAAGGATATAAGAGAAAGCTTGACTCCTGCAACGTTTGTGTGTGGGTTGTTTTTTTGTTTAATGTCTGATTTAAAAATATGTGTGAACGACAGTAATTCAGAAGCTCTTGGGTTCCCTCTGTTAAATCGATATCCTTAATGACTCTGGGGAGGTTTGTCACTCCTAATAGGAAGACTTGGAAAGGTTGGCAGCTTCCTCCTGGTGCGCTGTAACAGCTGAAGCTGTGCTGGAGGATGTCTTGGTCAGCTGCTGGATGTTTCACCTCATGGGGAAGGCTCATGATTTCACTGGCATGCGGGATCCTGCATTTTATTTTCTAAGTATGCAAATCACAAATAGTCCCAAAAGCATATAAAATCTGTAGCAGAAAAAGTGTCTTTCAGAAGAAGTTGATGCCTTCCATCACTGGGAAACTTTTTCAAGAGTGTGTTAAAATCTCTAATACAGAAGTAGCAAGAAAGCAATTTCTCAGCCTGACTTTCCTCGTGGTTGGCTTTACAGCAGGCTGTGCACAGGGCTTTGCTTTCCTTTCCTGGAGTGTTCCACTCAGCAAACTTTTCTTTTCCCTGCTGCACTGAGATCAGTGACCTGAGAGTCAAACAGGCACCACCAGCAGTGCAGGAGCACAGTGCTCTGGGGCTGCTGCAGGGCTGTGACAGCAGCTCTGCTGCCTCACGTCACCCAGGGGAGAGATCTCCTGATAGTCATATTGGGCAGTCATGGAACTGCCAGGTGAACAGGGAGAAGATTTTTATTTTAAATTGACTTTCAAGATACAGACAGGGACTTGAATTGATTGGAGAGAACAGCCAGCCTCTGGCAGTCAGCCTGTCACACTTGCAGTCGAAAGAGCCCTGGTAAAGCCGTGTGTGAAACAGCCCAAGCCAAGCACGAGAACCTTGCATCCCACATCCCCTCCCAGCAGCTGGGGTTCATGGATTCACTGGGTGGTTTCACAGGATACACAGCAAAGGGCAGCTGGCTTGTGAGTCAGGAGCTCTGGGTCCTGCTCCCAGGCTACCATGGCCTGTTACTTGATCTTAAGCAAGGAAAGTCTGTGTGCTGCAATCTCCCAGCTTGTGTAGGATTTACCTTTCGGTGCTTTATTTTCTGACCTAGTGAGTGTTGAGTCCAGATTTTAAAACAAGCTGCAAATCCTCACCTGGTTTGAGTGGAGAGAGATGCAGTGGGTGGAGAATGGGAAATGAGATCTGAAATTGCCATCAGCATTCAACACAGACTTGTCAATTCATTTCATATTCCTCATTAACCAGTCAAATTGATTTATTCACATTATAAATGTGAAGTGTAACCAAAATAAGCTCACCTCCTGCTCTGATTGCTACTTTGTAGTGCTATGCTTTAGCTTGGAGAATCTGTATGGAAGTGGGCAATGATAGGTCATGGAAACCCTAGTAAAAAGCCTGTGTCCGTTTTTGACTCTGCTAGCTGAGTATATTCCTTAATTGAGTGCATTTGAGCTTTCTTGATGCTTCTGTATGACCCAGAAGGCTTCAGTGATTCCAGCAGCTGTGAGTGATGTGGGAGTTTTATATAAAGCCACTGGATCTGTGTGGTCTTAAATATACTAGTTCAACTCAAGGAAAAAAGTCTTAATCCCAGGTAGTGAGCAAACAAATGTGAACTTCAACCACAAAACAAGATAAAAACTGATCAAGCTAACAGCCTGAAACCTTAGCCCTTATGATAACAGCAACAAATAGCTTTAGCCTCTAGGGTGGAGAAGGGAATTGGTTTCAAAATGCATTCTCTAGGATCTCGGTGATTAGGTCTCAGTTTGTCTGTACCTTGTACTGCATGCATTTTCTCTGTAAAACTGGATGGTGCCTCTTGAATCAGTGTGTATTTATTTTGTGCGTATTAGGACCAACAGCCTAATATCTGGGGGTGGTAAAGGACTTGTAGCACTTTAATGTAGTAGCTTTCATAAATTGGGAATCATTGATAGAATGCCTAGTGTTTTTAAAGTTGAATGGACTTCCTTTTATAATATATTTAAAATAAATTTTTAATGTGTTTTCTGAAAACTGTGTACGCAGATGTGACTGTCCCTCCCTGTTTTGCTCCAGTGATTGATTTCTCTTCTACTTATGAGAATAAGCTCAGCTGCCCTGGTGTGGTGTTTCCCCAGCACAGGTTTCCTGTCACTCCATGCCCAGTGGTGCAATCCTGAAGGAACCACGGCTGTAGTGGACGACTTGTGCCCAGGTAGGACACCCCTGGGGGACAGCAGCCATGGACTGTCCTTGGTAGGCCACACTGGGCAGCACAGAGGAACAGAGAAAACCCAGCTGTGACTCTTCTTTCTCTGTTTGCCTTGGGAGCAACTGCTGGGAGATTCATCCCACACCTTGGTTTGCAGGGGAGGGCTTGAACAGCTCATGGCCTTGTTTGTGTTCTGATCTTCATGTGGGGAGAGCAGGCTCAGCCCAAGACGACAGAAGTGTATCAGCATTGCTCATGTTCCCACTAGGACTCTCAGGGCTTCCTACTGTCACCACTTCATTTCTTCAGTGGCCTTCTCAATACTCCTTTTTACTTAGCTCCATTGGGTGAAAAACAGTGGGGGAAAAAAAATGGATGGGAGACAAACAATGAAATGTGTGAAAACCTGTGTGTGGGAAAAGGAGCCTTCCTGGGGGGACCAGCGAGGCATGATCCCAGGGAAGACTGTGCTGTGATTCTTGGCCACGGGAATATTGCCCAGGGTAAGTATGTGCCAAAAGCTGTGACAGTTTAAGCATTTTAGCAGGTTCAATATGTGCCACCCTAGAAAAGTGCTGAGGAGAGTGGGAGTCTGGGGGAAGGTGCCAGAGCAGTGTTTTCATTGCCCCCCCCCCCCAAAGGTACTGAGAAAGGAAATGGTCTGATTTCTGATTATGAAAAGTTTAAAAAAAACCTTCTTCCCAGGACATCTCCAGCAGCACAGACCACTGGGAGAGAAGTATTTCTGTCCCAAGCCCCCCGAATGGCTCCATTAAAACAGTAAGTTCCAGATGACAGCTACGCTATGGACTTATCTTCAGAGGGTAGTGCTGCACCACGTGAGATTTACAGGCCTGCACAGGTTCCCCTAATTTGATTAGAGGCTGACTGGGATGGCCAGGCTATTACAGCCTCAGAGGCACTAAAGCTGCCTGGCTACTGATGGGTTTATGAAACATTGTTTCTCACTTCATTGCAGCTCCCACAAAGAATTATTGGATCCGGTTAGTGATAGATACCTAATAAAGAATGTCTCTATGAGGCAGTTTATTTTGCAGCAAGCTTGTTCCAGGCTAGCAGACTGTGAAATCTGGAGGTTCCCATGAGGATAAATATGCTGAAATAAACTGCAATTATAAAAACACCTCCATGCACTTTTTTTTTTTTTATTTAGAAAGACTGAAAAAAAGGTGTCATCATGTTAGCCGGAGCAGGAGGTAATTAGCATTGAATTAGCAAACAGACAGTGACAAAAGCTGGGTTTTTCCTTCTAGTGAGCATTGCAAAAGGACTTAAAACCTTTTTATCTGCAGGGATGAGAGGTCGAAGCCCAAGATGAAAGACAATCTGATGGTCAGTACCAACCTGTTCTGGCACATATGGTGCCTGTTTCTTCCCAAAATACAGTCAGGGAGCACCTGCACAATCGTCTCCTCAAGGGGACAGGAAGAAGTTCTGCTTGTTAGGGTCGTGTTCCCTTTTATCTCCTTGCTTGCTGTTATTATCATTTGTCCCTACAGTCTGTGGTTTTGGCTTCCTGAGTGTCAAGATAATCCTTCTGCAAGATTTCCTCAGCCAGCCATTTGATTTTTATTGGTAATGTTAAGATAAAGCCAGAAAGCTTTATCAGCAGCTCTGAGCTCTCTGTCAGCCTCTTGGTGTTTTTTCCCTTTCCCCAAAACAAGGGAATATCTGTATGGCTTTGCCAGGAGGGTATTACTTCAGGCAGGCAGATCCCAATCAGTTTGGCCTGGGGCTTTTATAAGTCGTAGTGTTTTGCTTTTTAAATTCTCTTTGCTCTTTGCTCACTGCTTGTTTGGTCTGTGGGTAAAGTCATTTGTTTCCACCAGCTTCCCGTGAGAACGGCCGGCTCCAGGGAGCGTGTCCCCAGGAGGGTGCACTGCGGTTCTCCGCTGGTCACATGCACAAACAGAAATTACTAATTGCCTGGGGGCACCCGCAGTAAAAGCCAAGACAAGAGGCAGAACTATTGAGGAGTGTTAAGTCTCTGCCCTACAGATTTATTCTGAGGCTTGTTTGGTATTGTAAGGAATGCCTGGAAAATACAGATTGTGGCTTTTCTCAGTCGTCTCGTGCAGAGCAGGCAGAACTGGTTGTCAGTGTTACTGTGGAGCAGCCGGAGCTGATGACCAAAGGCTTTAAGGAGTCTCTTTCTTGCGAAGGTATTTCGTGTGATTCAGCACAGTTCACCCATTGCTCACGCACATTGTTCCATGTGCAGGATTTCAGGCTTTGAAGTCATTTTAGTCTATAGAACCTTTCTTCTCTGTGCAGAAAGTCTTTTCTTCAGGAAGATGAAATCCTTTTCCTTTTAGAGCTGCTCAGGCACCTCTGACAACAGCATTTGCTGTCTGGTATTACAGAAGTCACAGCATTTCCAGAAGTTACATCTTTTCTTCACAGATCAGTAGGAATTTCATTCTTACCCCCCCACGCCCCCCTACTTCGCCTCCT
>VZRS01005518.1:466103-486262 GCA_013398055.1 Ifrita kowaldi
CGATGAATGGGTTCAGCACCGAGGAGGACAGCCGGGATGGGCCGCCCGCCGCCCCCTTTTACGGCCAGAGCTGCTGCCTCATCGACGACGGGGACCGCTGCGTGCGCCCCGCCGGCAACGCGTCCTTCAGCAAGAGGATCCAGAAGAGCATCTCGCAGAAGAAGCTGAAGCTGGACATCGACAAAAGTGTGAGTGCGGCCTCGGCCTGGGCTGCCGGGCGCTGCCGAGCCCTCCGGAGGGGCGGCCGGGCCGGCCGCAGCCGCCACCGCACTGCGGTGCCTCCGGGGAGACGCGGATCCGCCCGGCGAGTTGAGCTCCCGGGCGGCCGGGGGGGTTGGCGTTGGCCGTGCGGGGTGCGGGGCTGTGTGCGGCACACACGGTGCCTCCGGACCGCGTTTTCCCATCCTCAGCGTTACAGCTCTCGGGGAGGGAAGGCAAGGACGTGCCTGGGTGGACGCGGCTGTTCCCCGGGTGTATAGCCGGCTTTCCCCTGTGTCACTGACCGTCTGCTGGGGCATAATGAAGCTAAAGCGCTAATCCCCGTGTTTGGGAGGCAGGCGGTGTGCAGGGAAGCAAAGGAGCGAGCTGTCAGTGCTTCCGAGGCAGGAGTGCTGTTCCCATTGCGGTTTCGGGTTGGAAAGGCTGGTGCTGTCAGGTGAAAACAGCGCTGTGGTTGCTGCTTCAGTCAGGCGGCTCTGACGTTACTTCTTTAATTGGTAGGAATTGGTGTTGTAGCGAAGCAGGTTAAAAACCGAGCTGGCAGTGAGATGTGCTGCCTGTTCAGCAGGGTTTATTCGCACACAGAACATCGGGTTTGCTGCCTAATGACATTAAGTGACAGCTGTCAGCTCGAGATAGAAACGGGTTGCTTGCCCAGCAGAGAAATAGGCAGAGCAGAGCAGACCAAGAGCACAGAAGGAATTTCTCAGAAGTGACTCAGTTAACGGAATTCAGCTCTGCACGCTTTTCTTACCTGATCTTTAAAGATCAAAATCACTGAAAACAAAGCAGAAAAAAAAAAAGAAAAAAAAGGTGAAGTTTTATCACAGTCTGTTTGGCAGCTCCCCCAGTTGGTCGGGTCCCTTTTGCACAGCCGAAATGCATCGTGCCACAGGAAGAGAGTGACTCAATTTGAAACATATTCTTAAAAAATAGAGTGTTTTCTCCCGGTTGTAGTCCTCAGCAGATTTGTCTAGTGGCGTAGTAATTTCTTGCGTTTTAGAAATGAGCTTTTGTTGACAGATGCCAGGCTTTAGAAACAAAAAGGGGAGATCAGACTAATGAAGTCAGAACAAAGGGAAAGTGTAAAGCCGGCTACATGGAATTATTTTGGATGTGGGGTGCCTGTGTAATCTGAAGATATTTTTGCCTTGCAGATACCAAATAATTTTGATCTTTTGAGGTCCTTTGTTTTGCTAACTCTAGTGAGATAATATTTGTTAAAAGGGAGGTTCCTTGGCTGAACAAGCAGTAGGAAAGAGACTATTTTGCATTTGGTTTATTTGTTTTAATTGAGGTGATCAGCCCAACTTTTATTTGGTCAAGGTTTTGAAACACTTGCATTAATAATCCTCCATGCTATTCAAGCCAGAAAGTTCACAATAGCGGAATAGAATAATTTTTTTTTTGGTAGTTACCTGCTAGTAAGTCCTGAGATAAATGCACTTCCTCCAGACAAGCACTCAGTTTTTTCTGACGCATGATTGCAGCCATAAAAAAAGCCATATATTATCTGTGGAGGTTCAAGTTCAGCTGGAGATCGCATTCTTTGTTTTCTTTGCCTTTAGTCTTTGTAAGATAAGTTATTTCTAAATAAAGAGTGTAATATCAGGCCTGGGGTTTAAGGTTAGAAATTCCTTGATGTCAGTCAGTCACACCAGTCTTGAGGGATGCACTTGACACTGGTGTCTAAGTGGCTGCTGTTGGATGCTGTTTCACAGTATCTTTTTTGATTGCTTTTTTCACCACTTCTGGTTCTTAGGTGAGACATCTGTATATTTGTGATTTTCACAAGAATTTCATCCAAAGTGTTCGGAACAAAAGGAAGAGGAAGACGAGCGATGATGGAGGTGACTCTCCTGAGCACGACACGGATGTTCCCGAGGTTCGTGGGCTGCTTTACCAGTTCTTAGCTTGTTGAAGTTTTACTTGGATGCTCTCATATATCAGAAAATATTGATACCTTAAATTGCAAGGGTACTGAAGCTGCTGTGGAGTTACTTTCACTTTCCAGGAAGAGTTTTTTCTAACGTGTGGTGTCCTAATTTTCTTCCTCATTCCTGTGTGAGTTCTTTGCCCATGTAAAGTTTTCTATAAAAAGAGGTGTGATAAGGTAACTGCACGGCTTCATGTATGTACAGTTAAAACTGTATTTGATACTAATTTTTTTTAAGGATAAAAATAAGTTATTTTTGGTGGTGTCTGATGCCCCAGCATAATTCTTTGTTACCTAACATGCATCATTTTGCAAATACACAACAGAATTCAATAGGTGACTCTCTTTGATTGGGTAGTTGATATCCAGGGATATTGAGCTGCTCCAGATATTTGCATGTATGGTATTTTTTAGCACTATTTAAAACTACCTTTAAATAGTTTGTAACACATTTTTATTTTCAGGAGATAGGCCTGGGGGAAGTTTTCTGTGATAGAGAACTCTAGAATAATCCTTTCTCTGTGCCATTGCGGGCTGCCCTTGCTTCAGTGATGTTTCTGGTACTGTTGATATGGCAAAAGTTGTGCAGAGGTGATGTTGGGAGAAGCAGAGCATGGCCACGTCAGCAGAGCCCTCTGCTGGAAATGCCAACCCTATTGGCAAAAAGCCTTTTATTTCTGAAAGAAAAAAAAAAAAGCCACCAAGAGTCATTTTGCCAGCAAAGCTGTGTGCCTTGGTGCAAAGCTTGTGCACACACCTCCTGTGTGGAGGTGTTGAAAGAGTAGCAAGTTTTTGGTATGGAGTTTTTTTTTAAGATAACCTGACTTCTTGTTATCACTGTTCGTGTTTCCGTTCTACAAGGTTCTCCCTCAAAACTTTCCTGTTCGAGCTTTGCAGTAGTTGCCAGGGTGATTGCTGAAGACCCAGTTGGCATCTAAAAATGTTGGTGCTATAGAGCACACAGAATATTTGGTGGCTGAAGCCTGAGGGATGCACATCACCCAGCTGAACAGGGAACTCTGCACCGTGTCAGTTTTAATGTCATTTTCCTCTCCGTTTTCAGCAGAGATTCCTTTTGTCTTTGAAACTTGGCATTTCCCACATCATCTTCCCTGCTGTAACCTTGCCACCACCCCCTTTGCTTTTAAACTGTGCACTTCCTATTTAAGTATTTGAATTTCATTTCATCTCTGTACTCTGTTTTATGTCACAAGCCATTTGTTCAGTGCCTGCTAAATTGTTATTTCATGTGTGAGCTTTTTAAACCTTGTGGGAACAAAAGGTTCCCCTTTGCTTGGAGGTTGCAGAGGTGTAATTGAGAGCAGAAATTGGCCAGCAATTCTGTTGACAGCATGTGAACCAGAACAAAATTTTCTATTTCCCTGAGGCTATTTTGGTCCTTTAGCATTAACAAATACGATATATACTTAGGTTTGTCAGTAAGACAAGCCAGTGTGGTTCTGAATGCAAGCAAGGAGAAGTCCTGTTGAGGAAGTAGTAGTTATTTTTAGATATTTTTAGATAAAATAACTACTCATAGAAGCTCAAGGTAGTGCTCATGCCCTCTTATCTTCATCACTTCCAGGTTGACTTGTTCCAGCTCCAAGTGAACACCCTGCGACGTTACAAGAGGCATTATAAGTTGCAGACCAGGCCTGGACTGAACAAGGCTCAGCTTGCAGAAGTAAGTGACACAGTGGTGGTGTTATCTCTGTTAGAGAAAACTTCTTATCTCCCCTGTTCAAGTGCACGTTTTGTGGACACTCACACCTGTGTGACTCACTGGTACAGACAGAGTGCTCTCTGAAAGGTTTCAGGGAATGATGCCAGCAGAAAGCTGCCTGCTTGCTTTCACCTGGGACAGCCTTGGAAGGCATGCACACTGGCTCTTGAAAGCCTGTTTTAGTAACTTGCTTGTCTCTGCTTCCTTTCCCACCCTTTTCATAGTCAAAATCGGTGCCCTTTAGGGAGCAGAAACAGGACCCAGTTTTCCGTGGCTTGAGGGTTATCTGGGGATGGCTGCTCAGCTGAAACTCAGACTTAACCCACAAATAGTCTCTTTAAGTGTTCCTGTTAGTTTTTCTTTCCTAACAGGCACTTGAACTCGTTGGAATTGCTTGTTATTAAAGGCAGCATCACTGTCCATGGACTCAGATTCTTTATTTCCCTCCCTTGTCCTGGTGATTCTTTATTTTAAAAGGCTTTTTTCTTAAGGGCCTCTGCTGCTTTCTCACCATATGGGCTCCTTGTTCAGAAAGAACTCTCTGTATCTCTCTGTTATTTGGGTGAGTTGGGCTTGCTGTGCTTCTGTTCTGCTCTCTTTCCTGACTTGATCTGAAGGCAAACCGTGGGAAAAATCTTCTCTAAACTTGAAAAAACCGTAGTAGTTGCTGATTAGTAGTGAGGTTGATTTTGTAAGTTGTGGCTTTCACAACTGTCTGCCTAAAACTGCCTGGTTTGCTTTTACTTTCGCTTTAAAGAACAAAAACCTGACAGACCAAAAAAGTCAGCAAGACACTGTCTTTCTTTCTTTCAAAGTCAACCAAGAAATGAATGTACAGGATATAGAGAACTTGCAGTGTAGGGCATGTAGGAGTAAGTTGGACGAAGCAGGACGGGGTTATTCCTCATTAGCAGTCGTGATTTGTCATATTCTAACTAACCAGTTCATAGTCTGTCAGCTGCCTCCTGCCATGAAGGACTGCCTGCTTAAGGAACTTACCATGAATGTACCCAAGAGGAAAGAAAAGATCAATTACTGTGCAGGTGGAAAATAAAGGGAGCCTAACTTAAAGTTGTCACATACTTCCCAGATTTCCAGTGAAGCCTGAGCAGCTTTCACTCTATCCTGGATCCTCATCCAGCTCCCATGCTTGAATCACTGGTGGCTGAGGCTCTTACACTCCTCATGCTATCCCACTATAAGGAAAACTGAAGCATCCGTAAATCTCCTTAGAATTACTTACTGCTCAACCTGCATCAAAATCCCATTCTGGATCTGTGTTTGATATCAAAAAAGAGCTTCTTCCATGTGAGAAGCAGATCCTGTCCAGCTCCCAACATGTTTTCTGCATTTCACTTTCTGAGGAAAAAGCAGCTAATGTTTCAGACCTTATGCTATTGTCAGAGAGGGGTTGCCCTATCCAAGCCCTGACCCTCCCATTGCAAATTCCCTGATGTTCCTTTCAGTGAAAACTTCAGAGTCCGAAGGAAATAATTCTGAATAAAACTTGGCTACACCTGGTTCACACAGCAAAGTGCTGCAGTGTTTCTGACACAGTCCTTTAAAACACAGAGGTGCAGGGAAAACTTGCTCGCCAAATAATCTCAGCACAAAATGTCGCTGAGGAGAAGCTGTACTGCTTTGGCAGGAGGACATTCTGGCTTCCAAATTCCTCTTGTAGGTTGGCTGCAAATCCTGCTGACATAGCAAGGCTCTGCTATGTTCATACACACATTCCAGCTGTAAAGAGAGAGGGAGGTAAATGAGGACTGACAGTTGGAATTGGTGCACGTTTCACTCAAACGATAATGCGCTCAGTGGCCATAAAATCGTTTTTGGAAAGTGAAGAGAAACCCTGTTCTGATTATTTCTAGTTTTTAATTCCAGCATTTCTGTCTCTTTACCTGTTGTCCTTCTAGACTGTCAGTCGTCATTTCAGGAATATTCCAGTGAATGAGAAGGAGACACTTGCATATTTCATCTACATGGTGAAGAACAACAAGAGCAGGCTGGACCAGAAATCAGAAGGCAGCAAGCAACTAGATTGAAGATTAACAAGGCTTGGAATAAGAGGGATCTTGAAGGAACATGTGGTATTGTGCATTTTAGGTATATAAAAACTGTTAAAGTATATTGTAAATTTTTTTTTTAAATGCAGTGTCTGGATGACAGAAAAAAAATAGACATTCTTATGAGGAGTATTTGAAAACATGTCCCCAGCATGTTTCCGAAGACTTCTTCCCCTCATTTCAAAGTCATATTGGAATACAGAAATGAGGATAATGGGGAAACCAAATAAACCTGTAGAACTGTGGAGTTTGTCAACTTGGTGTTTTAAACCATTTCTGGAAATCTACATCTCAGTGCAATTCAGATCCCAGATGGAATTCTTTTCACTGAGTTCAGGCTGCATCACAAACCTCCATGCAGTTTGTCTTGGTACAGGACCGGAAGAGCAGCAGAGATAAAATTCATTATCGAGGTGCATGGGTCAGAAGTTTGTCTGAAGCTTGCTGCTCACCTACACATGCTCTGTCTTGCCTTGAGTCAGTGCTTCAAGTCCCAAACTTCTACAAATGCTCCAGCTCACCAGTTCTACTCCAGTGAACGCTACTTGACCAATATGAAATTGATGTATTTTTTTTGCCATTTTTACCTCCTGACCCCATCCGACTCAGATGCCAACCAACTCTCTGCAGTCTCTTTTTCTAATCCCTTTTATTTAAGAACTCACTAATTAAATTTTCTGTAAGCATTTAAAAACTTCTGCATTTCTCTGAATGTGGTATTAAGGCAAACACAACCTATTTGCTGGGTCTGATCATGTTGGTAGAAGTGCTTATTTCATTGATTTATGCATATTTCAGTGATGGCAGGTGAAACAATGGCTTGAGACATCAGTCTCTTAATTTCTGTGTCAGGTCAGTATCGGTCACAAGTGATGTGAATTTTATACTGAAGCTTTAGCAGGTGTCACAAAACTGCTGTGTGCATTCAGGGGCTCTGTTTAGTATAAAGCAGATTTGTGGGTGAGACACCATAACCAGGGCAGTGATCTGACTGGAGCATTTCATGATACATTTCATCTCCCTTTGCAATTGGCAAGAAGCATCAAAGCATTTGCTTTTCATGAACGTTACATGTGCTTTCATGAGAGCTGTGTGAGTGAGGGTGGCACACTGGTGCTCCCTTAACTGGGCACTGTAGTAGGAGATCACCCTGATTTAAAGCCGAGGTGTCCTTACAGATAATACAGTGGTAATTGTGGTACAAGGAGCTTGTAAAAGTGTTGGTTGTGACTGACTGTTCTCCAGTGACCTCAAATTCTCTTCAGGGGATCTCATAATTTAAAGCACTGCTCTGTTTCTTCGCTGTCCTGACCAGTGTCTCCATTCTGGTACAAGATGCCAAGACTCCACATAGAGAGGATATTCTTAACAAGCCTTAAGCAACGAAATGAACAGTAGAAAACTTTGGCTAGCATTTTGTAAATGGCAGGTTTTATTATTTCAAAACTGGATGAAGTTTTGTTGAAGAGCTAAACACACTGGTCATGGTCCCAGCTTAGTACTGCATCATGTTTGTAGGGCATGAAGGGTTCACTTAGTGAAGCTCTTGTTGAAGCTCTCCCAGGGTCTCTTTAAAATTCAAGTCACAATTTAAGGCAAGTTGTTCACATCACTCTGAATTGTTTGCTAATACTCCAAAAACACGTTCAACAAACTTCAACATGTCTTAAGTCCTGTGTCATAGGCAGAAATACTCTGTTATGGTACACATCCCATTTGTGACATCTGGGGAGTGTGATTGTTTCAGCATTCCTTGTTCGATTCCTTGTCCGATGGATTTTTAGAACATCAGACAAGAGAGAGGTTCAAGGAATGAGGAGAGGATGTCTTGTGTTGGTATTTCATGAATGTTTAAAAATTTCCTAATTGTGCTGGTCCTTTCCTTATTGAAAGGGTGGAGTAACTCCCACATCAGTGAACATCATCTGGCTTCTCTCATTCAGGACAGATGGTTAGAAGGATATGTTCTCTGACTGCATGTTAATCTCCAAAGTGCTCATGTAATCAGAGGATGTTACCAAGGGAAAATGAGTTTCTGAGTTGAGAAGGTTATGCCTCATAGTGATTCTTCCCCTGTACTGGGCAGTGGTGAGGCCACACCTCGAGTGCTGTGTTCAGTTCTGGTCCCCTCAATTCAGGACACTGAGGTCCTGGAGCAGGTCCAGAGAGGGGAAATGAAGCTGGTGAAGGATCTGGAGCACAGGTCCTGTGAGGAATGGCTGAGGGAGCTGGGGTTGTGCAGCCTAGAGAAGAGGAGGTTCAGGGGGCACCTTCTCACTCTCTGCGACTCCTGTGAGAGGAGGGTGGAGCCAGGTGGGGGTTGGTCTCTTCTCCCAGGCAACCAGCGACAGGACAAGGGGAAATGGCCGCAAGCTGCAGCAGGAAGGTTTAGGTTGGATGTTTGGAGGAATTTCTTCACAGAAAGGGTGATTGAATATGGGAATGGGCTGCCCAGGGAGGTGGTGGAGTCACTGTCCCTGGAGGTGTTCAAGGAAAGACTGGATGTGGCACTTGGTGCCATGGTCTAATTGACACGGTGGTGTTTGGTCATAGGTTGGACTCGATGATCTCAGAGGTCTTTTCCAACCTAATTGATTCTGTGATTCTGTGATTCTAGACCAAAACTGTAAAAATGTAGTTTGTTTGGGATTTACTTTTTTTGTGGTTGTATTTTATTTTGTTTTATTTTTAAGAGTAAATAAATCTGTTGGGGTGTTTTAGTAGCCAGCAGCAAAATTATTCTTTTCAAGGAAATATGGTGGCAGGTTCCATCTGTTCAGGTGTATTCACTGGAATGCTTTTGTGCCGAGGTGGTATCCAGGAAACTTTTCTTTTTTTCCTGAAATAGTCAATTGATGTTAAATGTGATCCTTGTTGGTTTCACTTCTAAAGCAATTATACTTTTTTGAAAAAAAATTCTTAGTGAAGTGTGATGATGAAGAGATGTTTACCAGCCATTAGCAGTTGTTTATAAGGTGGAAAGCTTGGAGGCAAGACACCAAAGAAATAGAAGAATCTTTGGCTGTCAGACCCCATGGCCTTATAAACCCCTTGCAAATGCCTTATTACCTTGTTCTCAACTTAGCTAAAGCAAAACACCTTGAGCAACAGAAAGCTGATGGTCTTGTTGGAAGGGTCAGCCACTTGCTGGCTCCCGTGCTATGAACTGAAACCACACGTCAATTCAGTAGCAATATCCATGTTCAGGGTGCCTGTGATTCTTGAAAAGCATTTAGTGTCTAATAACCAGAAAACGCAACAATGCAATTGTCGTTGTGTACGATACCGTGCTGTGTGTTCGATTCCTTATGCTGCATGCCAAGTAAAAAAAAAAAACAAAAAGACTTTCCAACTTTTTATTTTAAACGTCAAAGTAAATGTGTTTGAACCTCACACTTGTGAAGCCATGAGGTGGGACATTTTCTCAGCACTTTTAGATGGGACTTGTTGGAAAGGTGTAAGACCCAAATCGCTTTGGCTGGTATGATAAGAGATTTTCTTTTTGCATTTTGCATTTTGCTTTTCACAGATGGGCCTTAAATTCTGTCTAGCTTTGAACCATGGAGCACAAGCCTTGGGGGCATGGAGGATGGCCAGATGTCATCTTCTATTTATAATAGTGGAAGCTTATTTCTTACAAGCCTGCATAGGTGACATTCACCCTGGGGCAGAGGAATCATCTCTGAAGGTCTCCAGC
The DNA here is from genome assembly GCA_013398055.1 of Ifrita kowaldi. Classification (NCBI taxonomy): domain Eukaryota; kingdom Metazoa; phylum Chordata; class Aves; order Passeriformes; family Cinclosomatidae; genus Ifrita; species Ifrita kowaldi. Next base: position 475,748 of record VZRS01005518.1, read on the forward strand.
CATTATATAGCCTAATGCAATTCCATAGCCTAGCTCAATTCTCATTGCAGACTTCCATTAACTTAATTAGAGTTCTGAATAGATCCAAAGCCATTAGTATGCAATCCAAATAATGCAGAAACATCTCTTCTGGGGTTAATTTCATCCCATATGCTGACCCTCTGCTCACTTCAAGGGAAGAAGAAGAAATCATTGCTGGTAGTTCTTGGCTTGAGCTCAACTCAGGGGAGTTGGAAGCATGCAAAGACTCGAGTCGGTAGCAACCTGATGGCTGAAAAGTGCAAATACATCCAAGGAGGCTCGGTTAGAATGCAGTTTTCAAAATTTTTGAATCTGAAAGATTATTATATATCAACCTGAAGAAAACAATTGCATTTAAAAGTAATGTTTCTTTTGCCAGGCACTTTAGATGCTCAGCCTGAGAAAAGCAGAGGTTTGTACCACTTTCCTCCAGTATTCTGGTGTCCCAGTTTTCCTTAGAAATGTGGCTGTAAACCACTATATACCCCTGTGTGCAAGGCTTAACCAGAACATGTCAAGCCTGGCATTTCAAGTTAGTCTAAAGTGCAAGCTGGGTTCAGAGAGGCTTTGAACACAAGAGCCGAAATAATCTGCAGTAAATGGGAGTTTTCATGCGGGTCATGATGGCACAGGGAGGATGAAGCAGGACATGGCCCACAGAGAGACTGAACAAAACTCACTTCCACAGCAGCAGCAGCGTGGAGGGAGATTTGTTCTGCGTCATCAGCTCTTGTGATGGATGTTTTATGAGAGGGGGAGGAGGGCAAGCTGTGCACTTTACATCTTTTGGTTGAGCCAAATGTAAATACCAATGGGAGATCTTCAGCAGGAACTGCAGTTGGAGGGGAGAGGAGGGGTCTGCTGAGGGACTGTTTGTTTAAGTTCGCAGATCGCTGGACTTCCCTGGAGCACTAGAGTCACTTTGTCTCTACAGTTTAGAAATGTGGGTAATACAAGGTGGCCTCCCTTCCAAAAGGAGTCCTTGTGCTGCCCAGAGTAAGGACTGAAGAGTCCTAAAGGTGAAGGAATGTTATTTGATGCCTCACTCCTCGTGTCACTGATGCCCTTTAACCATCTCTAGCTTATCAAGTTAGGGAGTTCTCATTTTCCACTTTCAAAGTGCAAATGAACTGTTAGGATGTAAGATACTCCTTGCACTTTTCACAGCTATCCCTGGTCTTGCATTTTTGACTTGCTTGTGAACACATCTGTTTGGGATGAACTAAATGCTTGAAGAAAGTGTGGGGAGAGGGGGAGGCTCCTGCCTTAAACCTCAACTTCCCTTGCAAGCAGCTCTGCAGGCCATCCTCTACATCAGCAGGCTCCAGGAGCCTCTGGCTTACCTGAGCCTTACCAGGGCTGGGTTTACTCCTGTCCTACCCACACCTCTTCTCCACAGCTACTGCAGGGGAGGTGGGTGGCAGGTTACTTGCAGAATGGTTTGGAGTCTTTTGGCAGGCTTACTGGGAGAGAAAACTGTGTTCCCTCTTCTGTTTCTGGCCTCCATGTGTTGTGCTGATCTTATGCCAAATGTTTTGGACACCTTGTATTTTTAACTGTGTAATATAGCTGTGTATTGTTAAAGCAACTTAGTAACTTATAGCAAAAACTGTAGAACTCATTTCTCTGAGGTGTAGGAAATGTCCTGCTTCCACTGTGTATGAGACTTTAACTCTGTACTGTCTGACAAAGATAAAATTCTGAATTTCACTTTAATAAATGATCTATCTAGCAACCAGGCCCACATTCCCTTGTTTGCCTTTCTGCCCTCAGCACGGATGGTTTCATAGCCATTGGAGTTCTGCTTTGTGTGGATGTTTCATGCCAGGCTTCTTTGATTCACTGTCTTTTCCCAGCCACCTCCCCAGGGCTGAAAACACTGCAGACATGGAGCAGAGAATGGCACTGCTGAGTGGGAATGCCAAGTCTGGAGTAAAAATCTCAGGTGATGGGATATTTTGTGACAAACCCATGTGGGTTGCACAGGTGCAATTCGTAGAGTCTTTCGAATGCAACAAAAAGACAACTCACAAGAACATGAAAGCTGTTGAAGAGCCACGTGCCCTTGCATTTTGGGGAGTGCTGGGCTTTTCTATGATGGGAATTCCTCCCCTCCTATATCATGAACAGTCTATCAAGGGCAGCTTCTCATTTGATTTATGTTTCCTAATGAATCTTCTTTATGTCTAGTTCAACCCTGTGCTTCTGCTCCCTTTTGAAGCACATCTTTGGCTTCATTTCATGCTCCTGTTGCCCAGAGTCAAACCTACATGCCCAGCTGACAAGGTGGGTGCTGCTCCAGAGCAATGCTGACGTGGAGCATCCCAACGTTCAAGATCCTTTCCCATTAAATGTTTTGTTTCATTTCTTTTTCTGATATTCCTCTTCCTCCTGACCATCAGCCTTACAAGAAAAGGTGCCTCACTTTTTTGCAGCACTGAGGGAGCAAGTGAAAAAAGCTGGGACTTGAGTACTTGTTCATCTGAAGTCTGTCATGGTGTTTCCAAAGGCTCTGCTGGCACTGGTTGAGTCATGCTTGTAGCCTTGATTTTTAGCCAGGAAAGAGGTTGTAGTGTAGCTTTTCACACACTTGGGCTCTCACAGAGGAGGATGATCAGGTGTTGAAAGCTTTACACCCAGAACAGCCCAGTGTCCCCAGTGCCTGCCTTTGTGGATGTGTGGAGGCCTGAATAAACCAGGATATAATTTTGGAATGTGCTGCTATGCCACACGAGGTTGTCCCTGCCTCAGGGAGCTCTCAGTTGAGGAAGGCAAGACCAGAGGTGACACAGGTGGGCACCATGGAACAAGGAGCAAGGGTGGATCATGTCACACAACCTGTGTGCTGTTAAGGGGTTTTAGGAGGTGTCAGGAGAAAGTCTTCAGGTGAGGACAAGGGCAGCATACCCCAGTGGAAGGGGAAAACTGTGTCATTTGCATTCCCAGATTGGTGAGTGGGGGCTCTTCTGGCAGCACAGTGAGAAGGAGAGGCAGCAGGGCTGAAGGAGGACAGCTGTAAGCAGCAACCTGTTGTGCAGGTGTTAACTTCAGTATGAGAGGGTATAATGGAAACTTGTGATAGGAATGCGCCCTGCCAGTTAATCTGTTATTTGTATAGAGTAATGAATAACGCTACTTAATCTCATGTTTGCTCCCTGCCAAGAAACCCACAGAAGATTGCAAACTCGAAACCAAGGCGGAATCTGCTCGGTCTTTTTAACATACACGGAGAAACAAAGGAACCAGCAGATTGATCTGAGGGCCGAGAACTGCGCGTCCCTCTCTGCGCTCCCGGCTGCCGTGCGAGGGCAGTGTTAGCTCGGGAACCCGGGAGGGGGGGATCGCTGCCCCTCCGAGCCCCGGGCAGCTGCCGGGGGCACCGGGGCCGTGTCCCCATCCCGAAGATGCTTCCTTGGCAGGAGCTGGCTGTGCTTGTCAGAGACCGGAAGCGGGATTATGCTGTGCTGGGATGTGGAGATCATAAAAACGGTTTGTTTGGGTTTTGAGGGTTTTTTTCGTGGTTGGACATTGAAATTGAACACGTCCGATCCTCTGCGTGAGCCGTCCTTGCAGCCTTGATGGAAACCAGGCATTGCTTCCTTGCTCCTCAGCAGAAAGGGCAGCACAGAGGACCAGGGAAAAATGTGAATGTGGATTTAATGGTTTTGTGTCTTACAGATGTGGCTGTGCAGGAGGAGTGTGGGGGTGAGAGACTCAGGGTTTGCCTTTTTTTTACTTTTTTTTTTTAAATTTCCCCTGTATCCAATAACGGATAGCTACACAGCTCCACCAGCACTCAGTCTCACTTTGCCAGGAGCTGGAGTCCATTTCACATCTCTTAACCATGCAGGTAGTGCTGGCTTCTCCCCTAAGTACCTGACAACCCCCCAGTGTGCTTTTAGTTAATTGCTTTTGGAACTTTCTCCAGGATCTCTTCCCTTTATATGTTGCAGGAAGTACTCCATGATCAGCCCAGCACCTTCAGCAGGAACACCATGGTGCCGTGGGGAAGAGGGAACTGCCAGGTAGCTGAGGTGGCTCTGCTGCTCTCCTACCACAGATACGGACTACCAGGGACCAGAGCATAGTGACAGGCACCCCGTAAGCCCTGTGTCTCTTCCTGGCCTTGACACCTGTGGGGGCAAAGCCTGTTGTATCCAGCTCGTTTGGTGTCTGGGTTCTCAGCAGCTCCTGCACCCAGCCCAGCAGCCATGGCCTGGGAGGAAGCCCAGGTGAGCAAAGGAGGGAGTTCCAGGGTTCCTGCGAGCTTTGTGCACTAACTCAAATTCGTAACTCCTTCCCACACCTCAGTTTGGGAAGGAGCTCCTGGCCAAGGCAATTAAACCAGCCTGCTCTGGCCCCTGCTTTCCCCTCCACTGCTCCTGCAGGTCACTCACAGGCCATGAGAATTTTGTCAAGGTAGCTGCAGTTTGAGGAAAAAAAACCCTTTTCCTCTCGATCCCTCAGCTTTCAGCTGCTGGTGATGCCATAAATTCCCCTACTTCTCTGGTTACTGTAAAGTCTTTCAGGGTGGTCAGGACCTGAATTCCTCACACAAGAGAAGCAGGGGGAAAGGAAACAGCAAGAAGGGCCTTCCCTGCCTTGGGGATCTGTCACAAGGGCTTGGTGAGGCTCCAAGTGTGTGCTCCTGCTCTGCAATCCCTCTGCTCTTAGGTAACTGCCTCTCACTCCCCTCTCACCAGTGCACACCCTCCTCCCAGCCTGCACTTCCCACTCCTGCTCCAGCAGCTCCATCTGGCTCCTTGGCCCCTCTGATCTGCAGGCTCCTGGAGCTGCAGCATCTCCAGGTTTGGAGTAACCAGGAGAGAAAGAGCTCATCCAGCATCACAGAGCTGTGGGGATGGCACTGAGAGCTGCTGAGCAAGGTGCCCAGCTGGCTTCACCCCCTGCCCGGAGCTGTACAGCACTGGTCCTCTGCCAGTCCTTCCATGCTGGACCTTAAATCCAGCTGCTGCATGAGACACAAGTGGGCTGATAAGCCACCCCACACCACCCATCCTCAGCTGAGGGCTGTGCTGAGATGATGTGAGAGATCAGTGGGAAATTGGCAGCAAAGTGTCAGCACTGCCAGAGAAGGTGCTTCCTGTGGGCATTGCTCCACCACTGAGCAGGACAAGAACAGGTCATTCTGCAGAAAGCTGTGGTTCTCCCAATCCTCTGCACTGGAGAAAGAGCCTTCATGGAATAAAGGAGAAATGCAGGTTGGCTTTGGAGAGGTGGTGATGTGGGATGGATGATGAGTTTGGCCACTGTTTGAAGGATGGTCTTGGGAAGGCTGGCCCAAGGTGCAGGGGTCTTGGTCTTTTCCCAACACAGGCAGCTGCATGGAAGAATATACCCTGGGTAGAGCTCAGTGCAAGCAGACCCAAACAGGGACTGCCATAAGGGTGAAAACCCAGAGACTTTGGATTTGGTTTAGAAAATAAAGTAGAAGCGAGAAAGTTAAAAAAAGTCGGTCTGCATCTACCTTGTGGCTGCAGTCTTCCTGTGCTTGGACATCATTTCTACAGCTATGGATTAGAAATGCATCATCTCTTTAGATGGGTCTGAGAATCACATGACTCCAGGAGCATGGAGATTTGAGGAAGAACTATCGCATGTCATGAACTTTGCAGCTGGGCGGGGCTTCGGTTGGGCAGAAAACCTTCCCACCTGAGCAGTGCTCCCAGGAGACAGTCTGACTCAGGAGCCAGCAACTGGGCTGAGAGGCTCCAAGTGTTGGGAGAGGATCAAAAAGCTCCCCTGGCAGTAAATCTTTCACCTGCCATGTGACTCACTGGGGCTTGTGGCCATTCCTCCGAGGTCGGCCCCGGGTCAGGATTTCTCCTGTCTCTTTAGCCCCCAAACCTGGAGATTTTTGTCTTATCTTTGACGCCATCTTGACACCGAAAACAAATTACGGCCCAATTACCCTTACTCAGAGGGGCTGGGGCTACCTTAAATGGCCACAACTACCAGGCGCTTCCTTAAGAGCGGTAATTAGTGGGGCGTGGGGTGGGGAGGGGGCAAGGACTGGGGGTACCCCTGGCATGAGGCTGCCCTTGCTCCCCTGTTTGCCATGGCAGGAGGGGACATCCCATCCAGCCCTATCCCATTCTATCCCATTCTATCCCGTCCTGCTCACTCTGGCCCGGCCCTGCTGCACCCTTGGGCTCCGCAGAGGCAAGCAGAGGTGGGGCTCGCTGCCACCGTGGTGTCCGGGCTGGGGGCTGCCCTGCCCCCTGCCTCCCCTGCCCTGTGTCACCGGCTGGGGCCAGCCCAGAGGGGCCCCGTGACGGGAGGCAGCAGCCCTGGCCCTGGCCGTGACCTTCGGGACGACCTCGAGTGAGTCCCTGCCAGGGCTGGGGACCGGCTGTGCCTCTCATTCCAAACTGGGACATTTCTCTGTTCACCCCGGGAAACGCGGAACAGCAGCATCACAGCTGAACTGCCGTAGCAACCGACCTGAAACTTCTAAAATTTATTTTTCTTCCCATCTTTCAGTGTCATTACACCGCCGTCTCCTCTGCTCTGTCCCTGGGCATTCTTTGCCCAGGGTTGTGCTGTGTGCCTGAACCCAGCAGCTGTTTTGGAAGCTGGCAAATCCAGCCTGCAGCCTGGACAGTGCTCATGGGTGATGGGGTCTGGGTTTCTTCCCCCCNNNNTTTTTTGTCAGATTGGTATTTTATTTGGCTCCATCCTGTCTACCGAGCTGTCCAGTGTAACCCTTCCCTTGCTGCTTCTGAGATAAGAATAGGCTCCCCCGAGATCAGATAAACAGGCCCATAAATACCTACAACAACAAGAAGCAGGGTCTGGGCTTGGCAGGAAAGGAGGGGGGAAAAAAAGGCAAAACAAGAGCCATTCCTTTGCACGCCAAAGCAGGGGTGCAGAGCCTCCTTGCCCACAGCACTTGCCCCCTTGGCCAGCCAGGCAGCCAGGGGCCAAGCAGGGCTGGCAGCAGGGTGCCCCGCAGTGTCCCTCGTGGCTGGATTCCAGCGGCAGGGAGCCTGGCACGTAAGGTGCTGCCCCGGGGCCAAGCGATCCCTGCGTGCGTGTTCCTCTGCCCGGGCAACTGCCGGCCGTGCCCCGAGCCAGCTGCTTCCCAACGGCAACAAGTTCACGGCAGGGTCGAGCCGAAGGTATGTGCAGGGCCCTCTCCCCTGACCGATGAGCTAGGCCCTTCGATAGCCAAAAACTCAAAGCTGGTGGCCAAAGCGTTCTTCCAGTCAGTTCTGGTGCCGGCGGAACCGGGAGCTCTGCCGCTGCCTGCCGGAGGCTGCCGGGACGCAGCTCCCGGCCGTGGTTCGCTGCCGGAGGAAAGGACACTGACCCTTTGCAGGGCTCCCATCCCTCTGAAGCTCCTCTCCCTTTGGGGATGAAAGGGGTGACCCCATCCTGGCTGGCACAGGCGCTGAGCTGGAACCTCGAGTCCCCTTCCCGGCCCCGGAGTGGCGGAGCCGCCGGAGCGGTGCCGAGCTGGGGACGGAGCTCGCTGCTTGCAAATGCAGCCCTTCCAAAGCGTTTTGGGAAGCGGGGAAGCCCGAGACTACAGGAAATGTTTAGTGCCTTTTTTTTACCCACTCTCCCCCCAAATGCTGAGCCACTATCTCCCTGCCTAGCTGGGCAGGGAAATCCTCTGCAGCCGTGGAAACGGAGAGCGCTTTCACTTGCAAAATCCCGAAGGAACAGGGGAGGCTGGCGCTGGGGACACCTTCCCCAGAAGTTTGCAGCCAGCAGGTACCACCACTAGAAACCTGTGATAAGAAAAGCAAAAATCCTGCGGGTGCAAGCAGAACATCGCCCTGGCTGCGCAGGGCGCTCCTTCCCAGAAGCAAAATTGGAAACACTTAAGGTAAAAACCAGCGGAGGTTTTTGGTGCGGTGAAAGGTCCGCAGGCTGCGAGCGATGTACCAGATAGAGCCTGGTGTGACGGCACCGAGGACACGATTCCCGTGCACAGTCACCTTTGCCTCACAGCAGAGCAAGTCCCAAGTCCCTGTTTAACCCTTTCCCTCATCTGCTGCCGAAGGGCAGCACTGATTGGTGCTGTATGGATACAGGGATACCGGCTGGCACATATAAACAGGACTGGGGCTGGACACATTTATGGGGCGCTGGATTATAGTGTTAGTGACATCTTGGGAGCTTTCCCATAAGAATCCAGCCCTTTAGGAGACTGTGAAACTTAGACATAAAATTGGATCATTGGGGCTGACTTTCTGTAAGGTTGTTGGGGTTTTTTTTTGGTTTTGGGGTTTTTTTGGGGGTTTTTTTGTTTGGTTGTTTATTTGTTTGGTGTTTTTTTTTTTTGTTGGTTTTTTGGGTTTTTTTTTTTCCCCTTGAATGTGTTTGGGTTTAGGAGTGCCCTACTCTACTTCACTCACGGAAGTGGTAGCATGCTAAACTTGTTATAGCTCAAACAGTAAAAGTACCCCTGCGGGCGGGCATTGCTGTTCTCAGGCAGTCAATTTTCATCTCAGCCTCGCTCAAAGAGATCAGAAAATAGGTCGGGGCAGAGAAGGCAGCCGAGCAGCGGCTCCGGGGTGAGGGAAGGCTGATTCACGCAGCCGGATCCTTCTTCATCGAGAGTTAATTACTCTGGCTGTACTCCCCAGTGTTTGTGCGTCCCGCAGTCTGTATTTGTACACATGCACAAAGTGATTATAAAACCCAAGCTGCTTCCCCACGGCTGAGCTGGGGTATTCTTGGTGCGTGCGGCTGCACAAGCACAGATTGATCGATGTGTCGGTATTTTACCGATGTTGCATCATTATTTCTATTCCTTTAGTCGCAATCAAAAGCTTGGTTTCAAACAGAAAATGTAAAAGTCCCTGCTGTGAGCCCTCAGATTAGCCCTAGAATAACGTACAAATTTACCCGTGCTGTTTTTCTTTGCCCCAAGCAGCCGCCCGAGTGTCAGGGATTATCCCGGTGTCGCGAGGAACGACAGCGTGGCCAGGCTGGGAAGGCAGGATCAGGTTCTGAGCCCATGCACGCACGTCTTGGAGCACTTTGGTAAGAGCACCGTGTGTGCACAGTGTAAAGGAATGAGGATTTGGCTTTAATTATTAAGGATTATTAAGGATTTATGCCTGAGTGGTGACAGAAGTGAATTTGGGCTGCATGAGCATTGCTGTGTCTGTGGCATCCATCGTGTTCGGATGGCGAGGAGGGGACGCTGCTCCTTCGAAATGCGGCCGAGGCAGCGCCTAACAGAGGATCCCTGAGAGAAAGTGCTGCCAGTGCCAGAGCCGGGCGAGCTGCCCCGGCAGGACACGGGAGCCGAGCCCTGGCTCTCTGCGTGGCAGCAATAAAACCTGGGGCTCCACAGCTCTACGGTGCCATCCAGACGCTGTAAAGGCCTGATCCTGCCGTCCTTCCTCAAGCCAAATACGAGTCCAGTCCCTCTAGAAGGTCTCCTGGGTAGGGAGGGAACGGGTTGTAGGGCAGGGGCAGAGTTCGTGCCCTGGGGGAGGCTGCGGGTAAACGTTTGCAGAGCTCCACCAGCTCCTGAGCTGAGGAAGCACGGCATAAACAAATCTCAAAGGATCCCGAGCTCCCCAGGGAGGAATTCCTTCACATGGATCGGCCCCACAGCAGGGTACTGACTTCAGGGATGTCCTTAATCCCGCAGCATCCCTGTGGGCAGCGCAGGGGGACCCGGCCAGCGCGATTGCCGGAGCAGGGGAAAGCAGAGGGCTCGGACCCGAGGCCGTTTGCATAAAGTTTAAATTTTATTTTATTAAAAGTTTTTTTTTTTCCTTTAGCTATTCAGTTTTAAATACGTGGTGTGGCGCGCTCGGTCCCTCGGGAAGTGGTCATGCAGATCTGAGGTAGAAAACCCGGCACAGGAGTGTTCCCAAATGCACCTCTAGGTAGTTTCACCGCAGCCACACGTCGGTCAGGCAGCGGACGGGGAGAGGGGATCGGGGGCTCGTATTTACAATAGCAAACGGATCGAACCGTTCCAGTCCGGCCCGGCAGGGCAGGAGCCGCCGATCGCTGTTGGCAGCGGGAAGGAGCAACGATTACTGCAAATGCGGGAAGGGGACGCGGGGAAAGGGCCCGGCTGGTTCCCGCTGCCGACGGGGCGGGCAGGACCCGAGCCCGCAAAGCGCTCTCGCCTCTCTCCCGCGGAGCATCCGTCCGGGCGGGGGGCAGCCGGGCCGGCTCCCCGTGTCCTGCGCCTGGATGGGCTCCGGGGCCGGGCTGGGCTCTCTCCGTCATTGCACATGGAGGGGCGGGCGGGGAGCGCCGTCAGGGCGGCGGGGCAGCTCTCAGGGGTTCAGTTCCAGAGCCCAGACCTGCTGAGGCCAACCCGTCCGGCCCTTCAGCTTCTTCTCGCCGTGACCCAGAGGCTGCGAATAGACCTCGGGCTGCTGCGGGAGAGGAGACGGGGAGAGGAGGGAGAAAGGAGCGGTCAGGAACGGAGCGGGGTCCCGGGCCGCCCGCCCGCCCCTTGCGCCCGCCGCAGGGCTGCAAGCGAGCGGC
>VZRS01005519.1:0-33525 GCA_013398055.1 Ifrita kowaldi
AGCCACAGCTGCTCTGGACAACAGAGGAACAGTGACATTACAGGACAGAGTTCAGAGTTAATGTTCTGAAGTGATGTCAAACCAGAAGAATTGACATTTTATGAAAAGGATCCATTCAAGAAATAAAAAGGAAGGTTGCCAGTGTGTCCCATGTGGCAAAAGGGCTGGGGCAGAGGAGAATCAAGGTTGTTTGGAACGAGCTGGTTCTATTAAGATAACGATAGCAGTTTGTGTTTCCCCTGCACACACACCTGCTCAGACAGGGATGGAGAATGTGGAATGAATGCCTGAGTCAGCACCATTTCATTTACGCTGGGTTAGGGACTGCTCCTCGCACTGGATTTCATTCTCACATGCTGATCCAACATGTTCGGACACCGACGTTGGAAGTGCAATAATGGAAGTGAAAAGTGATCGGGGTTTTTAGCTGCACAGAGAGGTAAGACTGCAAGAGCTTTGCAGAGTCAGTGGTAAATACCTTATCACTGCAGGTTTGCAAGGGAGATAGGACTTACTCTGAGAGATATGCTGCAGTTCAGCTCCGGCTTTATGGGCTCAGTGCTGTCATGTCTGTGCTATGGAAGAATAATTCTCCCAGCAGGAATTACTGGGGAAGAGGAATATTATGCAGAAGAGGAGACTCTCTGCTGTCCTTAATATCCACATTGTGGCCGCTGAGGCAGCGAAGTAGCTGCCATGGCAATGAGCAAACGGAGCAATGGCACACACACGAGGGGAAGCCGTGTGTTAGTGACAAATGTCCTGGCCAAGTCCCACCATTTCCAGTTACTCTGGGCCTTTGGAAAGCCAGGATTGTGAGGGAGATGAGGCCCTGGCACAGGGTGCCCAGAGCAGCTGTGGCTGCCCCTGGATCCCTGGCAGTGTCCCAGGCCAGGCTGGACATTGGGGCTTGGAGCAGCCTGGGACAGTGGGAGGTGTCCCTGCCCATGGCAGGGGTGGCACTGGATGGGCTTTGAGGTCCCTTCCCACCCAAACCATTCCCTGACTCTGTGGGGACTTGCACATAAAAAACATGAGGCCAGTGGTGCAGAAACAGGGGATGCACAACAAATTCTCATCCTGTTGCCTCAAAAGAAGAAAGTCCCTGGGGAGGGGGTGAGGGGTTGGTCTCCTGAGGATGGATTTTTGCACCACCTCTAAAGGTGCTGCAGTGAGAGCTGAGAAGGGCTTTTCCATCAGCAGGTGCTGGAACAAACCTCTTCAAAAGTGCCAGTGACTCTTTTATTTGTGAGTGTGCATTTTCTGGGAGTGCTCCTGGCTGCAGAATCTAGAGCTACACAAAGTGGCTGCCCCCAGCCAGCACCCAAGACTGGTCTGGGGATGGGATTTTGATTTGATTTATGAGGCTAAAAGAGGCTCTGTATGTGAATGGCTGTGGGATCCCAGTCACTGCTCCCACACCAAGAGCTGCAGCTCATGTTTAGTTGTGCACAGATTCTGGGAACTTAGACTCCAATTTCAAAATTACCCCAGAAACCCAATTTTAAGTTTCTCACCTGACCCGAAGCACAACCTTTATCATGTCCCCTCTCTGCATTACTGGCTGAGGATCCTTCCCCCCGTCCTGCAGTAACGTGAGCACAGGAGCTTCTGCAGGCACCAATAATTCCTCTGTTATTGCCCAAGCAGGCCCAGCCACGGAAAGGAAGGCTCAACTCAGATGAGGAGTTGGTAGCCCAGAGGCACAAGGTGATGTGACTGAAGTCAGCTGGAGATGCATTGTCCCACTTACCTCTCCTGGAGGCCACAATTCCTGAACCTCAGATCTGTGCCTGCTTTCAGACACTATCCTGCTCAGACTCCTTAAAGTAACAGAAAGGCCAAGAACATTCACAAGGTCATCACTGAATAATTTTGAATAATCAGCAACCCTGGGAAAATCACAGGTCACTGGCAGGGAATTGAGGAGCAGAAAGAGACCAAAAAAAAAATGCTGGAATTAATTCTTTCCCAGACATTTATCACTACTTTAGTATTGTTAAAATGAACATCAGGCGATGAATTATTGTTCATGAACAGCACAGAAAAATCTCAGTAGCCAACAAGTTTTAATTTCTGCACCTGTAGAGAACTGTGACTGAGCAGTCACACACACTAAATCCTTCACTGCTGCCAAAGAAATGGTGTCTTGTTCCTTCTCCCCACTCATGTTCCCTCTAGCCAACTGCAGAGCTCGTGGACTCTCTGTGATCTGATTTGGCTCCTCAACTCAGCAGAAATGAGCAATTTCTTGATCTCCACAGATGAGAGAACTTGTTTGGCTTTCAGATGTTACATTTCCATCGCTGAACAAAAGGATGCTGTGGAGCAAGCTCTGTGTCCTGCCACTGCTGCTGCCCAGGTTGAGCTTTGACCAGGTCAGGGTATTGACCTGTGGGGTCGTTCTGGGGTGGAGTCCAGAGCAATGCCTGGGATCCCCATCAAGCACCTTGGACAGGAGGCTCCTGCCCAGCTCCAGGTTCCTCCCACACCAGCCCCAAGGATCCCCTCAGGTACCTGAGGGCGTGCAGTGGTGCCAGGCACAGGGCAGAGCATCCTCCTGTTATCCCAGGCACAAGGAGCCGTGTTCATCAGGAGCTGGAGTGCCAGGACAAGGGGGAATGGATTCCAGCTGAAGGAGGGTAGATTTGGATTGGACATTAGGAAGGAATTGTTCCCTGAGAGGCAGGCCCTGGCACGGGGTGCCCAGAGCAGCTGTGGCTGCCCCTGGATCCCTGGCAGTGTCCAAGGCCAGGCTGGACATTGGGGCTTGGAGCAGCCTGGGACAGTGGAAGGTGTCCCTGCCCATGGCAGGGGTGGCACTGGGTGGGCTTTGATACTCTTCCAACCCAACCCATTCTGGGATTCTGTGATTCTATTTATGAATCTCTCATAACTCTTGACCAATGGTCCAAACTAATTTGCAGTTGTCCTCTTAGGTATTAATGAATTTATAATAGAAGAATAATTTGCCTCTTTATGCCAAAATCAGCATGTTCAGATGGGGGTGGGGAGGCTCTTTTTTCTAAGGAAAAGACAAAGGTGCTTTGTGCCTGATTTGAATTTCAGACAAACATTTAACTGATCACTTTGCTTTCCCAAACGCACAGTGCAGCCTCTAAGAGCAGCTAAATTGCTATAAATTAAAGTTAAATGTCAAAAAGGCAAAGATGTGCAGGAATGCAGGAGACAATTTCGGTGCAATTGGGGTTGTTACTGAGCTGCTTTTATCCACTTTGCTTGCAGAGAGTTAAGTGCTCTTCCTGGAAAGGGGAACTTTTTTTCTTTCTATTTTTAAATAAGTCCCAACCCCCAGTTCCTCTGAAATAGGATGTCATAATTTCTCATTTTCAAATATCATCAGAGAAAGAATTGTGATTGTCCACTCATTGTGCTTATCATTTCACTGGAGTTTTGCAGCCTGCTGTCAGCGAAATGCCATCCTTGGGCTGTAGCAGGTATCAGCCTGCTCAGTAAAAGAGAAATTCAGATGCCATTTCTACCTGTGCTGAGTCGTTGGCCTCTGTGGGAGGGGAGTAATGAAACCCCTGCTTCTTCTGGCACTTTAAAATAGAAAATATAAGGGGAAATGCAGTGTGAGCTGTGTGACAGATAACAAAACAAGCGTCAGTGTTCCAGCAGCTGAGTCTCAGCTAGAACAGAATGCCTTCAGCAGGGCCAGGCTGCTCTCGCCCTCCCCACGGTGCTCAGGACCCGTCCCCAGCCCCAGCATCCCCCCAGCACGAGCTGCAGGGTGGCCAGAGGCCCGAGCTGCCTCAGCTCAGCCCCAGCAGGGCTGAGGGAGCCCTGCCAGCCTCAGCTCCGAGGGGCCGCGATCCGAGTGCTGCCCTTGCCCCGCAGAGCCCCGGGTCTGTGAAACCGCCGGTGCCTACGGCCCCAAGGGACCTTCTTAAACGAGTTGTTCCCTTAATACCCTGAGGCCCTCACAGGGAAGGGACCCGCTCTACAGCTCAGCACAGGAGGGTGTGCAGTGCAAAAAAAGCAAAATCTACCCTGTCTGCTTCGGGGTCCTGCTTTTTGTCATAACCTTGGGTGCACCTCTGCAGCAAGGGGACATCTGCAGCCCACACCCAGGAGGGGCATCTCCGGAAACAGGGTGGAATTTGGTTAGATCAAAGGAAGGGGGTTTTCATTACGGGGATGGAAAAACAGCAGCACAGGGTGCCCAGTGCAGCTGTGGCTGCCCCATCCCTGGAAACATCCAAGGTCAGGCTGGGCTCTGAGCACCCAGGGATAGTGGAAGGTGCCCCTGCCCATGGCAGGGGGTTGGACAGATGGCTTTTTAAGGTCCCTCCAATCCAAACCATTTCATGATTCTCTGATTCTACTGCCCAGGGCAGGCACTGGTTTTTTAGCATTCCTGTTCAACCAGGCCTAAATTCCCACATCCTGTGTTTCCAGGAAATGCAGTTTCAATGTTCTCCAACACCCGTGCAACACTTTTACCTGGTGGGAGCTGGCACAGTTTGGGACACTCAGCCACTGGGCTCTGGCAGATGGGTGCCAGGAGAGACCCAGCAGCTCTGAGGGGTCATCCAGAGCCTGGAGGAGGCAGATCAGGATGAAAGATCCAGAGGGGAACCCATATCAGGGATGGCTGAGGGCACTTGGACTGTTCAGCTGGAGCAGAAGAGACTGAGGGCAGAGCTCAGTGGGGGCAGCTCTGATCTCTGGGACAGGGACAGGACCAGGGAGCGGCTGGAGCTGTGTCAGGGCAGGGGCAGGTTGGATCTCAGGGAAAGGTTCTTCCCCCAGAGGGTGCTGGGCACTGCCCAGGCTCCCCAGGGAATGGGCACGGCCCCGAGGCTGCCAGAGCTCCAGGAGCGTTTGGACAGCGCTGCCAGGGATGCCCAGGGTGGGGGTGTTGGGGGGTCTGTGCAGGGCCAGGGTTGGACTCTGATCCCTGTGGGTCCCTCCCAGCTCAGGATATTCTACGTTTCTATTATTCTGTGATCCCTAATGGATCTCTGTATTGGTCCTCAGCAAGTCCCAGATGATTTAAGTGTCCCTTCTGACCACAGGATAGAGGAAGCAGCACCCATGAGCCCTGGTTTTAGCCAATATCTTTTATTTCTTCTTTTTCAGTGTAACAGAGACACCAGGAGCTGCAGTGCTGTGCCTTCCTCTGTACCCACACCCCAGCAAGGAGCAGGGTTTCTCCTCGTTAGGCAATGGAACACACCATGTGAGTAAAGATGCTGTTTCTGACCGACATCCCAGCCACGCTGTGCTGGAAGAGTGAACCCTGGAGGAGCAGCGTGTCTTGAGAGCTTTCTGAACCCACAGCTTGCAAGCAGCCCAGAGCCAGCCAGAAGGGTGTGTACAAGATTTTTGGAGGGGTTTAGGAGCTTTCCTGGGTGCAGGAGCCCTCATTTCCTAGAGAACAGACACCAGCTGTGTTTGAGGTCTCGTGTGGGTCCAGTCCAGGCAGAGGCAGTGGGAGTCTCTTGCCAGTGACCTTGTCACTGCTGCTGAGGCCACCAAGAGCCCTGAGCCTCGTGCTGCCAGCTTTACAGCTATAACCCGGGGAGTCACACAGGGCTGGTTGTTTTTGGCAGGTTTTTGAAACCCCAGGAAGGACAAAAGCTGTGGACTGGAGCCCTGTGTGGTGTGAGGCCTCCTCTGGCTCTGGGACAGCACAAATCTTGGAAGGGATAAAAGCTTCCTGCCAGGGTCTCAGGGTGAGCCAACATGGGTGGGAGGATTCCTCTCCAGTGAGAATCCTGGATTTCACAGATCAGACTCTCATCTGATGGGTCTGTCTATGTAAATTTTTGGTGAAGGACGTGTTTATTTTTCCAGGCTGGATTCCTAAGGAAATCAGCCCTTTTTGTAACTGAAATATCTGCCTGTCTGTCTTAGCCCGCCTTCATAACTTTTGAACCTGCTGACGAATTTCAGACAATTGTTCTGCCTCAAAGACCTTCACCTTCTACGATGTTTATGAAGAGATGTGTCTGGGTTAAGCACACTCTGGTGCTGCCACTGGGCACCACTGACACGAGCCTGGCTCCATCCTCTTTGTCCCCACCCCTCAGGGGTTTATGGACACCAGCAGAAGCCCAAGAACCTCCCCAGGCTGGGCAGTCCCAGCTCCCTCAGCCTTTCCCCACTGCAGAGCTGCTCCAGCCCCTTGACTGTCCCTGTGGCTCCACAGCCTCTCCCAAGGAAGCAGCTTTGCCACAGTTTCTCCCTTTGGCTGCACTTGCACATCCATTTCCTTTGATGTAAGGGTTTAAATGAACCCTTTGGGTGAGCCAAAAAGCCTCCTGTCCTCCCCAAGCAGCCAGGAACAAATTGCTGCTCCCAAACTTCATGTTCTCCCTGGCAGTGGTGATGTCTGCGCCATCCCCAGAAGGAGGAGGGGATGTGCTGGATTCCCTGGGCAATCCCAAACCCAAAGGCACAACACAACTCTCCAAAGGGGACCAGAAGCTTCCTTTACACTTCCCACAGGCTCATTTGAAGTGTTCAGGGTCCCTGTTCCAACCCAAAATGAACCTTTAAAAAAAACCATCATGGAAGTAAATAACCTTCCTTGTCCTACTCTCTCTCCTTCTTCGGTGCCTCAGTTGCCTCCCAGCACCTTTAATCACGGCTCAGGATGTGCCCCAAGTCCAGTCTGGAGATGTGTTTCACAATGCTGCCTCCAGGACCTGTGTTTTTCCTCCAGGAAAAGGAGGAAGTGGCAGTGTGGGGTTTTTGGTTTCCCGCTGAGGCCCATGGACTCTGTACAAGCACCTGCCCTGGGCTGGTCCAGCTCCCTGCACCAGCACTGCCCAAGCTCTCTGCATCCTCGGGGGCCTCAGGCCTCCCTATGCAGCAGCCAAAAGGAAAACAATGCAGAGAAAATTTGCTCCTGTGCAGCAGCAGCAGAAGGTTGATTTATGACCCATTCATCCATGACATGAAGACTCACGAAGTTTAGAAATCACTGGCCTGAGAGTTTTAGAGACAGAGGAGGTGGGGGCTGCATCCAGCACACAAAGAGACAAAAACAAAGACAAGGACCCTGCTAACTCTGTGAGCAGCCGAGCCTGGGGAGTCCCTGCAGGGTTATTCCTGTCAGCTCTTCTCTCCTGACCTGGCAGAGTCCTGTGCTGCTTTCAGCACTTTGAACCTTCACATTTTTCATTTCAGAATTTCCATTTTTGCTTTTAACTGGTTCTTCCAGAAACAAAAATAAACACTGTTCCCCCTATATATACATATATATAAAAATATATGCACTCACACACACATATGTTACACCTCATAAAATTCCCAGAGAAGCCACCAGCAGGATTGATTGAAACAGGTAATTTCGTAGCAAGCTGCAAAGTTCTTCCCTGAATCAGTGAGTCATGATGCCCTATAAAGCACACACTAAAACGTCATAATGACCTACCACCATTATTTCTTCCTTAAATCTTCCCGGTGAGAGGAACAGGAGTGTGCAGAGGGAGGGCAGGAGGGGCTGAGCTGACTGCAGCACAGCCTGGGGCTGCGGTGAGAGCACGGGGGAGAGAAGGCCCTGCCTTGCTCACAACCTATGGTTTGGGGTCAAGGAGAAGGCAGGATGTCTGTGGGGTCAGAAATGCCCAGGTCACTCGTTTACATTTCTAGGAACAGAACAATTTGGACCTCAGCAGCATCTGACATTCAGCTCATCATTTAACTGGGCCAGAGAGGAGGAGGTGTTGGTGGGAGAGAGCAGGACATGGCCCAGCCCAGAAACCCCCAGCCCATGGCTGATCCCAGCGTGGGCAGCAGGAAAGGTGGGAATTCTGTCCCTGGGCCCCCTCAGGTGAGACCCCACCTGCAGAGCTGCCCCAGCCCTGGGGCCAACAGCAGAAGGACATGGAGCTGCTGGAGAGAGTCCAGAGGAGGCCCCGGAGCTGCTCCAGGGCTGGAGCCCCTCTGCTCTGGAGCCAGGCTGGGAGAGCTGGGAATGTTCCCCTGGAGAAGGGAAGGCTCCAGGGAGAGCTGCGAGCCCCTGGCAGGGCCTAAAGGGGCTCCAGGAGAGCTGGAGAGGGACTGGGGACAAGGGCCTGTTTAAATTAGCTGTTAGGAAGGAATTCCTCGCTGTGAGGGTGGGCAGGCCCTGGCACAGGGTGCCCAGAGCAGCTGTGGCTGCCCCTGGATCCCTGGCAGTGCCCAAGGCCAGGCTGGACATTGGGGCTTGGAGCAGCCTGGGATGGTGGAAGGTGTCCCTGCCCATGGCAGGGGTGGGATGAGATGAGCTTTGAAGTCCGGTCCAACCCAAACCATGCCATGATTCCATGGTTCAGACTAGGAAAGAGACAGCTGAGGAGGGATAATCAATTCCCAGCTAACCCTGCCCTCTGGCAGTGGGAAACCATCGCCCCTCGTGCTGCCCCTCCAGGCCCTTGTCCAAAGTCAGAATCCCCCTTTCCTGCTGCCCACACTGGGGGACCAGCCCACCCCCAGTTTGTTATTTCAGCACTGAGTTCCCCCGGGCTCTCGCAGGTCCCACGGCACTGACCCGAGCGCTCATCCCAAGGCAGCCCTGGCAGCTCTGTGGGAATAAGAGAAACCCTGTTCCTGGATTATCAGGCGATGCTTTGTGGATGCACTCGTTGTTATTGACAGCTGCTGGATCAATTCCTGCGGCCTGTGTAGGTTTGTATGAGCAGACACAGCAAATTCAGTTGGATTGACACCGTAGATGTGTGGAGCGATGCCGTAGCATCAATGTCATTGAAATGAGACACAAGGACACCGAGGAAGATGAAAGCCTTGTGATATGGAAGATGAATAGCATCCAGACAATTTATTTTTTTAACTTAATTTTTGGTGTCCAGATCCAGTTATTGACTTCTCAGCATGAGAGAGCAGATTGAAGCCCGTGACGTGAAGGTACTCGTGATGCTGCGAGTTAAATGCTTTTGTGAGTCTTTGCAGGACTAAAGACTCAAGTAGCACAAGAAATTTAGGAATACAAATATAATAATAAAAAAAAATTACTTTCAAGTCTTTCCCCCCCCCCCACAAGTAAGAGGCTCTACTGGTTTGTTTGTCTTATTTTTGATCAAACTCTGGTTTTGTTGTCAGCATTGCTGAACGTCTTGAATTTGCTTTGATGGGATTGAAAAGCTATTTCCAAAAGAAAAAAAGAAAGACAGAAAAACTTTCCAATGCTGTCTTCTTTTTTTTTTTCTGACTTAATTACACAGTAAACAAAGCAGATTTATTTCGGTGCACACCTGTATTATTTCTGAAGAGCTGTTGAGCATCTGGGAAATGAACAGATTGTCTCCTCTTTTTTAATAAAAGCGCCCCAAACCAGAACTTGCAGGGCTCGAGGCTCCTCTGTGTCATCACCCACAAGGCAGCAGCTCCACTGTTCAACTCCAACAGCTCTTCAAACCTCTTCTCCAGGGGTAGGAATGGCAACAGGAAATGTGAGCTGGGATGAGTCTGTGTTTCAGGGCTTTTAATTATGGTAATCAGCAGTTCTGGAAATGGGGGAGCTTGGGGAGCTTGAGGAGATTCTCTGCTGTCTGATGGGGTTTTGTAGATCAGAGTCACAGAATCCCAGGATGGGCCAGGCCGAAGGGACCATAACGGTCACCTGGTGCCACTCCCTGCCCCAGCAGGGCCATCCCAGAGCTCAGGGCACAGGGATGTGTCCACACAGCTCTGCAATAGCCCCAGGGAGGAGACCCCAGAGCCTCTCTGCACAATCTGCTCAGGGCTGGGCCCTGCCCAGGGCAGGAGTTCTGCCTCCTGTGCAGGGGAATTGCTGGGATCAGAGCCTGGGCCCTGCCCTGAGCCCTCCCTGCAGCCAGGGACACACCCAGGGACAGCCAGAGACACTCAGAGACAGCCAGGGACACGCAGGGACACCCAAAGACACTCAGGGACACCCAGGAACACCCAGGAACACGCAGGGACACCCAGAGACACCCAGGGACACCCAGAGACACACAGGAACATGCAGGGATACCCAGAGACACCCAGGGACACTCAGGGACACCCAGGAACACCCAGGAACACGCAGGGACACCCAGGGACACCCAGAGACACACAGGAACATGCAGGGATACCCAGAGACACCCAGGGACACTCAGGGACACCCAGGGACACCCAGGAACACGCAGGGACACCCAGGGACACCCAGAGACACACAGGAACATGCAGGGACACCCAGGGACACCCAGGAACACGCAGGGACACTCAGGGACACGCAGGGACACCCAGGGCTGAGGGCCCCTCGAGAATGGGGCTCCTCTCGAGGCTGAGCAGCCCCAGCTGCCTCAGCCTTTCCTCATGCAGAGGATGAACCTATGGGCTTCAGTAATGAAAAGGCTTTCTGCTGCCCCAGCTGTGTGTTTTCATTAAGTCCAAATGAGTTTAATGCATTCACAGTTTAATATATTGAAGATGCTCCCTTTGGTTGAAATTATCAAATTATCAAAAGCTACTGTCCAAGGAAAAGATGAGCAGACAGACACAGGGAGGAACGGAGGCAGCACAGCTGCCTGAGCTAAATATCTTCAGGAAACCAGGTCCAGAACAGGGGAATGCTGCTCCTCTGGGGCTTGTGGACTTGGACCTAAACTCCCCAGTCAGATCCCAAACTGCAGAACAGGAACCCCAACTTCCCTGTCACACCCCAATGAGCTACATCAGCATCCACATGGAATCACAGAAACATGGAACAGTTTGGGCTGGGAGGGACCTTAAAGCCCATCCCAAGCCACCCCTGCCATGGGCGGGGATACCTCCCACTGTCCCAGCGTGCTGCAAGCCCTGTCCAATCTGGCCTTGGACACTTCCAGGGACAGGGAGAACATCCATGACAAAATCCTTTCCAGCCCCTCCGCAACACTCTCATCAAACACAATCAACTGGACACTTTGTCTGGCTGATGATGAAGCTCATCACAACGGGGATTTACAGCACAGGAGCTCTTTAGGGTGATGAATTTGTCCACCACAGTTTGGGTCAAGCAATTTTTAACTTTTGCACCAGCAAAAGACTCTCTACAGCTTTATTGTCCCTTTATCGCCATCAGAGCTGCTGATTATGTGAAGAAAAGCACTTTATGTGGACTGGTGCCAGGTCAGTCTGTGCAGTTTGCTCCTCCACAAAGGCAGATTCGTGGGTGCTGGAGGATGAGCCAGGAATCCAGCAAAGAGTTAAAGGACATGAAAGCCCTTCCAGAAGCAGCTTAGTGCACACAGGCAGAGCAATTGGGAAGCGAGCACATTACTGCCTGAGTGAGTGAGTGACCCGGAACGTCATCATGACACATCACTATTGTTCCCTCGCAGAATATTTCCTTTGGGAGCAAAATGAGTGAGGAACGAGTTCCCAAATGATTGCTAACAAGAAAAAAAAAAAAAAAAGAATTGGGGATGGGGGGAATAAAAGGGAGAAAAGAGCCCAGAAAGGCTTCATAGGCTAAGAGCAAATTACTCTGCAATTCAGCGAGCGATTTCATGGACATGCTGCAGGGATAATGCATTCTGAGTGGCTAGAATTTCATTTAATTCCACTTCATTGTTGAGCATCTTTTCCAGTGGTTTTATGGCTGAACACTGTGTGCCCATTTTCCTTGTTCTTAATCTGGCTTTTTGACAGTCACGCTGGATATACCGTGTTCGTGTTTGTTTGTGTGATGCCTCTTATGTCCTGAGACAGAAGCACTGAAAGAAAATGTTCACAAATGAACCTTAATTCTTCTGCAGTTGCTGTTCAGGCTGGTGACTGAAGGTCTTTGTCTCTGCTGTTCACCCAGGGTAACACAGGCTGTCAATCACTCATGGTTCAATTAATTGATGCATCAATCTGTTTTTCTACCTTGCAGAAATCCTTGCAATTGCCTCCAATGACCGAGGGGGCACAAAGCCCTGAGAACCTCAGCTCAATGGCATCTGCACTGCTCCAGAAGGAGCTCTGGGACAGCCCTGTGTGGAAATCAGGAGGATCTCTCGGTTTTCTGTAGCTTCCTCATGAAGCCAGAAGAAACCTCAAGTACTCTGAGCAGATTAACAGAGTTATTGAATGGTTTGGGTTGGAAAAGATCTTAAAACTTGTCTTGTTCCCCCTCCATGGGCAGGGACACCTCCCACTGTCCCAGGCTGCTCCAAGCCCCAGTGTCCAACCTGGCCTTGGACACTGCCAGGGATCCAGGGGCAGCCACAGCTGCTCTGGGCACCCTGTGCCAGGGCCTGCCCACCCTCACAGGGAGGAATTGCTGCCCAATATCCCATCTAACCCTGTTCCCTGGCAGCTTGAATCCATTCCCCTTTGTCCTGTCACTCCAGGCCCTTGTAAGGAGTGTAATTTTCTGGACCACTCCTGGACCATTTGTATTTGCCATAGTGCCACCAGCTGGAAATGTCAAATTATTCAGTTTTTGTAGCCTTTTTGTTTTATTCTCTTCTCTTTCTGTGGTGGCTGGATCAACCTGGTTTCCTTGGCGATAGCAGTGTGACAGCAAAATTGTCCCAAGTTATTTTTCTCTTGGATTAGTTCCATCCTTGGAAGGTCTTTTTCTTACAGAGAAAGACAGGGAGCTTCTTGGAACATGTTAATTCCTCTTTGCTTCCCAAAAAGTCATCTTTGGAAATTAAACTAACCCTCTTCCTTTGGCTGTGAGCTGTCCATGCTGGGGGAGCGATGGCTGGAGAGGAACGGTGGCATCCCAGTGTTGCCGTCCCTCCAGGAGTGAGCGGCCACGGAGGCAGGACAATGCCCAGATCTGGCTGGATGAGAGATTTTCCCTGCAATTGGGGATAATTGAGTGTTTTCTTGCGCAGCCCCATCTGCCCGTGGCCACTGTTCTCTCCTGCTTTATAATTAGCTCTTGCACTGTTGCAGGGACTGATTTGTCATTCTGTCTTTGTACAATTTCCAGCACAGTGGAGCACCGATACAAAGCACATTTCCATGTACAACCACTATTTGCAGATCGAGTAAAAGGACAGCCTGACCTAAAATCCCATTTTGGCCCCGTGGTAAAACGAAGGCAACAATTACAAATAAAAGGACAATAGAGGAAGAACAGAACTGGGAAGGCGGTAATTAGCAAAAATGAGAAGCTGAGAAATTCAAACAGTTTGCTCAGAAAACTAAAGACATTAAGGAAAGTCCCAGGAATAAAGAACTGTAGAGCATGTTAGAACCACGAGGGATCTCAGCAATGACATTTGGCTCTTTGCTGGTGCAGGAGAAGAAAGTAATAACCTGTTCTCCAGCCCTCAAAATGTTCTCACCTTCCTCTCCTAGTTTTAATATTACAAGAATTATTCGTATTTCATGAATATGATTAGGAATAATTACCAAGGAAGATATTAAGAAAATACTAGGAATGAGTTTGTTTAAAAATTATTAGGTCATTTTAATGTGCTTAAAATGTTGGCTGAGGGGGAATCTGCACAGGAACGCAGGAAAACCCTTAACATGGCTTAACATGAGCTTTTACTCCGAGTAAATCAATTGCTGGCGATGACAGGGACAGCAAGGATTTTAAACAGACAATTTCAAAGTTACCCATAGAGATTTCAGGAATGCAGACTGTGCTAGGGAATAGGGTTAAGGGGTCTTGGTAAGCAAGCAGAGCACCAGAAATTCCACCGTGGGGCTGCAGCAAAGACATCAACAGAGACCCTGGAGAAAACGAGAAGGGAGTTGAAATTAGGAAAGGAGAAACATTTTCTGCTTCAATGAGAGACACCAGCGAGGCTGAGATGAGTAAACCAGCCAGTTGGCTGCTGTCAGTTTTAAAAAGGAGTTTGGGGAAGGATCGGAAGAGAGTCCAAAAAAAAAGGTGTAAGAAAAACTACTGGAGATCTGGAGAAAGTGCCTTGCACTGAGACTTTCCCAATCCAATCTGCTCAGTATATTAAAAAAAAAAAAAGGAAGATGGAGAGGTGACTAATTTGATTAAGGTGTGTAAGTACTTTCATAGGGAGAAAATTGTGGTTAACAAAATAGTCTTTAATCTTGTGGAGAAAGGAGTATTTATGACTGGAAGTGGAATTGTGACGTATTCAAATAGAAATAATTTTAACAGAGTGATGGACCACGTGAAGGCAGTGCCATGGAAAGTGCTGCATCTCTCTGCTGCTGAAGGCTTTCAAATCAGGACTGAATTTCTTCCTCAAAGAGTCACTTTCTATTTCAGCCTCTCAATCTGTTGCTAACCAGCTAAATTCAGTAACAAATTAGAGGTCAGATGAAATGGTCAGCGGTGTCTCGTAGCCTGGAAGCTGCTGCATCACCAGCACAGTGCTCCGAGGTTTGGCTGTTTCATGGGATTTTTAGGTGTCAGGATTCAGTTCAGCTGCTCCTCTCCGAAGCACCCTCTCTGGCCTCTGGGTGTCACATCCAACAGCTCGGACAGAGCAGTGCCCATCTCACCTTAGGGAATTGGGATTGTTCAGCCCGGGGAAGAGAAGGCTTTGGGGTGACCTCACTGCAGCCTCTCAGTACCTGAAGAGGAGCTATGAGAGAGGCAGAGAGACACTTTGGGCAAGGACAAGGGGGAATTGCTTCAAAGTGACAGAGAGAAGCTTTAGATGGGATATTGGGGAGGAATTCTTCCCTGTGAGGGTGGGGAGGGGGCACAGGATTCCCAGAGAAGCTGTGGCTGCCCCTGGATCCCTGGAAGTGTCCAAGGCCAGGTGGGACAGCGCTTGGAGCAGCCTGGGATGGTGGAAGGAGTCCCTGCCCACGGCAGAAGGTGGAACTGGCTGATATTTAATGTCCCTTCCAACCCAAATCATTCTCTGATTCACTGATAAGAAACAACCTCACGAGGTGCATTAAGGAGTCTGGCTCGCCTCATCCAGTGAGGCCTTCATCAATCCTGGGGCTTAGGGGAGAGCCCGGGAGGATTTTCACTCCCTAAAATGGCTTTGCTGGAAGGGCACCCGGATGGCAGCTTTCCCAGGATGTAAATTCTGGGTCGGTGAGAGCACATCATCTGCCCCCGGGGCAGTGGCTCCGAGAGCTGCCACAGACCAGGGCGGGGGTGTGAAGGTCGTAAAGGGGAAAGGCAGGAGTGGAAAACTGTTCCTGCCCAGCTGGCAGAGTTTGGAGGAGGTGTCCAAGCCAGTGGCAGTCAAAGGACACTTGGTGTGCCTCCCTGCGCTCCAGGGAGAGCCCTCGGAGCGTCGGCCTCGCCCCATAGGCGGCCGGGCGGGCGCTTCCCAGCCCCTCCGTGCCCTGCTCCGGAACCGGCCCCGGAGCCCCCGAGCACTCTGCTCCTGCCCCTTCAGAAAATCCTGGGGAGGCCTCTGGGGAGCGTCACCCCCGCTGAGGCCAAGGAGGCTGAATTCCAGCACGGAGGGAGAGCCGAGCTGCCAGCTGGGACCTGGAGCTTGCTGCAGCCACGATGTGAGTGTCATCTCACTGAAGCAGAAAATAGGAACGTGTTGAGCCATCACGTGGCCTCCTGCGAAGACTGAAGTGCTACCAGGGGTTTCTATTTGTGTTCATCTCCTCATTTCTTAATTACCATGTTTTCCCCCCAGTCCTTGCAGCAATAAATAAATAAATACCTACACGTTCCCATCCCTGGAATAAGAGCTGGAGCATCTCTTTAGCCCACAGCCCTTCTCTGGAATTCACAAGGCTCAGGCTGGCACGAGTGACCATGGTTTGAATTAAAAAGATGTAGAAGGGAATTTAAAATCACTGGGCCAGATCATCAGCTGCTGCAAGTCAGTCAAGACCAGTCGAAGCCAACAGAACCACAATTATTTCGATTAAGCACTGAGATCTGACTGTATGCAAAGGAAGCCATGCTCAGCCTCACTTGTACCTCCAAGCTCTCACTGTTTGCTGTCCTCTGCAGTAAGAGAGGTTAATTATCATCATCTAGAAGCACCAGAGTGAAATTAAGTAAAGGAGAATTTAGGAGGCATGTCAGGAAGCACTGCCTCACTGTAGCTCTGCTAGCACAGCATATTCTCACAAGGAAAGGGAGGGATGGCTGATCACCTGTGTCAGTGAAACTTGGGGTGCCCAAAGTGCTGGGAAAGATGCTGCAAGGAGCAGCACCCCTCCATCCTAGGAAGGAGATCTGATCTCTAGATGAGCTGCTCCAGTTCTTTGATCCCCTGTTTCTGAGTGATCACATTGCCCAGTGGGAGTGCTGAGCAGGGCACGGGCTATCTGAATTATTATCCAAGCAAACACTCTCATTCTCAAAATCTGGGAAGTTTTCCAGCTTAATTAACATTAACATTTGTTTTCACTAAGCCGTCTGTCAATGTGCCACTAGAAGCACTAAATATGAGCTCTGAGCACACACACGGGTAGGTAGCAATTCAGGTGGAGCACGGAGCTTTATTTCCCAGCTTTGTTCCTTACAAGGTTCGTTATTCCTCGGCTCTGTAAATCATCTCCTCCTCGAACTGCAGCAGCCTCTCCCTTGACACACGGTCTCATTGAAAGCTAATGACCAAACATCCTGTAACATCCTCGCCTCAGCTGTACCCAGACACGAGCCCTGATTGCCTTTTGCTGGTGCTGATGTTGGCTGGAAAGGGAAGGCAAAAAGAAGATGGATTTCAAGTGGCATCCTGTCCCAGTTCTCCCAGATCCGTTTAGATGCAGATTTCTTATACATCACAGAATCCCAGAATGGTTTGGGTTAGGAGGAATTTTAAAGCCCACCCAGTGCCACCCTGCCATGGGCAGGGACACCTCCCACTGTCCCAGGCTGCTCCAAGCCCCAACATCCAGCCTGGCCATGGACACTGCCAGGGATCCAGGGGCAGCCAGAGCTGCTCTGGGCACCCTGTGCCAGGGCTTCACCATCCTGCACAGTGAATGCACAGGGATTAACTCTTCATCTTCTTGGGGTCCTTTCCCTGTGGTCACCTTGTGGCTTTGGTGACAATCAGTTCTCAATGGACGGTGAGACAGTGATTGAATCCACTGCAGAAGGTGGCTGAGGTCGGCCAGGTTGAGAAACAGGGATACAAAGTGGGACAGATTTCACTCATGGAAGGTGACACCAGGACTTCCAGTGCTGACACAACCACACCCCACTCTCAGAGCTGACACCAGCTGCACATCCTCTGGGCGATTTTCTGCATCCCCTGTGCGAGCAGCTTTAACCTTGCCTGACTGACACACATCAACACTGGCCTTACCAACCTGGACAGCCTTCAAATATCGTGGCTGGGTGGGGCTCTGAGCAGCCTGGGCTGGTGGAAGGCGTCCCTGCCCATGCAGGGGCTGGAATTGGATGGGCTTTAAGGTCCCTCCCAACCCAAACCATTCTGTGCCTCTGTGATTCTGTTCTCCCCTGGAGGAGCTGCTGCTGGGGAAGATGTATGAGACAAACAGGTTCTTCCTCATCTCTCAGCTTGCTCCATCTTCTCTTTACTCTGTTTAAAATTTATTCTGTCCCCAGCAACAAATAGGGCCTTCCTCATTCCTGGGTGCATGGCCTGAATCCTTCCTGGACCTGTTCTGATCCCTTCCCCGAATCACTGGATCCCAGCACGGCTCCTCCCAAGCAGAGAGAAACCTCCCACAAATGTTGCAGAGGTTTGGCACAGGATTTCGAGGTCAGAGTTCCTCTACTTCCTCAGAGTCAACCTCTCCCTTCTGCTTGAACCTGCCATGTGGAGAAGGCCACAATGACTCGGTCCCATCCACGGCTGTGCCAGGACACGGCAGAGTAAAGAGCTCAGCCACAGCCCCCAGGTGCGTTGCCTGGGTTGTGTCTCACTGGGGCCAGGGCGAGAGGTTTGTCACAGACACTGTGCAGACTGGGAGCTCTGAGTGCTGCCCTGCTCCTGTGGGGAGGACGTGGCTCCTCTCGAAATCTTGCGCCTGGTACTGGGCTGGAAGTGGAGCTGCCCCTCCATCCTCTGCTTGGCAACAGAAGGAAAGGTTGGCATGGCAACTTCTTCTGACGCGGGAAAGGTTGTTAGAAAGGGACTGAGATCAGCTGTTGTCTTGTCCACTGAGAGAGGGACAAGAAGGAACACAGCTTAATTTGAATTAAGAAAACCCCTCAGGGCTGTGAATATTCCATATTCCACAGTGAAACGTTGCACCCGGCTGGCGGGGGAGGCCACAGCGTCTCCTCACTGAACGTTTATGTGTGGGCAGGATAAAGCTGCCAGGGCTGGTCTAGATTCACTCAACCCCTTCAGTGCTGAGCCTTGAGCAGGGCCTTGTCTTGATGCTATTTCAGCTTCAAGGGCTCCTCAGGACCTTGAGCTCTTCTCTGTTTGCATCAACACACAAGAATCTCTCTGTTTCCCAGTTGCTCCCTGGCTCTGCCACACTGCATCAGAGGCCATCGAGCCTCTGCCCTCACACGTCCTGCACGCTGCTACAGCACCGTGCCCTGTCTTATTGCCCCGTCTCTACCTTCGTTCTTCAAACTCCCCATGAACAACTCAACTATTCCCAGTCTTCCTAGCTGAATTCACCTCATTCCATGGAATCACCTCATTCCATGGAATCACAGAATCATAGAATCACAGAGTCACAGAATGGTTTGGGTTGGAAGGGACCTCAGAGATCATCCAGTTCCAACCCCCGCCATGTCCACTAGGTCAGGAGTTTACCAACTCCTAAACCGAACCAGGACCCATCTCTCTTGCACCCAATCCTTCCTTCTTTCTCCTTCTCTTCTTACAGGACATCCTGCAATTACCAACCTGAACTACACTGGCTGGCTGCTCTTGGAACTTGAAATATTTCCACTTCATGGTTCTAAATTCTGAATTAGAAATGGATCTTTGGAGGGTCCAAGTGGGGCAAGATAAGAGATGACAGCTGAAGGATCCCACCCTAAGTGAATACCTACTGATGGATGGGATTCTTAGGGAATTTTAACTCTTATCAATCAGTTTGAAACCTCTGTGGGTTCTCAACCAACCTTGCCTCTGTCTTCCAGCTAAAATACCTGGACTGAACGGCAACTATCCAGAAAACAAGGGATCATCTCCCTGCAGCTGCAGAGCACCCTCGGTGTTGAATGCATTCCAAATGGACACAAAAAAATGTGGAAAACCAGTCAGGGACACTCTGGCAACTGAATTCACCCCAGCACAGGCCTCCCCTGTGCCCTGTTCTTCAAGCTGAGCTCTGTACGAAACTGAACCATCCCATTAATTTGGAAAATATCCCCTTAACTGGGATTTTCTGGGGAATAGATCTGTGCTCCTTTGCAACTGTTCTTAGACATTCCATGTCTTTTCCTAGTCCATTGTTACTCCTGTTCTTAGCCCATTTGGGGCTCCCTGGGTGAGGCAGGGTCTGATGTGCTGGCTCTGAAAGCAGAAGTTCTGAGAGATCTCAGCCTGTCCTTGACCGCAGGGACACTCGTGGTCCAACAGAATGGAGAACAACAGACTTTGGGATGGAATTCCTTAGGACACCCCAGTGGGGCAAGGAGGAACCTCAGACTGAAAATATCAGACCAGGAGGAGAAACAGAAAAAATAACCACAAATAATTTCCCCTGGAGGTTTAGACTTTAACAAGCACAATGTTGGGAGCAATCGTTTCCAGTAGGACCAAGAAAGGATCAAGATGGTGCTTCCTATGGGTAAGGAGGGCAGAATTCATGGAATCATGGAATGGTCTGGGTTGGGAGCGACCTTAAAGATCATCTAGTTCCAACCCCTGCCAATCCAATTTATTCTTTAACTTTCCCTGGTTAAAAAAATAAAACAAAACCCACAAAACCACAAGGCAGAATCTTGGTCTCCCCACAAAATAAATAACAGAAACAAGCAAACCTCAAACATTTCTGATCCCAGCACAGAATCTCAGCCTGCTATAAACACTGCTGGATTTAAATATCGAGAATATTCAGTGCATCAACAACAAAATATAATCCATGTTATTTCATCTGACAATGCACAGAGGACGAAAATAGAAAGGCCCGCTCCATTAAGCTTTGCATCTCCAACTGCACTGAAATTATAATCAACAGCTTCTTCAGGGCAAGGGGAGAGAAAACAAAGGAAGGCAGAAGGAAAAAAAAAATACATGGAGGGTTTTTTTTTCCCCATGGCCCTTAGAAGAATACAGTTCCAGCCCCTTCCTGTCCCCCTGGACAAGGGACTTCGCTGAATTCTGGGGTATTGACCAAACCCTGTCATTTTCCAGCACTGCACATGGAGCTGCAAGCCAGGAGCAGGAATCCATCAGCAGCATCCACACAGCTCCCTCCCATCCCTCCCTCCTTCCCTGGCCTGTCCCCGCTTCCCTGGGGTCAGACAAGCCCCAGGGAGAGCCTGGACTGAATCCTACACAGGGTCATCCGTGGGTCAGGAAGGTTCAGAGTGAGGGGTGTTAGGACAGGTTTAGGGTGGAGGGCCCTGACCTCCAGCCCTGATCTCTGCACTGCCCATTCAGGTCTCTCCTCTCTTGTTCTGAGGCCACAGTAAGATGTCACTGGTCCCTTTTGGTGGCTTTCCAGCAACAATTTCCAATAGACACTGGAATATCATGCAGAATATTTCCATCTTCTTCTATTTTTTTTTTTTTTTACTAGCCAGAAATGGTTGAGTCACCATTTTAAAAGAAAAAATTTTGTGGAAAATCAAACCAATGAACCAACAAACACAGAGTTTGCAATGACAATTTTATTAGTTTTTCCTGGCATGACCTCACCCCTGGGATGCAGAAAACAGGAGCTAACTTCTCTGAGCAAGGCAAACTAGAAAAGTTTAGAAAAATCAGTTGCTCCATGCTGCTTTCTTTGGAGCGTGTCTATAATCCCCGAACTCCTTCTCCAGGTTCCCCAGGTTCCCTGCAGCTACAGAATCTGAGTCATGTTATTACTTCTTTTTTTCATCATTGATTTATGTAAATTAAATAGGAAGAAATACCAGCACTCCAGCCAAAAAGAGAAATGCCTCTTTTACAGGCTTAATATTTCACACCGAATATTCATCCTTCCCTGTGAGCAACTTCTTTTCTGGCCTCTCACATTATATTTTTACCGATAGCATTAAATGCTGAATGTAGGCAATATCTTTGATATATGGACAATTTACAACACACACAGAGAACCCTGACAGGACTCTTTTTCGTTTCTTGATCATCTTGTTCATAAATAACAGCTGCTCCAGGAAGGGGCTCAGAGAGGAGGGCTCAGGGCCGTGCTGGAGGGGTGGGAGCGTGGTCTGGCCGTGACAGAGACCCAGTGGAGCTGCAGTGGGGGCACAGATACCCTGGATACACCGAGGCACCTTCCCTGTCACCTGGAGGCTGTTTGTAGCCTTGTAGGGCAGTTAGAATTTTTTTCAGTGCTCTCCGAGTGCTTTCCTCTTTTTGGGACAGCTTGGGAAGGGATTGCGGTGGGGAAAGGTGATGGGATGAATTCATGCAGGAACAGCCACACCAAAGGCTCCTCCAGCCCAGCTGCAGCCACAGACTCCTGTAGCTGTGACAAACAGCAGCTGCCACCTGAGGAGACCTCAGCAAGGTTCTAAGGGAGTGGGGTACTTTGCTGTCCTCCAAAGACACCCCTGACAAACTGCTGCTGTTCGTGCCACCAATCTGGCATGGCTCCAGTCCATTGCAAGCCCACATCTTGCATGTCCTGTCCCCTTCTCCCCACTTACACCACATTTACACCACAGGCGAGGTGCCAGACTGGCCTTTGTTTGTAACTGCTGCAGAATGAGCAGAGCTGACAACTTTCCTCCAGCATCAGAACAACAAGAGCTGTGGGGCCGTGTCAGGCTGCACCCAGGGAGAGGATGGGCTTGTGTCTCTGAGGGACCCCAGTGGGCTCAGCAGCGGTGGAGGTGTCCCCATCATTCCAACAGTACCCAAAACACTCGGACACAGAGCTGACACCGACTCTGAGGCCTCTCCACCTGAGGGTGGGACCGGTGGAGCCCTCTTGCCCTCTGTCCTCCAGCTCCCTTTGAATTCGGGACAGTTGCCATTGGCAGAGAGCACAGAGGCAGCTTAACCTTCCTCGTGGGGATAAAGGGAGTGTGTTCAATGCCTCCACTTTTGGAGCGGAAAAGCAGCTGGAAAGAACAGAATTGGGTGAAAACCAAGAAGGAGAGGGACAGATCAACTGTGAGCTTCCTCCTGCTCCTCCTCTTCCTCATTCTTCTTTTTTTCTTGGGCTCTTGAGCAACCTGGTCTTGTGGGAGGTGTCCCATGGCAGGGGGGTTGAAAGCAGATGAGCTTTAAAGTCCCTTCCAGCGCACACCATTCCTGGTTCCCTGATTCTCTGAATTAAACCCTTCCCCTGGGTAACGGGAGCAGCAGGATGGAGCGCTCAGCGATTGCCACAGGGGGCGGGGTGGTGGGAATGAGACTCCAGACGCTGAGTCCCGACGTGTGAACTGAAAACACTTGGAATTTTGTCCTGAAACTCTCAACCCACCCTGCTTAGCTGCTGCTCTGGAGACGCAGACCTCTCACCTGGAAGTGCCACACGAACACACATCCACAGCACGCAGGGAAGCGGCCCCTCGGCAACGGTGTCGGAGCTTCCCGAGCTCTGGGTTGCTCCCCACGCCTGGAAAAGGCACCATCCGGTCCTGCACAAGGAAAACACCACTGCCAGGGCCTGCTCAGCTGGGCTGCAGTTTGAGGTCACAGCCTGTTTCTAGAGGATCATTTCAGAAGACAGCACTACATGTGTTAGTGGTAAATTGTTTAGTGCTGAATTAATCTCACTCTTCATGCATCTGTAGTCATTTTCTGCTGGCTGTAAGCAGCATTTCTGTGCATAATTGTGCATTACCCCCCGGGGGCTGGTACAAACAGAGCTCCTGTTTAAAACAGAATTGTTAATCTGATTGCCTTTTTTTGTTTTTCAAGTTACAGGTCAATGCACACGTGGTATAAAACATCCATGTATGAAATTCCAGCAGCTCCCTCCGTGCTCTCTGAAGTCCTGGGTCCCGCCTGGCTCCTGGATCGCGGTTCTGGAGCTGTTATGGATTAGGATAAACACAATGTCAACACTGGCAGCTTTGGCACAGGCTTTCCTACAAAACAATTGCCTGATTGCTCTGTCTCTAAACCTCCTTCCACATGGCTACTCTCACGGATGGATAATCTGCCCCCAGCCGGGCCCAGAGTCCTCCTGTGTGGATTAAATCCTCAGGAAAAGAGAGTCTGCACACATTTGCTGGTTAATGAAGACGCACTGGTGTCAAGCAGCTAAGAATGATGGTGCTCACACTGAATCCTAGAGCTGCAGTACAGAAGGAACTTTCCTCTCTTGTTCCCCGTCCCTGCAGGGTCTGCTGCAATTCCTTTTGCCTTCTCCTGCAGGGTGCCCGGGTTCCATCACCTTCTTTCCAATCTGAGCCTGGAGAAGGACCATCCTTTCTGAGACCTTTGCTCTTTTCCACCAGAAATGAATGCTTGGTAGCCAAAAATTTGGGACACGCAGCACTGAACAGTGTGATGGAAAAACCTCAGGTTTTTTTCCCCCCACTGTGTATCAAACCCAGAAGTGAATCTGTAACACCCTGGGCTTCCTCCTCTGGGATCACAACCAGCCCAGCTGCTTCTTCACCTGCCACCCACAGAGGGGTTTTCCTGAGCCTGAGGTCCTGTGCCAGAGTAGGCAGTGGGCAAATACAAGCACAGAATCATGGCATTGCTTGGGTTGGAAGGGACCTTAAAGGTCACCATGGGCAGGGACCCCTTCCACTATCCCAGCCTGCTCCAAGCCCCATCTGACCTGGCCTTGGACCCTTCCAGGGAGGGGGCAGCCACAGCTGCTCTGGGCAAAAGCCACAGGTACAAAGCAGCCCTTGCATTTGTAACTTTCCCATCTGGTGCTTTCCATGATGAAGACTCATTTTAGTGCTTCATTTACAGGAAAGGTTTCCTTCAGCACAGACCTCCCCTGGGCTGTGACTGCACTCGATGGTCAGTGTCTCCTGGAGTTAACAAATTTAACTCCAAAAGAGCAACTGCAGGGCCTGTTACCAGAAAAATGTTGCCTCTAATTCCTTGACCCTTCTGACAGCCCCACTGGATGCTTCTGTTTGCCCTCTCTCCTGCAGGGCTCGTACTCCAGCATGAACCAGAGCCATGAAGTCATTCAGAAGCCAAAGAATTTAATTTCATTAGTGCTAAATCCCTCGTAGAGGCAAACCCAGTAGACAAAAGAGGAGCTGAGGATTGGGAAGTCGGAGATCAGCCTTCGTGGTGACTCATGGGACTCATGACAACACATCAGTGCACAATAAAATGTCACACCATGAAAAATCCTCATTGTCTGGCCATAAATCCTTCTCCCAGCTGGGTTTTCTCCCCATCTTCTGCCCTGCTAAAGGCCACAGAGCTGCTCAGACTCGCTTGGAGAGGTCCCTGAACAATGTGCACTTCAGGAAGGGAGCCAATACCCTCCATGCTGGGGCCTGGAGGTCATCCCTTGGCCCCGGTGGGATCTGGGGTGACATTTCTGAGGAGCTGGAGCTGGGACTCTCTGTCCATCAGTGGAGAGGCACCGCAGGTGCCTGACCCCACAGTACAGCCGTGAGCAGCAGCAAAGTGTGGTCTGTGCTCACTGCCCCTGTCGAGTTCATCACTCTGATCTTCCACGGCAACGTGGGGCAGCTTCAGCAGCAGCAGCAGCTGCAGGGAGCTCCCGGTGTGGAGTGTCCTGGCCTCGGAGCACCCACAGACACAGGCACAAAGGGGACACAGAGGTCCCTCGCTGAGCTCCTTGGGTGGCTGCTGCAGCACCAACCAGCTGCAGCAGGACACAAGGTCCCCTGCTCCCTGCTCCAGATGTGGTCCCAGCCAGGCCTGTTTGGGAAGGGGGGTCCTGTGCTGAACCAGGCAGAGCTCTGCTATCGCCTGCATGTGGCCTGGGATAAGCATTCCCTAGGGATCAGCAGAGCCGGTACCTCTGCCTTCAGCACAAGCAGGAACAGGCTCTTCGTAGCCCATCCTAAGTCACAGGATGAAATATGGTTTGGGAGTTGGTTTTCCCGGCAGAAAAGAGGGGAAGAGGGTGGTGATAACGTGGCCATTCCCCTCCTCAGAGCAAAGAACGAGGCCTGTGGTGAGAGGGACACTGTCACCTGTGAGATACCCTCACATGGAGAAAGGGACACTGTCACCTGGTGAGAGGGACACTGTCATCTGTGAGATGCCATCACATGGAGAAAGGGACACTGTCACCTGATGAGAGGGACACTGTCACCTGTGAGATGCCATCACATGGAGAAAGGGACACTGTCACCTGGTGAGAGGGACACTGTCACCTGTGAGATGCCATCACATGGAGAAAGGGACACTGTCACCTGGTGAGAGGGACACTGTCACCTGTGAGATGCCATCACATGGAGAAAGGGACACTGTCACCTGGTGAGAACTGAACTCCAAGTCCCCAGCAGAACATGACCTCAGCTCCACTGCTGCCTGGCAGAGCCACGGCTCAGAGCATTCAGGGGTCTCTCTGAAACAGCATAATCAGGTCAGCTGCTCCCCGAGCACAAAACCATCTTCCTCCCTGCAAAGACGCGTGCTGGGACTGGCCAGATGTCCCCAGGCTGTGTGTCTATACTGGACAGATGGACGGCTGCTTCAGCCACACGGAGAAGCTGCTCTTGGCCGTGCAGGCACCACGGCAAAGGCTGTGAGAGACCAGCAGCCAAGCTGGCAGCACGGCCGTTCTCTCTGCGATCCTGGACACTGCCAGGGTGTTTGCCATGTGCAAAGGGGGCTGTGTACAAGGAATGCCTTTGGAATTGCTGCCTCCAGGCACGTGCAGGCAGCGAGTTTGCTTCTTCTCCCACTGAAACCACCCGAAGCTTTTTCACTGGCAGGGTAGAAATCAGGATCAGGCCATGAAAGACAGGCTTTTCCTTTGGATGATTTAAGCCTAAGTAAAAACTGCTTTATTCCATCCCTGTGGGAGGGAGCAGCCCCAGCTCCAGCTGGGGCGCTGGAGGAGACTGCATTTCCATTTCATGGAGAAACCATCCTAAAATAGTCCGGGGAACAACTGGAGCATGGGGAATTCCCATCTCAGCCCAGATGTTTCCCATAATCAGCCCTTGCTCTGGCTGACTGGCCTCATTCAGCTGCCCAGGAGCTTTCCATCTTGTGTTTGGATGAACATTTCATTGCCCATCTGAATGCTTGGTAGCCAAAAACTTGTGACACGCAGCACTGAACAGTGTGATGGAACAACCTTCACCTGCTGCAGGCTCCTGGTCCTGCCTCTAGTGAGCACAAATGTGACCTTTCCAACTGTTTCAGGACAGGGCTCCCCGAAACAGCCACAGACAGACCCAGAGTTCAGAGCTAAACGGAGCTGCTTCTCTTTCATTTCATACACCAAATAAAACTGATTCTTTCTAACAGCTTCCCACAGTGGAGAAATCACCTGGTCTATGTTGAATGGATCATTTTTGAAACCAGCCATGGACCTTTCAGTCACCCAGGGACTCAGGAGGGCATTTTCACCCCGTTTAAGTGTGGTGCAGAAAACCTTCAGATTTATATGGCACAAGACAGAAATGTCTCATTTTGCACCTGGCCTTCATTACGTTTTTGATATGAAGAAGTGACTTCATCACGATTTCGGTCTCAAGTGACATCTTCCCTTCCTGTGGAGATGGCGGGAGCAAAGTGGGATCTCCAGACTTTAGGCTGCATTGGGAGCTGACTGTGCTGAAGGATTTTGTCTCTCATAATGCAAAAGGCTTTTCTTTCCTGCCTGAGCTGAGCGATGCCTTGTGAGAATCAAGGGCTGATTGTGCTGGGGTGCAGTTCAGCCAAGGAACAAGGTCAAGAGCACAGAGATGGCAGTGGGCAAAATAGCATCCTAAGGAATGTGTCCAATGACCAAACACAGACTATCAAAGGATGTGACTTCTAGCAGAAGGCTGGGGATTGTGGCAATGAACTCAAGATAAAGCATCTTCATTTGGGAATTTAAGTGGGTTGAAATTCCCAAAGCCAAACACTCTGGCCTGTCTGAGTTTCTTGGAATTACTAGGCTGAAGAAAAATTTGGAGTGTCAATGTTTTTGGCCCAGTTTGCAAGAGAAAGCCAATGTTGGTATTTTCCTGGGGAGGGGAGGGAATTCTCCATTATTTTCTGCTGAAAAGAGTCTTGACATTTCAGAATGGGTGCAGGATCCCTCAGTTACAGAAGAGGGGATCTGTAACCACTGGCAGTGGAGGGTTGGAGCATTTGTCCCCCAGGGCTGCCCTTCCTCCACTCCTTTTGTTCTCTGTCTCCCAAAATACAGAACCTCACTGCAGCTCCCAGCCAGCAGATCTCGTTATCCCTCTGTGCCACAAACTGAAGAGCTCTCGCACTTCAGATTAGTGTTCCCGAGCAGGTACTCACAGGCAATGATAAATTACCCCTTCACCTTTCCTCACAGCACCAGGCAGCACCAGCCTCCCACCCTCAGATGTGTGTCCTCCCCTGCTCCTGCCATCCCCATCCACATCCTCCAGCTGCTGCTGCAGCTCTTCCCTGAACTGTCTCCAATTAAAGAGCTTCCTTCTGGGGTCCCTTCTGGAGCAGAGACAGAGGGAACTGAGCCCAGCCAGGGCCAAAGCCCCCTGTGCCCCCCACGTGTCCCCGGGCTGCTGCTGCTCCCTGTCACCAGCACACATCCCCTGGGTGCTGCTTCTCATCACATTTAGTGTAAGATCCTCCACAATTCCTCTCCAGGTCACACTAGTCTCTCCCTTCCCCAGAAGGGCACCCTGGCACCTACAACACCCTCTCCTCTGCTCTCACTGCCTGCTCCCAGGGACACACTGCCCAGAATGGCCCGAGGTTGTTGGAGTGATGAGGGTGACAAGGTTGATGCAGTGATTGCACTGGGGTGGCAGAAGGTGATTCTATCTCATGGCAGGAGAGGTGGTCTAGAAGATCCCTGGGGTCCTAATTTCTGAGCTGGTGTGAGATTCCAGCCCTTAGACAATACCCAAATGGAAGGGTACAGAGACCTTCCCCTGGGACTGTGGAGAAACCCCAAGAGGTTTCTCCCTCATCCAATGTGCCACGGAGTCATTTCTGGTGTCCTGACCTGGTGCCACCACCTCTCCCTTTTCTCTGGCCCAAGCAAACACAGAAAGGAGCTCCAGACAACCCTTACAGCCGTTCCTCTGCCACACCTGCTCCCCACCTCCCGCTGCCAGGGCCGGGCAGGCAGCATCCACTGGTAGCTCATCCATCATCTCCAAAGGACCACGTAACACAACGGGAGCTGGAATCAGAGGCTGCCAGAGAGCAAAGTGCTCTTGGGGGAGATGAAGCTGTTTTACTTCTCCATTACAGCTGACAGCTGGAGCAGAGCCAGGACAGCGGTTTCATGATGTGTCTCTAAATTCCAGGAGGGCTCTGACACACTCCATCAGTGTTAACTCTGCCCACAGGACGTTCCCAGTGAGGAGAAAGGTCCCTTTCAGTCTGCGAGGGGATCGATCCGAGTGCACGGGACCCTTGGTGGGAATGAATGAATGAAGAAAGTGGCGTTTTGGAAAGGGAAAGAGGCTGCTTTGTACTGGGGCTGGGAGAAGCTGCAAAGGCAGCCTGTCAGCTTCAATGAGCAGCTTCATACGTAGGGAACTGTTTATGGCTCCTTCTAATTGCTGTAATATTCCTGCCACTGCCACAATGCTTTTCTAGCTGCTTCACTTGCTCTGACAAATCAGCTGCCAGCAGAAGAGAAAACAGTGAAGTAAATAATGTAAGCAATGCAGGGAAGGGTGACCGATGCTGCTGATCCCTCATCTCCGCTCTCTGCTGGCAGGAAGGTCCAAATGTCACACAGGGACTGACCTGTCCTGTCAAGAACTGGCCTTGTGACCTCCAGCTGTGGCCACTCTGCTGCCTCCTTCCCATGCAGCGCATCTCCAGGTTAATCACAGAATCATGGAATCACTGGGGTTGGAAAAGACCTCCAAGGTCATCAAGTCCATCCTGTGACTGATCCCCACCTTGTCCCCAGCCCAGAGCTCTGAGTGCCACCTCCAGGCCTTCCTTGGACACCTCCAGGGATGGGGACTCCAAACCTCCCTGGGTAGCCCCTGCCCAGGCCTGAGCACCCTTTCCATGGAAAAATTCCTGCTGATGTCCACCCTGAGCCTCCCCTGGCCCAGCCTGAGGCCGTTCCCTCTCCTCCTGTCCCTGTTCCCTGCGAGCAGAGCCCGACACCCCCGGCTGCCCCCTCCTGTCAGGGAGTTGTGCAGAGCCACAAGGTCCCCCCTGAGCCTCCTTTGCTCCAGGCTGAGCCCCTTTCCCAGCTCCCTCAGCCGCTCCTGGGGCTCCAGCCCCTTCCCAGCTCCGTAGTCAGACTGAGCTCTCCTAGATGTGCACTGTCCCTGTGACACAGGATGTCGTCCCAGGGAAAATAAACTCCTGTTCACTGCCAAAAAATCTCCTTTGTAATTTATCAATGGTCAAAAAATGGTTTCTGAAAATCTAGGGGCTCAGTTTAGGTGTCTAAGGCCATATTTCCTCAGTTTGGAAATCCAAATTTGATGAAGTTGTAGTTGGTGGGACTCAATGTCTTGGATTAGTAATATCTGAGGCATGGATGGATGTCTCCATGAAGTATCCGTGGACTGGGGGGACTGATGTATGTGAACCCTTCATGGGACAGCAGTGAACCA
Source organism: Ifrita kowaldi (assembly GCA_013398055.1). Taxonomy (NCBI): domain Eukaryota; kingdom Metazoa; phylum Chordata; class Aves; order Passeriformes; family Cinclosomatidae; genus Ifrita; species Ifrita kowaldi. The sequence continues at coordinate 29,600 of VZRS01005519.1, forward strand.
GCAGGTCACAGCAGCAGTGGGGCAGCTGCCCCATCCGCTTGGCAACTGGATTAACAACACCACAAAATATTTCCAGTCTGTGGTGGGATAGTTGGGAGAAAAAAAAGAACATCACTTTCCTTCTTCCCAGCACCTGGAGATTGTTGGATGCCCAAGAGTATCACCACTCCATCCTCAGAAAGGAACTTTTCAGTCCCCAAACCTTTGAAGAAAGTTGCAAACCCATTTCCTATTATTCAAAACTGCACAAAAGATTTGTTCTGTCGAGATTTGATGGGAAGAGCTCTCAGGAAGCACACGGGGCTCTCATCACTCCGACCACACTGACTGGAGAGCGAGCTGGGAGTAAAACACCTTTGAACTCCCCGCTGCTAATTAGACTTGCTTGGCCTATTGTGCTTAACGAGGGTATTGTCTGCAAATTGCTGCCGGTGGCCTTTTATCTCCCAGGAAGGATAAAGTGATTTTCCTGAGGCACAGGTGGAAGTGTTGACACGATCTGACGTCTCTGCAGACTGAATCCTGAGGTACTGGCTGGACACAGCCTTGCAGGGCAGCATGGAAGCAGAAGGGATAACGTCAATATTCCCCAAACAGCATGGAATTATTAGAATATTCATTCCCTTTTTTTTCTCCTCCCCTTTTTGGAGCCAAGGGGAGCAGGGTTCCGAAGGTTAAGCCCCCTGGGAAATGGCACCTGCAGAGCTGAGGAAGCAGCTGCCTCCTCCTTTAAAGGCTCTGAGGTTCAGTGCTGTTGTCTCCAAAGGGCACAGGGACAAGGACCAAGTGCTCCCATTTTCCCTGCAAATCCCAGCCTGGAGGTGAGCTGGGAGAGAGAACTCTTGGGAGGCCCCAGCACCCCAGGACTAGGAAAGGTAAAGCCCAAGGTGTCTGTGGTCTCTGCTGGAGCAGCAGTGGTGCAGGAAGAGAGGACCTGAGAATTCTGGTCTTTCTCCAATACAGATATTGATCTGGAATTGAATCCCACCCTTCCTCCCTTCAGCTGAGCAAGTAGAAGGTGTGTCAAAATTACAAAAAAAAAAAGAAAAGAAGTCAGATGGAGGAATGTAATGCTCCCTGTCTTTCCAAAAATACCACTCAGCTGGAGAATGAAGGGAAGGATTGTTTGGGTCCCTGCAATCCAAGGCACTGCATGGAGTGTGGCACAAACACTCCTCTTAATCCCAGACATGACCCGGCCTCTCACCCCTCTGTCCCAGAGCAGGGGTGACATTTCAGGCCAGCGTGTGACACGAGAGCCCTCTGTGACCCAGAGTGCTCAGCCACAGAAACACAGAAACACAGAAACACAGAAACACCACCCCAGCAGCACCCAGGGCTCCCTCTGTGAGGCCTCAGCCACAGGGGAAACGCTGCTGCTGCTGCTGCTGCAAACTTCCCACACGGCAGCACAAAGCTCGTCAGTAACATTATCCCTACCACTAATTATTTTGAATCTCTCCCTGTGAGGTGCTGAGATCAGGAGCAGAGTTCAGTCGTTATTTCCTCCCCGAAGCCAGTGGGGAGCAGCCCCTGCCAGGTCAGGCCTCTGGCCCTCAGCTGTCCTGCTGGACCTGCTGAGGCTTTAGAGGCATCAGGAACACGAGCACTGACCTCTTCCTCCCCTTCTCCGTGCTCCTCATGGTGATCCTTTCTTCATCCATCCCTGCATCCACAGCTGGGAGCTGCTGGGGCTGGACCAGCTCACTCTGCTCGGCCACAGGCCGGGCATGGGCCAGTGCCCAGAGCAAAATCAGGGAATGGGAATGGGAATGGTTGGAAGGGACCTTCAATACACCTGGTTTCCAACCCTCTGCCAAGGGCAGGGACACCTCCCACTGTCCCAGGTTGCTCCAAGCCCCAATGTCCAGCCTGGCCTTGGACACTGCCAGGGATCCAGGGGCAGCCACAGCTGCTCTGGGCACCCTGTGCTAGGGCCTCACACCCTCACAGGGAGCAATTCCTTCCTAATATTCCATCTATTCCCTCTCCTGTCTTTGACAGGACTAAAGCTCCAGAGAACTGATGGTGTACTTATTAAGAGCCCAGTTTGAAAATCTCCCTTGGAGGTTTCATCTATTCTGCAGTGGAACCTGCTGGGGAAGAGTATTAGATAAAATAAAGATGTGAAAAAATCAGAATTTCTTTCCTGGAGTAGGTTCTGATGTTTCCTGTTTTGGGTCAGAATGCAAACCTAAGTTTTAAAGAAAATTAAATAATCCTTTTTTTTGTTTGTTTTAAAGGAACAAAACTCCTAATTACTTTTTTCCCCTAGAAATAACAAACTGTTTCACCTCAGCCTCTTCAGGGAAGTGAGAACATCTGACAGGCCAGAACTGAAGCTCTGTGATTGTTTGTTGAAATGACCCCAAATGTCACTCCTTTCAGACACGTGTCATGGTTTCAGGACCGGGCTTCTCAGCCCATTTTTTAGGTTTACCAGTGGTTAGTTCATGACACCTACAGTGCAACCAGTCAGTGCCCAGGTGTGTCCATGTGTCCGTGTGTGTGTCCGTGTGTCCATGCAGGAGCTCTTTCCTCTCATCCCGGGGTATTTTACATACATTCCCATGCATTACATACCCTGATATGCCAGGGATATTGTACATACATTCACTTTTTGCCATGGATTTTCACCCTCAGATCAACCCAAATCCAGGCCTTTCCTCTGACTGCATCCAGACAAACTCCTGTAAGACCAAATGGGAATTTTATAGCTAAAAGCGATTTACAAAACCTGAGTGGGTTTGATTTCCTCTCCTTTCCAGCTGCCCTGTCTGACACTGGAGTGCTGCCAGCCCTGGCTGAGGCACAACATCGACCTGAAACATCCAAACATCAAGAGCTGCTAACAGTTTGAGGCATTTTGTGTCCTTTCCATAGGGGATGTGACTACAGGCAGAGAGGAGGCAGACAATGAGCTGAGTGAAAGCCTTTGGAGGGTGAATGAGGGCTCCTGGCTGGTCCCTGGCTCTGAGCACTTGTTGGACTGTTCGTGATCTTTCTCCCTCCGGGGGATTTACTCACTAAAAGGAATTGCTGGCAGTTCTCTCAACCACACTTATTTGTTAAATTAGGCTGAGCTATAAATATTTACCTTCCTTTTTATTGTATCTGAGGAACTTCCAGCTCTCTGTAAATGTGGATGTTTATCCGTAAGAGCACAGCACATCCAGGGTGCTGTCAGCTCCCCAAGTCCAGTCCCTTGCTGGCCCAGGTGACCTCGGAATCTGGGGCTTTATGGCTCAAATCTCAGTTGAGAATTCAGCAGATGTGCATGGGAGGGGTGGGACTGCAGCCGTAGATCCAAAGCAAGGCCTGAGACATCTGCAAACCCCCAGGGGACAAGAAATACCAGACTTTAACTCACTGCTGAACGCTGGAGAAGCTGGAGCTGGTGCTGCAGGGACAGAGCGGAGAGGGGAGAGGATCCGTGCCCTGGCTTGGCACAGCAGCACCTGAGTGCTGAGACCCACTGCCTGTGGGGCCTGTGGGCACAGATTCACAGAGCCATGGAATGCTTCGGGTTGGAAGGACCTTAAAGCCCATCCTGTGCCACCTCCGGCCATGGGCAGGGACACCTTCCACTGTTCCAGGCTGCTCCAAGCTGGCCTTGGGCACTGCCAGCGATGGGGCAAACACAGCTTCCTTGGGCACCCTGTGCCTGCCCCCACAGCCAGCAATTCCTTCCTAACAGGTAATTTAAACAGGCCCTTGTCCCCAGTCCCTCTCCAGCTCTCCTGGAGCCCCTTTAGGCCCTACAAGGGGCTCTGAGCTCTCCCTGGAGCCTTCCCTTCTCCAGGGGAACATTCCCAGCTCTCCCTGAGCCGGGCTGTGCCGCTCCCCGAGCCGGGCTGTGCCTCTCCCCGGGCCGGGCTGTGCCTCTCCCCGGGCCGGGCTGTGCCTCTCCCCGGGCCGGGCTGTGC